>CP139508.1:43017907-43374024 GCA_021014915.2 Artemisia tridentata subsp. tridentata
TATGAGGTTGTTGATTGCTCAATTTTACATTTACAATCAGATCGATCCAACACATACATACAAACCAACCGGATTTTTTTTTGAGATAATTCCGAAACTAGGCGGCCTATTTGAAGAGGCAGCCAAAAGTAACATCTCTTTCCACCCCATAATTTTTTTGACACTTGTCTTTGCAGGTACAAGTGGTTGGTGGGAATATTTTTTTAGTTTTGGGTTAAATGACAAATATGCCCTCAAACCCATATATAAATAGCCAAATTTCACTAACTTTTTTCTCTCTCTTTTCCCCCATCGCCGGCCACCGCCACCTTCCGGCCACCGGAAAATTTTCAGGCGAGCTACTTTTCTAGTCAAATCGATAGATCGGTGCACCCTCTTCGTTTCTGGAGCGTTTTAGCTCGTGATTCCCACCGCAACACCACCCACGCGCCACCCACCGCCACTGCCACCACGCCGCCGCCATCACCACCTTCCCCCTTCCTCTTTTCAACATCAGACTGATTAAACACTCATCACAAAAGAGTCATCACCAATCGAAGAACACCATCAAAGAGAATGCAGCGAAGACTGATGTCTGCTATCTCATATCACGCGTCTGGAAAACATCAACTGATGGTCTAATATCACTAGGCCATTTGGTGGTGGTTTTTAACCGTATGGAATATAAAGGAGATATATCACATAAGTTTGATAATTAGTAAGCACTGGTATAGTTCTATTAGATGTTGGTGTTAAGTTACTAACATAAAAAATTAATATCAATATTTTCTTTACAACAATAACTCTCTGTATGCAATAAATTTTTGTCCCGCTTCCCAGTAGAATATGTGGGAGTGAGTTTTGTTATGCGGGGAAATTTGTTAGATTTGATCATAACATATAGTTTTGAGCATTGTCAAGATCTTAGTTTCTCACAAGTCACAAATAGGTTACAATGTTACCTATTTTTCTGAGTTAATCATATTGTTGACCATATACCTACGCATTGACCTTAGACATAATCTGATTTGTGAATAACTATGTAGGTGGATGGTTATCGTCATGTCCACACTAGCTCTGAGAGTTGCTATACTCCCCGTGCTTCTCGTCCAACTGCAAAAGTTAAAGATTAATGCAGAGTTGGCACCTAAATGTCAGTATTTTCTTCTTGATTTGTTGAAGTATGTGATATTTTTTTTCTTAGCTATATTGTGCATACCATTGGTTCTAACTGCTTATGGATGGTCTGTGTTGAGGCTGCACATGTGGCACTGGATGACATAGGTTTTAAAGTAGAGCAATTGTTCTGTGAAAGTTAAAGACTTTATTATGTAAGAGCCTGATGTAACAAAGTAAAAAAGAACTTTGAGCTTTCAGATAGTTCACATATAGCACTGCGTGATGATTAGGTTTAATTTAGAAAATTGTCAAAGCACTGGAAATTGCTGTAAAAACAAAATATCACTGAATCACTTGATATTTAGAATATTAGTAACTCCCTACTCTAATTATTGTACACGAACTTTAATTTTTTCATTAAAGTAGTGAGATGAGGCTATTTTGTTGTTCTGTGTGATTGCAGAAGAATGTAAACAAGGTTGCCTAATCACAGCGTAGATGTTAGGTTATCAGGGACATGCCTTGTGGTTCTGTATTAAAATGCAAACTATATGGGGGTTTGAATAGACTGGGGGTTTCACAAATTTATGAGGAAAACTGGAGTGGGTTAACAGGGCTGAAGTTCATCAACTTAAGCAGAACTACTGTAGAAGATTAATATTTGCTTTTTAAGTCATTAATGTGCTAAGCTTAGTGATGGCAACAAGCCTCTTGATTGGATCGTGATAGTTGAGTCAATAGCTTTGTTGGGCAGAATCTCTAAGCCAAATTGTCGATACAGTCACACCACGAGAATTTGGATTAGTTGTCCAAGATCACCTTCTAATTATCTACCCAAAATTAGAAAGCAAGGACTAAATTATCCCCCAAGTACAGAGAATAAGTTTTTTAGGAAAATCAAGTCTGCCTTTTCATCCCCTTTTCCAGTACATATGATTGAAAAGAAAGAAAACTAACAGTAGCACTTCTAACCCACGTTTCCTACACTTGTGGAAAACCTAAATAACTACTTTGACAACTTCAAACAAAAGAACATGCTGTGAATTAAAAAACGTGGGGCAGTCAAACTTCATGCAGTCAAGTATTTGGATTCTCTAGTTGGACCAAGGTAATCCATCTTTGAGTCGGGCCTGTAGATGTGGGATTATGGGCTTGGACCAGTGCCTTCCTATCATCCTCTCCGTCGTCAAAAAAGTTTGACCTCAAACTTGGAAGGGGTTCGTCAGGGTCATAATAAGGCTGAAGATCAGCAACATTAATGGTGGCTGAAGCGGACGAATTCCCCGGTAGATCAATTTTATAAGCATTGTCATTCACCTTAGCAATAACTTTAAACGGACCATCAGACCGAGGACTCAGCTTAGAACAACGTTTAGATGGAAATCTTTCCTTTCGAAAATGCAGCCAAACGAGGTCACCTGGTTTAAAAAGAACATGCTTCCTCCCCTTATCACGGCGGTACTTAATGAGCTCATTAGTCTTTGCAATTTTGTCATGAATACGCTAATGTATTGACTTGATATCAGATGCTACATCACTGGCTTCCTTACTGAATTTTGTGGAGGTGTCAAGGACAGCAAGATCAAGTGGAGTGGTTGGGTTGACACCATAAACAGCCATGAAAACTTCTAACTTGTTGAATGGATTGGGGTACCGGCCAGTCGCGAATTGCTTGAACCTTCTTTTCATCCACTTTTATACCTTGTTCAGAAACAAGATAACCAAGAAAAGTTACTTGGTTAGTAAAAAATTCACATTTTTCCAAATTCCCATAGAGCCTTTCTTGATCGAGAACTTTGAACAACTGTGAAAGGTGAGATTGGTGCTCATCCATGGTCCGACTATACACGAAAATGTCATCAAAGTAAACAACAATAAAGCTCCCCAAGAATGGCTTCAATACATGATTCATCAGCCTCATGAAAGTGCTCGGTGCGTTCGACAACCCGAAAGGCATAACGAGCCACTCATATAACCCCTCCTTAGTCTTGAAAGCTGTTTTCCATTCGTCCCCTTCATAAATTCGAATCTGATGGTAACCACTTCGCAAATCAACCTTAGAAAAAACAGTAGAATCGTGAAGCTCATCCAACAGGTCATTTAACCTCGGTATGGGAAATCGATACTTTATATCACATAAGTAGGCCTCCGTTGCAGGTATCTAAATTGGTTTCTGAAGTGAACTGTTGGTCTAATATCATGTCAACACAAATGAATAACTCTTTTAGTGACAAATATCAGGTATAGTAATAGGTATAGAGTATAGACGTATAGTAAATAATTTATAAGAGATATAATAACCAAAACATTGAGTAATGATTGTACTTCAGTTATCTTTTTCTATACATGTTTTATACTAAAAGCACACTGTCAAGTTGGAAGATGAGATGAAGTTACAGTTTTAATGAAATTGAACCAAGTATAGCAAGGGAATTTTTTTTTTGAATAAGACTCATAGCCTGCTCTCTGATATAAAGACTTCGTCTTTTGCTACTCTTCTAGTTAGTAAATGAATAATCAATCTACCTGGATCATCAAATAACAACCTTTTTGCGGGAATTCCATTACTTTAGTTAGATGTATGTATCTGGTTTAAATATGTAAATATGTTTAGCACCTTTGTGCTTCATAATAGATAGTGTGCCTGGCTCTAGAATTTTTGGTTGCTATAGCTAGTTTAGTACTTTATATTGATATGCTTGTCCACTCTTGAAGGATGCACATCCTTATTCAAAAAGCAAATTTACGTGATAACTTTTGCTTAGTATTAAGTTACTTCTAATTGACAGGAATCCTATAACCTACTTTGTGTTCAGGAGGAAGATACAGTGCCAGAGGTGCATGAAATTACCCATAGAGTATTTCTGGATGTTGATATTGATAAGCAGCGATTAGGTATGGTCCTTTGCTTCTATGGAATGGAGTCTATTTTGCATTGTGATATATGTATGAAATTAGCTTTCCTTTTGCTCAACTAATGAATCGTGCAAGACAAACTCTATGAATATTAAAGTATTTTTTTTTATATATTTATCCTATACATTTATCATGAACTCATAGGATTTACCTTTTGCTTGTACTACAGGACGAATTGTAATCGGCTTGTATGGTGAAGTTGTACCTAAAACTGTTGGTAAGCCTTCAACCTTCTGTTTGACTTCTTTACTTGATTTACAATTCTTTGTCTAATCAACAAATACCTTTGTTTTCTATGCAGAAAATGTTCGAGCTCTCTGCACAGGTATGTGATGTTTCATATTCTAGTAGATAAAATATCATTGACCTCCCACTTACTCACATTCAGAAGATAAAATAAGAACGAATTTTAGTTCATATTCACTGTATCTAACTTGATTCTCTTTTTTGGAATTAGGGGAATTGGGAAAGGGTCGGAGTGGTAAACCGTTGCACTATAAAGGAGTGCCTTTTCATCGTATCATACCTGGATTCATGATTCAAGGTGGAGATATTGTCTATGGCAATGGGAAAGGAAATGAGTCCATCTATGGTGGAGTTTTTCGCGACGAAAACTTTAAGATCAGACATTCACATGCAGGTCTTTACCGTTCTACTCTTGTCCTCTTCTTTATTACATAATACTTGAAGTTAGTAGGATTCAAAACAAATGGTATGTTACTCCCTTCTAAAGCTATGGTTATTGCAGGTATGGTGGCCATGGTGAATTCAGGACCAGATTCTAATGGTTCACAATTCTTCATCACTACAGTTAAGGCCTACTAGTAAGTTCGTCGTGATTATTTCATCACATCCCCATAAATGATCGCTCTCTTATTGTTAGTGCTCATTATTGGAGTATACATTTTAGCCATGATTTCTTGCTTATTGTTCTACCTCTGCTTTTTTTTCAATAATACATTGGAGCCAGTCTTTATTTACAATTTCTTAATCTGATTACAATGTTTAGACATCAGTTGGTAATGGGATTCATAGGCTTGAGTGTTGTTTTTGGTCCCTTTTGCCTGCATCTCATAGGTTTGAGTGTTGTTTATTAGCCTCTGATGTAGGTGGTTCAAGTGTGTTCATAGTTAGATAGTTAGATGGCTTTTATATTGTGCCTAAGTGTCACAGATGATGGATGTTTAGGGAGTTATATATTGGAAAATCAAACTTCACATAATTTTACAAAACAATTTTCAAGTGCTAGTGTTGGAAACCTTTGTTTTTGTCTTTGCGATCGATCTAAGTGTTGTATCACCACGGTGGTAATCGGCTATTCTATGGGAAACAACTAGGGTAAACGGATCAAGGGGTGATTCCGGGCGACCTTGAACCATAGATGGTCGGTTTACTTAACCCTGTAGAGTTGGGCTCAGATATCGGGCCTCAGATTATTCATCCTGCTTGTGATTAAGACACGGTGGAGGTAGTCTGTACTCCCGATCAGGTTCAAACTACACGGGCAACTGTTTTGACAGCTTGTGATCTTGCGAAGACTTAGTGCATCGGCGGTACACACAATCTTGTAAACTCTTTTGCAAAATTTTGTGAACTTTAATTTTCCACTAACAGTGAGTGTACGGATATGATAAAGTATTTGGAAAGTTTAGTTTAAAGTTACTAGGAACATGGTTATAGTTTCTGGGCTTGTTTAAAGTTGCTACTAACTTTAGTTGTTTTGGTATAAGATAATGAGATTATGACAATGTGGTTGCTTATTTGAAAAGATATACTACGAGTTATCGATTAAATGGGAGAAAGAATGTGGGGGTTTAGGGGCTTATAAGTATTTTTGAATATGTGCCTCCCAATGTGCTTATATCCTCATAGTGATGTTAGAGTTGGGCCACCAACCATTTCTGGTGATTCTGAAAGGAGTATTTCCAGAGATGATAGCTCATCAGCTGTGTCTGATGTGGACAATCTGCTGGGCCTTAATTATATGCATCATGATAATCTGGCTTCTACTAGTGATGTAATTGCTCCAATAGGTAATAGAGAGCAAGCTAAACAGAAATGGAGTCGACTTCAACAATTTGATTATTGGGTGTGGAGTTCATTTCGTTCCGCCTTAGGTTCAATAAAACACGGCAAAAAGTCTTTTCTTGA
Source organism: Artemisia tridentata subsp. tridentata (assembly GCA_021014915.2). Lineage (NCBI taxonomy): Eukaryota > Viridiplantae > Streptophyta > Magnoliopsida > Asterales > Asteraceae > Artemisia > Artemisia tridentata. Next base: position 43,024,073 of record CP139508.1, read on the forward strand.
TTCATTTGCTAGGTGTGAAAGGTGTCATGATCTATTTTGGAGAGATGAGAAACATTGTCGGATTTGTCATAAAACATTTGAGCTTGATTTTGATCTAGAAGAAAGATATGCTATTCATGTTGCCACATGTAGGTATGATTCAGATCCGGATATGTTTCCTAAGCCTGTAGCAACTCTTATTCATGTTGCCACATGTAGGTATGATTCACAGTTACAGTCGCTTAAGGCTGCAGCCTACACACTTGAGGTAAGCTATTGTTAACATTTTTACTCAATAAATCACAGATATTTCTGGTCTGATCTATTCATTTTATATATGTAGTTATCAATGCCCGAGGGTTCGATGGTGGGTGCTTGGACAAAATCTGTGCATAATGTATGGGTTAGACGGTTAAGACGTACCTCTACTCTGTCAGAGTTGCTACAGGTGGAACTTTCTCTTTTCTGTCATATTTGTCCACACGTAAATGTTTTAAACCAAAGTATTCAACTGTTCTTGTGTCTTTTCTGAATTTTTACAGGTTCTTGGTGATTTTGTCGGTGCAATCAATAATGGATGGTCATATGAAAGTGACACAGCTCTTGGGTTTGACTGTGATTTGGATGATATCATTGCAAGCTTTGCATCTATGCCCCAAACATCATCTGCGGTTGCATTGTGGTTGGTAAAGTTGGATTTTATTGTTGCCCCTCACTTAAAAAGGGTTGACCTTGAAACAACAACCGGTGCGTCTACGTAAACTAGATCAAAAGGTATGTCTTCATGCAATAAGGCTATACTTGAAACAATAAGGCTATACTTGAAACAATTGCACGTATGCTCAATGCATTGTTTCTTAGCTGTGAAAACATGAATTGAAGATGCAATATCCATTATGTATCACTGCTTCGCCACCACCGCAATGTAGATTTGCTGATGGGTGAATCAGATGGAGCTTTTTGAACATACATTCTTGTGTTTTAAACTTTGGTAGTTGCTTAATCTCTTGTTGACAAGCGTGATTAGAGTTTCCCGTTATGAATGATCATACATACGTCTCCTGTTAGTTGTGGGTCTTAAGGCGTAGCTACTGATTTGCAAAACTTAGTTGACAATATTTAGCTTTTTTGCAACTGGCTTCTATAACGGAAGTAACTTAATTTTGCCTCCTAAAGTCATCTGTTCTTGCTTATGCTCAAACAATATGATTTTATCCATTTGCGTTTCTGCCATTTCATAACATGTATATAGCTGCAGAGCAATTGTGGCCTGCATATGTGTCTTTCTAAAGGATATATCTTGATGCAGGCTGACAATTATTATAATGAAGTAATGGTATTGACTGGAATTCAAAGGAAGATCTCGAAATTGATAATTACTCATCACCTTCCTCATTTGCAATGAGTACAACTGCAGCTGGGGTCAATCATTTTAACTTTTGGGTCAAAAAACAATTGACGTGATCATTTTACTCAATCTACAAATAATGTAATGTTACGTAGTGTATGATCTTCGTTTTAAGTTCTATTTTTAACTTAAAATGTTACCCTTTGACAAACTAACTGAAGAGAATAAACGATAGCTATGTTGGTGTTGGCGGTTTTGGGGTCGGATCGGATTGAACCAGAATATCAATTTTATTGCTAGTAAATATACTTCAGTAGTATATTATTCCATATAGGTTATATAACTCACCTTTAAAATTATCATCATTAAATATATCCATAGTCGAGCAGTCGATCAGTCGAGCAGTCGAGGAGTCGATCAGATGTTAACTTTAAATATACTTCAGTAGTATATTATTCCATATAGGTTATATAACTCACCTTTAAAATTATCATCATTAAATATATCCATAGTCGAGCAGTCGATCAGTCGAGGAGTCGATCGGTCGAGCATTAAAGTAATATCTCTGTTTAGTGAAACACCATAACTACTGCCATCTTAAAAAACAAGATACACACAAAATTTAGTACTAGAAAGACTCATTTTTTTAGGATGCCTTTCAATAGTATATTATTCCATATAGGTTAACATTTAAAATTATCATCATTAAATATATCCATAGTCGAGCAGTCGATCAGTCGATCAGTCGAGCAGTCGATCAGTCGAGCATTAAAGTCGAGCAGTCGAGGAGTCGAGCAGATGTTAACTTTAAATATACTTCAGTAGTATATTATTCCATATAGGTTATATAACTCACCTTTAAAATTATCATCATTAAATATATCCATAGTCGAGCAGTCGATCAGTCGAGCATTAAAGTCGAGGAGTCGATCAATAGTATATTATTCTATATAGGTTAACATTTAAAATTATCATCATTAAATATATCCATAGTCGAGAAGTCGAGCAGTCGAGCATTAAAGTCGAGGAGTCGATCAATAGTATATTATTCTATATAGGTTAACATTTAAAATTATCATCATTATAGTCGAGCAGTCGATCAGTCGATCAGTCGAGCAGTCGATCAGTCGAGCAGTCGATCAGTCAAGCATTAAAGTCGAGCAGTCGAGGAGTCGAGCAGATGTTAACTTTAAATATACTTCAGTAGTATATTATTCCATATAGGTTATATAACTCACCTTTAAAATTATCATCATTAAATATATCCATAGTCGAGCAGTCGAGCAGTCGAGCATTAAAGTCGAGGAGTCGATCAATAGTATATTATTCTATATAGGTTAACATTTAAAATTATCATCATTAAATATATCCATAGTCGAGCAGTCGAGCAGTCGAGCATTAAAGTCGAGGAGTCGATCAATAGTATATTATTCTATATAGGTTAACATTTAAAATTATCATCATTAAATATATCCATAGTCGAGCAGTCGATCAGTCGATCAGTCGAGCAGTCGATCAGTCGAGCAGTCGAGGAGTCGAGCAGATGTTAACTTTAAATATACTTCAGTAGTATATTATTCCATATAGGTTATATAACTCACCTTTAAAATTATCATCATTAAATATATCCATAGTCGAGCAGTCGAGCAGTCGAGCATTAAAGTCGAGGAGTCGATCAATAGTATATTATTCTATATAGGTTAACATTTAAAATTATCATCATTAAATATATCCATAGTCGAGCAGTCGATCAGTCGATCAGTCGAGCAGTCGATCAGTCGAGCATTAAAGTCGAGCAGTCGAGGAGTCGAGCAGATGTTAACTTTAAATATACTTCAGTAGTATATTATTCCATATAGGTTATATAACTCACCTTTAAAATTATCATCATTAAATATATTCATAGTCGAGCAGTCGATCAGTCGAGCATTAAAGTCGAGCAGTCGATCAATAGTATATTATTCTATATAGGTTAACATTTAAAATTATCATCATTAAATATATCCATAGTCGAGCAGTCGATCATTAAAGTCGAGCAGTCGAGGAGTCGAGCAGATGTTAACTTTAAATATACTTCAGTAGTATATTATTCCATATAGGTTATATAACTCACCTTTAAAATTATCATCATTAAATATATCCATAGTCGAGCAGTCGATCAGTCGAGCATAAAAGTCGAGGAGTCGATCAATAGTATTATTCTATATAGGTTAACATTTAAAATTATCATCATTAAATATATCCATAGTCGAGCAGTCGATCATTAAAGTCGAGCAGTCGAGGAGTCGAGCAGATGTTAACTTTAAATATACTTCAGTAGTATATTATTCCATATAGGTTATATAATTCACCTTTAAAATTATCATCATTAAATATATCCATAGTCGAGCAGTCGATCAGTCGAGCATTAAAGTCGATGAGTCGATCAATAGTATATTATTCTATATAGGTTAACCTTTAAAATTATCATCATTAAATATATCCATAGTCGAGCAGTCGAGGAGTCGATCAGTCGAGCATTAAAGTAATATCTCTGTTTAGTGAAACACCATAACTACTGTCATCTTAAAAAACAAGATACACACAAAATTTAGTACTAGAAAGACTCATTTTTTTAGGATGCCTTTCAATAGTATATTATTCCATATAGGTTAACATTTAAAATTATCATCATTAAATATATCCATAGTCGAGCAGTCGATCAGTCGAGCATTAAAGTCGAGTAGTCGAGGAGTCGAGCAGTTGAGGAGTCGAGCAGATGTTAACTTTAAATATACGTGAGTAGTATACTATTCCATATAGGTTATATAACTCACATTTAAAATTATCATCATTAAATATATTCATAGTCGAGCAGTCGATCAGTCGCGCATTAAAGTCTAGTAGTCGAGGAGTCAAGCAGTTGAGGAATCGAGCAGTTGAACATTCGAGACCACCAGTCGAGCAGTCAACTCAACACATATTTTGACAAGTTTCCTATGCTCGACTGCTAGTTGGGGAGATGGATATAATAAATGTGATGGTAGATGTTAACTTTAAATATTACGAGTAATTAATATAGTGTTGGTGGTTTTAATAAATCCTATAATAAATCAAAAGATTTTGTACGCCCCCGGTCTTACATTTCCAAAGCAAAAAAGTACGCCCCCGGTCGAGCAGTTGCAAGTCGAGCACCGTCAGTTGAGCACCGTCGAGCATCGTCACATATTTAGTTTGGGGCGACTATAAAATATAAAAATGTTTTTGTGGGAATTCCATAGGTTATTAAGTTGTATTTATAGTTATCATCTACACCAAAGCTTTTAATGTAACATCTTCCCTTAACATTTATCAAAAAAAGAATATGTAGAGTCGCATAATTTCATTTATGAAGCTGTGAGATATACATAGATTTATGGAGAATAACAAATAATGATAAGCAGTATTGCTTGAAGCGACGGCTTCAAATGATTTGTGGATTTGGCATTCGTTTTTTGTCCTCCCGGTTCAAACAACGATATCAATGTTTTGAATCAGTCTCCATTGTATGTTACGGAGCAAAATGAACGGCACCAAATCAGTCTCCCTGTGACTAATATCCTAAAAGACGAATTAAAAAACACATCCAACTAACCAAAAATCTACACCAGTCAAATTAGTTTCAAGAAACATAAGCTATACTTCTTGAAATATATCAATGCACTACCTTTTTACAGCAGGATACATGTTTTACATATATGCTAATTCTAACCTCTGCTACTTAAGTTAATTGACATTAGCACAACCTTTGTGCAGAAAATGTACTAGTTCTCACACTGTAAACACACTTAGGCCTTTGTTTTACTACCAAGTGTCGCACATACTGAGCCAAGCTCTATGTATTTATTCTGTCAGTAAAATGTATGTCAATCTTTTTTGCTAACACAGGGCCGATCAAAAGTCCATTCCGCCCATTCCACCCATGCCGCCGCCCATTCCTGGAGTTGCTTCACTAGCCGGTTTTGGGAGTTCAGTCACAATAGATTCAGTAGTCGTCATCAAAGAAGACACACTACACACAGAAACAAAAAACAGGAATTAAAGGGATATCAGTTCGAAGTGTCTTTAGATATACAACAAAAAATCAACCAACCGCAGTTGCTTCAACTAACCTTGCTGCATCGACCAAGGCTGTCCTTATCACCTTCAACGGGTCAATGATACCATTTTTCACCATGTCGTCATATTCACCTGTTTATCAAGAAACTTTAATTTGCCAATTCCTATTCGATTAATAACAAATATCCCCTAATAAACCGGGTCAACTTGGATAATATTTCATGCATAACGGGTCGAATTGATTAAACAGGAAACAGGTTGGAAATCGCCCATTTTAACACGTTACCCACCCTGCCCAGTTTCTAATTCTACATCTGCTTATGCATATAACAAAAATATTGGCACAAACCTTTGGCGGCATCATATCCAAGATCCGGGTCATCTTGCTCTAAAAGCTTACCAACCAAACCGAACCTTCCACTCCAGCGTAAGATGCTATTGTATGAACCGGCATCTGCAATTAGTCGAGCAAAGCATGAGCTTACATACCAATCACCATATTAACATTTATGTGCCAGTAAAATGTGTCTTCTTTAAAAAACATAAAGTTGTGACCTTTAGTGCATTCTGAATAATCTGAACCCCGATTTTCTGATCGAAGTTGGCTGTTTGCAATTTGTCCAACTCTTTAGATGCATAGAGAAGAGCAACACCACCACCTGCATTGAAGAAAATTTAGTTTACCTGTTCACACCGTTCTTCTATCGACTTCTTATCACAGGCGCCATCAAGCACAACTGTGTCATCTTTCGATACAGTAACCTACAACAAGAACACTCATTATACACCCAGAAACGAATATCAAGTCACTATTTGTTATTAATGCTTGATGTCATGTGACAAACCTTTTTACAAGATCCCAGCATTTCCAACTCCACGTTGTCAAGGTTCATACCAAGTTCTTCTGTTATAACCTGAAGGTCAAACATAAGGCCCATGGTAAAGGATCTACCGACTGACACACAATCATAGATGGCAATCTCGACACATATACCTAAAATGGGTCAACTTTTGGTCATATGTTATCACAATATTGATACTTAGTTAACTATAGACAGGGTCAGACAAGGTCAAGAGTGTACTTCATATGCTTACCACCTCCTAAATCACTTTATTCAAAAAAATCTACATTAATAGTATGACGAAATAGTTTTTAAAACAAGTTGAATACATTAATTATCTATAAGATTTTACTAAAAATGACCATTGGAGTACTCGATCGTATTGAAAAATTACCCTTTTTAGACCGTCACGCAACTCTATCTGTATTCAAGAATAACCCGATTTATGCCATTAAAACTAGAAAACATCAAAAACTCACCTGGCCTCCGGTGAGAGTGGCAAGATCTTGGAGGTTGGCCTTTCTGTTTTCACCAAACCCAGGTGCTTTTATGGCACAAACCTAAGCAGAAAACAGCATGTTTCGTAAGCTAACATATAAGGCTGTTACAGAGAGAAGTACCTAAGCATTAATAGAAACAATTAAAACCTTAATGCCGGCACGGAGCTTGTTCAGAATTAAGGTAGCCAACGCTTCACTTTCCACATCTTCAGCAACGATTAATAGAGGCCTTTGTTTCTGAATTAGAATAAAAAACAATAGGTAATATACATTCACCACACATCCAAAATGACCGCATAACTAAAACTAAAAATGGAATAAAACTTCAGCTCATTAAGGACTCTACCTTCAGTGCCAGCTCCAACACTTTGATCACAGAATTAATGTTTGAAATCTTCTTCTCGTAGATTAGAACAATAGGGTCATCCAGTTCCTGTGAATCATCAAAAAGTTAAACCATTCAACATACATATAAGTTTGAATAGATCCATATAACACAATTAGTAGACTAATAAGCATTTTGACTTACACATTTCTGATTTTGGTGTTCGTGATAAAATGTGGAGATATATATCCCCTGTCTAACTTCATTCCCTCAACAACTTCTAGTTCATTATACAACGTCTTTCCATCCTACATCCGTTCATAGAGCTTAGCAAATTATCCGATATTTATGATCATAATGATAAGACTAAGAGTAACATAAAAGCAAGCTTACTTGAATAGTGATGACACCCTCTTTCCCAACTCTTTCCATAGCCTTAGCAATTAGTTCGCCGATTTCACGTTCTCCGTTTGCGGAAATTGTACCCACCTGTTATTTATATTACAATATACTGCATTTAGCCTCCCATAAAAAAAAATTAATTTATATAAAATCAATTAAATGTTACTCCGTATATATTAACCTGTGTGATCTCCTCAGATGTGCTCATCATTCAGGCTCTACTTTGCAAGTTAGTTACAACCGAATCAACAGCCATCATAATACCGCGTCTGAGGTCCATTGCATTCATACCAGCTGCAACCGACTTGCAACCCTCTGAAAATATAGCGCGTGTAAGAACTGTTGCGCAAGTTGTACCTGAGACAATAAAAAGCAAAAAGCCCATCAAAACAACGTCACAAGATATTACTAAAAGATACACAAATGAATCACGGAGTGAACATTACCGTCACCAGCCACATCATTTGTAGCGTTAGCAACCTGTTTCACAAGACTCGCGCCAACATTCTTCACCTTATCATTGAATTCAACGGCTTTTGCAACCGTAACACCGTCTTTCGTTACTTTTGGTGCTCCGTAACTTTGTTCAATCACCACATTACGCCCCTATAACATCATCACCGAATAGCATAAATTTCTCAACCTTTAATTTACACGGGTGTTCATTTTAGCTTATTCCCAGGCTTGTTATCTTATTTAATGCTCATTTCTCATAATCCCATTTTTCAGCATTTCTGCGACTTACGAGTATGAGCTTATTATGTCGTAAAAACCATAAAATAAGATCATATGCTATAATATAAACCGAATAATATGCGCTTATGAAAAATAAGCCAATCAAATACGCTCAAAGACCTACATTTTCAATTTTAAAAAACTAAAAAACAAACAAGCATACAAACACCTACTTACACCAATCAAAATCAAATCTTTTAAACAACGGTAAATTAAAAAATTATCTACCTTCAGGCCCATGGTAACTTTAACAGCATCAGCAAGCTCTTCAACGCCTCTAAGCATTAACGCCCTAGCATCAACTCCAAATCTAATATCTTTTGCAGCATAGTTTCTGCTTATATTCAACCTACTTCCAATCTGTTTTTTTTAACACATAAACATCAACATACATACATATATAAGTTATAACATATAAACACATAGTGGATCAAATAATGTACCTGTCGGGTTGTCTTAGTTGCAATTCTGCAAATAACAACAAACAGTAAAAAAGTCAAAAATTGATCAGTAAAATGAAATGAAATGGGTAGTTGCATTCTCTTTGATGGTGTTCTTCGATTGGTGATGACTAGATGTGATGAGTGTTTAATCAGTTTGGGATGATACCAGTCTGATGTTGAAAAGAGGAAGGGGAAGGTGGTGATGGCGGCGGCGTGGTGGCAGTGGCGGTGGGTGGCGCGTGGGTGGTGTTGCGGTGGGAGTCACGAGCTAAAACGCTCTAGAAACGAAGAGGGTGCACCGATCTATCGATTTGGCTAGAAAAATAGCTCGCCTGAAAATTTTCCGGTGGCCGGAAGGTGGCGGTGGCCGGCGATGGGGGAAAAGAGAGAGAAGTAAGTTAGTGACATGTGGCTATTTATACATGGGTTTAAGGGTATATTTGTCATTTAACCTAAAACCTTCTAACTACCTATTGTACTTGCAAAGACAAGTGTCAAAACCTTAATGGGGTCGAGCAGTCGAGCAGTCGAGCGTGGACAAAATGGGAAGAAGAAGTAGTTTTTGGCTTCCTCTTGAAATAGGGGAATGTTTTTGGCCTATTTTTGTCATTATCTCTTTTTTTTTCTTTTCTTTTAACTATTATATTCACCCCACCAGTAACGCGTGTTCTGTCAATTTTTAAGATTTTTATTTTGGGGTGAGTTTATCCGCACCATTTTTTTCAACAAAATTAAAAACCAATAAAAAATAAAAATTATATAAAATATTTTGCAAACGTAAATCGTTAAGCGACAAAAAATACACAGTCACGGCGAGAAATTTTTTATCTTTCAGTAAACGGGCACTTCGATATACTTCGACGATTTTTTTTTTTTTTTTTTTTTTTTTTTCAATTTTAAAATTTCTCCATTTTATTTTATTTTTCCAATCAATCAGATCAAAAACACAATCGATTTTTATTTTATATTTACAATCAGATCCATCAAACCAAACCGGATTTTTATTTTTATTTCTCTTCTTTTAACTAAACTTCTTATCAAAATAGTGGTTTCCAAAATTTACATTTCAAGTCATTCTTTTTCACACTTTGTTACACTCCTCATCCTTTTTGCTAACACCTTTCACGTGAGGGTATATCTGTCTTTTCCATTTTCCCTTTATATTACTCACTTCACGCAGTTCGATTGCATATCTCATCCTTACAATTTCAAAATCACTAGATCTTCAATGATGATTTGACATTGATGTCGAGTCATCAGTGACTTGCATTTGTTCAAAATTTAAAATGGTTATGTGATAAAATAAATTTCTTAATTACAGTCATCTATGTTGAGAAAAGTGACACCGGATTGAAGCAAACCCATAACTAAAATATGAAATGTAATAAAAGATGACACACGGATATAACATGAAAAACCCTAATCGGGTAAAAACCACGGATAAGGAAAAATACGTTTCACTATGATGAAAATTAGGAGTTACACCTTCTCTTTAATTACAAAGATAAACAGTAATCTCTTGTAAGTAGGAGATACACATGTAACACCCCCAAAATATCGCAGCGGAAAGTAATATCATTGGGGTGCTACTCATAGTACAACAGTCATAATCATAGAAAACGACTCTAAATGAGACTTTTTAAACGTTTATCATTCGATCATAATAAAATATCATAGTTACAAGAGGTCCCAAATAGTTTTAGAAAACATAATGTATTAACATAAAAGTTTTCAAGAGTTTATCGAATGATAACACAATGCAAGCTATCAAAACATTCTCCGTGCGACTTCATGCTTGCCAATTACCTTAAGGACCTGAGATAAAATATGTTAAAAAGTCAACACAAAGGTTGAGTGAAATTCACATGTTTATAAATAAATAATGGACCACAAGATTTCTGTGACAAATGGTAATTTTCCGTTTAAATAATAATCGGAATACACGTATTTATTTATTTTTCCGATTTGTGAAAACGAGAGGTTATCTCGTAATGAATAGTTATTATTCAAAAATAACTTAAAAACGTAAAAACGTGACAAAATCACGAATGAACCAGTACGCGAAAGTGCGAAACACGAAAACTAAAAATCACAAAAACTAAACTAATAACTCAAAACTGGTCACTGTTCATCGACCCAACAGTTAGCCCAACTCGATTTAACCCAACCCAATACTAAGCGGGCTGAGTTACTATTCATGGCCCATTTATATTTTTTTTTTTCTTTCTTTCTTATAGCGACTAGAATAGAACCATTTGGTTTTGAGTTTTCTTTCTCGATTTCGACGAATGAGCCACCAAAAAAATTTCACAACTCGATTCTTAAGTCTTTTAAGAATTCATAGGATCAAGCCTCGTTGAAAAACTCGAACTCTTGACCCATTTTCGAAGCCAAAACCAATTCGGTATATTTTAAAAACCGATACACATTTATTTCCAAAAATTTGTTCTAATTCGATATATATTACATTATGGCTGTTAAATTTACATGAAATATACATATTACATATACACAAAACACAATAATCACCCCATGTGAAGTGGAACACCCATTTGGTATCTTTTTAAGAACACCCGATCGCATATCTTTGCTTTTTAGTTCTATATTCGACCACCCATTCAAAGTTAGCAAACCAACACATTTTCTATTCTATAACATGTGATAAGTGGCAGAAGTTAGGTCTTGTGGGTATTCAAGGCATGCACTATGAATAAACAAACATAATAATCATACCTTCGGTATCTAATATAACCGAATGAGAAGATCTCATTTCCATGCATTCTCAAACACACAAATTACAATACATAGTCATTATACTTCATTTTAACAAGTACTTGAAGGCCAGGAGAAAGCTAGAACAATCGGGTTTAATATTTCAAGTCGAACGAGATATTATAGTTTCATACGATTAGAAGTTGAGTGAGTTCCTTGGTATTCTGATCATCCCATCGATCCACACTCAGTCTATCCCTCTTGTGAGTCTATTTGAACATCCTTTTAACATTTCTAACGTTTAAAAATTTAATCATGCATGCTTATGTATATAATGTTAAATATTGGTTGCGTACGTATAGAATAACTTTAAGAACTCAAAAACATCACTAACTAACGTGTACATAACTCAAAAAGGTCAAAAACGAAGCATGTATAAAACCAAAGTCAAACCGGGTTAATATATATAAAACTTAGAAAAATTTACCAAGTGTTTTGACATAGGTACATGGTTCGAACCACTCACTTTAGGCCTTAATTGCTTCGTAATTGTACATATAACGAACGTATGTTATTACATAATACAAAAGTCGACCTAGCCTAGAGCATGTTTCATATTTTGGGTCAGTTCCGATAAGCTCCAATGAGCTCGTAAAAAGCCCTTAATTGTAAGCTACTCGATCGGGTAAATATGGAAAACAAATTCTAAATCTTTTGGGTTTATAAAGTTGCTCGACTAGCCCTTTTCATGCCTTTATTATTTCGAAAACGTGAATAGAACGTATGGGTATTTTTGCATATATAGTATCACGACACAGCTGCCTTTAACTTTTATTCTTGGAGATACCTCGCTAAAGCTCTAAAAATAGCTTAAGTTTTATGTGTATTGACTGCTTTAAAAGACTTAGAATATAATTGAGTTTTTCAGATTTTAATACGTGCGAATAGGCCACCAAAACGTGATTGTAATTTCGAATTCTTGAACGTAACCCCCATATGTTTTTGCACCTGTTGATTTACGACCTAGCAAGCTACATTTTTTGTATTTTAACTTCATCCCCATAAGCTCTCTAAAGTGTTCAAATTAATTCGTTTTATGTTGCTCTCGCTAGGACCAAATTACAAATCCAGAAATTAAAATCTATATTTTTCCGGTTGTGGGCTAAGATTAAGCCCATTAAGAATTTGCGAATGGTAAGCCCAATAGACCCATATGATACACTTTTAGAATCACAAAAATAGCCCAAGTACAAAACTTCTCAAATAGATTACTAAAACCAGCTTATCAGAACAATACAACAGAATCAAACACTTTGATCAAGATGATCAATCAATCTAGGGTTTTTTGAATGAGAGAGTAGAGAGGATTATTTATTTGATAGAAAGTCGTATCAGGATTATGAGGTGATAAACTGAGAAAATAGTAGGAAAGTTTGCTACTTTCTTTTGTAAAAAATTAAAAATATTTACAATTAAACTCTTTCATTATATCACAAATAGTAGGCAAACTTTATAAAGTAGGCATTATTTCCTATTTTTAAAAGCTCACCATTCACTCTTTCACTCACAAACACCAAATAACCTCCTCATAATTACCAATCACTCACTCACTCCCTCCCTCCCAAATTCATTCATTAAAAATTAAAATTCAAATTTAATAAAAAATGGGACACAGTGGGAAAAAGAAGAAGAGACGCTGGCGGCGTAGAACTCCGGCCACCGATCACACCTCCGTCGACGTCGAACTTTTGGCGGATGAAATCACCGCACTGTTAGTAACTACTATTCCATTATCATCATTTTTTTAATCATTTCATTTGTTAAATTCCAAATTTAAGCCCTAGAATTATGAATATTAGGTGCCACGTCAGCATATCACATTTTACTAGCAGGGTACCCGCGCGTTGCGGCGGCGGGTACCTGAAATAATATTTTTCGGTGAATTATGTATTTTAGTTTATTATGTTCTTTTTGATAATAAATTTACGGATATCAAGAATTTCATGTGACGTATTTCAACTCCTTAACTAAGGAATTTATGTCGTCTTTTTGAGTCTTTTTTAAAGTCATTCGTATAACATGAGCCCGTTTAGCCTGTGCCCTTTTGGCCCGTGCCCGTTCGGGCTCGAGCTCATTTTGCTCGTTGCCCGTTCATGCTTGAATATTTGTATAATGTGACTTATTATTTGTATTAGTAACAATTAATGTAAGAATTGTGTTTAAGTTGATTGTACAATATGCTTAATAATTTGTATTTGTTATGTAAGGGGTGTTTTAATAACTACATTAATTGTATTTATTGACCAGTTAATTAATTGACTACATTAAATATCTTGACCAAATTAATAGTGTTTTGTATTTTGTACTTTAAGCTTTAAGATTTGTAAGTCTTAAAATTAAGATTGATGAGAAAGATCATTAATAGTGCTTTGTGTGGAAGCATTATAGCTTGTAAGTCTTAATTTTAAGACTAAGAGGAGAGAGATTCATTCCTACATTATATGTAGTATAGATTATCTCTAGTTGTTATTATAACACTGAGAACTGGTCTAGTCAAACACATTTTATCACATAGCGAAAACGAAGCCGTAGTTGTTATGACACTGAGTGTTGTTTAGTGTGGTAACATTGTTATGAAAAGTCGGTGCCACGTCAGCGTAACACGTTTTATCCGCAGTTGAAAACTAGACGAGTAAAACACACACATAACACTACGTTTTTCGCATAACGGTGCAAGTCGAAACGGTGACAACGCGGCGTTATTGATACCTAGCGCTCTAATTTGTGCTTTGAGTGTGATGTTAAGATATCGAGCTAGATACATATGTTAAGATAGTGAGTGATATTTAGGCGAGACTGACATGTTGTTATAAATGAATATATAGTCATCATCATTTAGTGCCTGAAACATAATTTGATTATACTGCAAACTTACTGTTAGTATTATCAAATCATTATTAATTGTATATTAATACTGTTATTATTGTAATTGTGTTTGATTATTTGTGAAATTAGTAAGCCGAATAAAGTGCTTACTTCTAAGGGCAAACTTGATAGTCTGGAAGAAGAGAAACTTGATAGTCTGGAAGAAGAGAGTAGTAGTACTGATTCTCATACATCTGAATCTGAGAAATCAGACGAGAATTTTAGCATTGGTGAGGTAAGCTCACATTGTATGCTATATATTGGCGAAAGTAATCATTTTCTGTTATAATATTAATGAGCCCATCTCTGTTAGAAAAATGGGCGGGTGATAGCAGGTCAAAGCATGTAATTCTTTTGTATGAGTTGATTCGGGTCAGGTCGGCGTGGCACACTTCATGTTTAAAATAGTTAGTTTGTCAATAAGATGACAAATAGTATATTATTTACAACGCCTATATGTGAGATTAGACACTATGTTCTTGTATTGTTGATTTGTTGATAGCTACTCTCATGTATTATATTTGTTTTGGGCTTTTGTTCTGAAGTTATAAGAATTTAATCATTGGCAATTTGTCTTTATTCTAAAATATCATTTTCTTTTGTGCAAAACTACACAGGAGGAGGATGCAGAAGAAGAAAGCGACTCCGATGAGAGCGAAAGTGAACATTCAGGATCAGCATCAGCTTCATCAGTTGATGATCATCAGAATTTACATGCTGAAGAGAAAGATTTGATTCTAGTATAAACTCACGGCTTTCTCTTATCAATCCTACTATATGAAACGTGTCTAAAAAATAACACCTTAAAATTTTCAGGCTCATTTACTGCGACTTGCTTGCTCCTCTAAAGGTCCACTTGCTGATGCCTTGACTGATGTGGCGTCCGAGCTGGCTAGCTTGGGGGTATGTTCCTTGCACTTTAATATATTAGATGTAGCAAAATTGGGCGGGTCAGGTATCAAGTCAAATGGGCCAGGTTGAGTCACCAACACTTTTTGTGTATTTTTATTGAAATTTTATAAATAGTTAACATGTTAAGGGGGTGTTTGTCTAAGCTTATATTTTAGGTTCAGGCTTATATTTCATAAGCTCCTAAGCCCATGTTTAGTGTTTGGGTAGTTCTATAATTTTCCCGTATATACAATATAACTGAAACCGACTGGTTTCAAATGGTTGTTACCCCTAGTTTATACCTTTTTCTTTTGGTTTCTAGATTGTTTCTGAACGGGTGGCAGATTTAGCAACAGAATCGTCATCACAATTTGACGAAAGCTTTAATCAAGCTTTTGGACATCGTGCGGTTAGTGCTCTGTGTTTCTTTTGCAGTAATTCTATTAGCGGTTTCAGTTTTGACCATTTACTTATGTTTTGTTTTAACTTTTAACTAAAAAGGTAAAGGTCATAGGGGGTTGAGCTAGTCAAAAACACGTCAAAAGTCGCCCATAGTGCTGTTATAATGCTTAAAAGTTTCTAAATCATTTTATCAAAAGTACTCCATATTTGACAACCTAACTTGTTATAAAATATTTGAATATTTTTTACCTGACTCGACGTGTACAACATATGAGTTGTTTTGACTCGAACCGATTTTGCCACTGTCACCAAACCCACCCTTTTTTGCCATCTCTAATTATTTTTACAATAGTTTCTTTTACATAATGAAAATGAACGCACTTCCTCTTATGCCACGTAACAGGTAGCCTCAAGGATATCTAAGTTTTGGAAAACAGCTTCTGATACATCACCTGCATCTAGTTCTAGGTATCTGAATGATTTTGAGGAGCTGAAACCACTTGGTGAATGATCAATCGTATTTCAATTATATGGAAGCATTATTCCTTTCTGATGCCATTTGTTGGAATGCATTTTGCTGAAATACCTTTTTTTATTTTAAATATTTGGAACACATGTTTTGCTTACGGTGTCGGTTATATGAATCTACTCCATATAAAAGTATTACTCTGTTTTGATTCCTTATGCTGTCATGTGTCAGGCTGTGGTGGATTCGGCCGTGTTGTGTTGTGCAAGAATAAGCTGGACGGAAGAGAGTATGCTGTTAAGAGGATTCGAATAAAAGACAATAGTCAACCTTTAGATGACAGGATTTTGAGGTAACATCATTTTCATTATGTCAAATGTGAATTAACAACCATGTGACACAAAGTTTCTTTTCATTTTTAAACATTGCCACTACTAGGTTTAGGCTTTTACTAGGTAACATCATTTTTAATCTGCATGATCAAAACAAAGTACCTGTAAAAGAAAAGCCTAAACCTAGTAGTGGCAAATGTTCTTATACAATTATATAATGCATATGCAAGTTAGATATTCATAGTGTTGTTTGATTAACTTATTTTTCCATTGCAACTACTTTGAGGTACTTAGAGAAGTAGCCACTCTCTCGCGATTGCAGCATTCACATGTTGAGCGGTACTATCAGGTAAAGTTATATGCTCTGTCTCTATTCCTGTTCTCATTTAATTGGCAAAATGGGTAACAGGACAGATGGCTAATTTAATGAACGGTGGTTGACCCGAAACACATTTTGCTAAAAATCGTTAATTTTGTCAAAAAGTTTGCGTGTCAAAATATTTATGAAAAGTTCTTGATTTAATATTATGTGATGAAATTTTATGCATTAAAAGTACACTTTGCGCGACTTTTGGCCCGATGCTTTCTAAGTTATTTATTTTATTCGGCTTCTTAGAGATAAAATATTACTTGAATTTACCCGTTCATGAGTAGATGGTCATGGTTGAAATATCCGCCTCTGCTTGTAACTTAGCTTGCTTTCATGTGAGGTGAGGTGAGTGCTTGTACCATTTAGCGACTAGCTTTTGAAGGTAACTTGATATTCTTTCCAATGGAAATTTCAGGCATGGTTTGAAACAGGAGATGTCGGTTGCATTGGTGAGGCTACCAAGGCTGCAGCTAGCTCCAGTTTAAGTTCCTCATATCAGAGTTCAACAGATGTCATAGGCAGATGTCATAGGCCAGGACAACAATGTTGGTACATACCTCTATTTTCAGATGGAATACTGTCCAAGGTTTGTTACCCCTGAATTTCTATATATTTTCATGTCTGCCTTGTAGCATTTTTTTGATATTTCTTTCTGTTTATTGTATAGAAAGACCCTTCAAAAAACGTATGAAGCATATTATAAAGTTAAGAATTATAGAGTTGACAAGAAACTGGCCTGGCATATGTTTCGTCAGATCGTAGAAGGTCTGGCACACATACATGGTCAAGGGATTATCCACCGTGACTTGAAGCCAAACAGCATTTTCTTTTATGCTCGGAATGATATTAAAATTGGGGATTTTGGTCTCGGTAAGCTACATTACTTATAAATTTATATTGTTACTGCTCTAAGTTAGTTAATTGTTCACTTTAGCACATGCCATGAAGTGTGGAATAGTATTATCTCATGCGCCAATTTACACACATAACACCATCTAGGCCTTGTATACAGAGGTGAAAATGCTGGGGTTGGGTAACATGTCAAACTGGTAGCATTTGGTACACGCTGACCTCAAACATATTTATTCAAAAGTTCTATACTTCATAAGAATATGCTATTATACCAACTTTAATAAAATGATTTAGGAAGTTTCATGTATTTTGGGTGAATTTTGAGCCGATCAACCCATTTGCTGACTTCCTTTTAAGCGAGCCACTTTCTTAATTTTATTCTTTTGACCCCCTATAGATAAAATGTAGCCCGAATCAGCCCATTCTTGAATAGATGGGTCAAAATGGCCATCTCTATGATTAACTATGTCTATGTTCTCTGTATCAGCCAAGTTCCTGAAGTTAGAGCAGTTGGAACAGGACCTAGATCCTGCAGAAACAACAGGATTGTCCGTTACCAATAGTGGTCATTATGGTGCATATGCATACAGAGCACCAGAAATTGAGAATCAATGGCCAAAAATTAACGAGAAAGTGAGTATATAATACTAGTGTTTTTTAACAAACTGATATAAAGGCTTAACTGACACAGAGTACATCAATACATTAACATGGAAACTAATACTAATGTTTTTTAACAAGCTGATATAAAGGCTTAACTGACACAGAGTACATCAATACATTAACATGGAAAAGAAAGTGGCTTCAAGGGTTCTTTTTTAAATCCAAAAAATATGCATAAAGTATAATATACTCACTTTCTCGTTAATTTTTGGCCATTAATTCTCAATTTTGGTGCTCTGTATGCATATGCACCATAATGACCACTATTGGTAACGGACAATCCTATTGTTTCTGCTGGATCTAGGTCCTGTTCCAACTGCTCTAACTTCAGGAACTTGGCTGATACAGAGAACATAGACATAGTTAATCATAGAGATGGCCATTTTGACCCATCTATTCAAGAATGGGCTGATTCGGGCTACATTTTATCTATAGGGGGTCAAAAGAATAAAATCAAGAAAGTGGCTCGCTTAAAAGGAAGTCAGCAAATGGGTTGATCGGCTCAAAATTCACCCAAAATACATGAAACTTCCTAAATCATTTTATTAAAGTTGGTATAATAGCATATTCTTATGAAGAATAGAACTTTTGAATAAATATGTTTGAGGTCAGCGTGCACCAAATGCTACCAGTTTGACATGTTACCCAACCCCAGCATTTTCACCTCTGTATACAAGGCCTAGATGGTGTTATGTGTGTAAATTGGCGCATGAGATAATACTATTCCACACTTCATGGCATGTGCTAAAGTGAACAATTAACTAACTTAGAGCAGTAACAATATAAATTTATAAGTAATGTAGCTTACCGAGACCAAAATCCCCAATTTTAATATCATTCCGAGCATAAAAGAAAATGTTGTTTGGCTTCAAGTCACGGTGGATAATCCCTTGACCATGTATGTGTGCCAGACCTTCTACGATATGACGAAACATATGCCAGTCCAGTTTCTTGTCAACTCTATAATTCTTAACTTTATAATATGCTTCATACGTTTTTTTGAAGGGCCTTTCTATACAATAAACAGAAAGAAAGATCAAAAAAATGCTACAAGGCAGACATGAAAATATATAGAAATTCAGGGGTAACCAACCTTGGACAGTATTCCATCTGAAAATAGAGGTATGTACCAACATTGTTGTCCTGGCCTATGACATCTGCCTATGACATCTGTTGAACTCTGATATGAGGAACTTAAACTGGAGCTAGCTGCAGCCTTGGTAGCCTCACCAATGCAACCGACATCTCCTGTTTCAAACCATGCCTGAAATTTCCATTGGAAAGAATATCAAGTTACCTTCAAAAGCTAGTCGCTAAATGGTACAAGCACTCACCTCACCTCACATGAAAGCAAGCTAAGTTACAAGTAGAGGCGGATATTTCAACCATGACCATCTACTCATGAACGGGTAAATTCAAGTAATATTTTATCTCTAAGAAGCCGAATAAAATAAATAACTTAGAAAGCATCGGGCCAAAAGTCGCGCAAAGTGTACTTTTAATGCATAAAATTTCATCACATAATATTAAATCAAGAACTTTTCATAAATATTTTGACACGCAAACTTTTTGACAAAATTAACGATTTTTAGCAAAATGTGTTTCGGGTCAACCACCGTTCAATAAATTAGCCATCTGTCCTGTTACCCATTTTGCCAATTAAATGAGAACAGGAATAGAGACAGAGCATATAACTTTACCTGATAGTACCGCACAACATGTGAATGCTGCAATCGCGAGAGAGTGGCTACTTCTCTAAGTACCTCAAAGTAGTTGCAATGGAAAAATAAGTTAATCAAACAATGCTATGAATATCTAACTTGCATATGCATTATATAATTGTATAAGAACAATTGCCACTACTAGGTTTAGGCTTTTCTTTTACAGATACTTTGTTTTGATCATCATTTTTAATCTCCTAAAAGTCAACAGAAAATTTAATTCAATTAACATAAAATAGATCTAAAGTGCACTAAGCTGCCAGTCCAGTAGAAAGTAATAACGCAATGCTATTTCTTAGGCCATTTAGCAATTTTAAAGTAGAGGGAGTAATTCAACGCAATTATGTGGAAACTGGCCAAATGGTTTAAAAGTCGACGAGTGTTTACAACATACTAAATTGACTTGTTCAAACAAAATTAATAGACATTGTAATAAATCTTAATAAATTTACCCAGCCCATCCATGTGCCACCTATAATTCCCAGCATTTTCCGTTTCACTACGTCTTTTAAGTAATGAGAATAAGTGTAATGTGATAGTGAGTCTGGTCCCATTTTTTGACGTAAGAAGAAAAGGGACAACACCCACCCAAGTCGTATAGTTTATTTATCGTTTTTCTGGGTGAAAAAATAATTTATTTTGTGTGAGAATAAAACAGGTGATTCTACCTGAATATCACGAAAAGATGCCTCCTCAATAGTTAACTTAGAGGCCACTTCTGCCACCTGTTTGTACTTCTCTTCATATTTCTTAGCAAGCATCTCTGCCTGGAATTAGATAATGACAAATATCAAGGGCCGCGAAAAAACCAAAATCAAAAGATAGAAAGAAAGAAGACATGATTTCAAATCGCCAATATACCTCACGTTTATCAGCTATCGCTCGTTCTGTAATCTCATTAAGGTGGTTATCACATTTGCTTTTGTATAAAACCTGGTGAAGAAAGGAGGTGAGAACACATGTCTTCCCATATATAGTGTATAATGCAGTAAATTTATGGGCAGGCGTTGATCCATATATTGAGAAGAATGGCTACTCACGAGATCTTGCATTTTATTCCTGTAGAAGGCCATCTTTTCTCTAGAATCCATAATTTCCTTCTCATCTTCAACCTTTTAACACCAATGGAAACCAATCGACAGTGAGCATTCTAAAGAGGATAAAAAATGTCGCATGGATAAATGGACAGTATATGCGAAATTAAATTCCAAATCTATTAGAGACAAATAAAACTTTACCACTTGTTCTGCTTGGGTTGTCTCTAGTGCAACTGAACGAGAAGTATTTTGATCACCATTACTGAGCTGATGTGCATGAGAGTTATCCATGGAGGGCATCGGTCCTTTCGGCTGATTATATTGTATTGGTTGGGCACCAGGCATGGGAGGCCTCATATTAGCATGCAACATTTGTTGGGCGGATGCCTGCTGGGGTGCAGAACCTGAAGACAAAAGGTTGGATAACATTCAGAACAGGTTGTCTTCATCAATTTATATTTTCTCAACTATCTGAGGGACCCTTACTAAAATTAACATGTTTCAACCCAGCCCGTTTTGGCACGTCTCAAGCCACCCGACTCCCCATTTTGCAACTATAAATATATGTCTACATGATGTATAGAGGTATACCAGGATTAGCTACCCAACCAGCAGGTCTATAAGAAGGATTGGGTGGGCCCGTGAGAGACAACAGAGTTTCATCAAGCAGGACATTACTAGGAAGTGTTGGTGGAAGATTCTGCCCTTCTCTGTATCGCTCCATCAGATAGAGAGCGACACAGAACTCCCTCACGGAAAGCATGTTGTCATTATCTTGATCAGACAAGTCCCACACCTGTTTCAGAATTTCTGTAGAAGAACAATAAGAACATTACGGCTTGGCGTGTTTATAGGAAATCTATTATGGAAAGACATTTCACTAGAGAGTAAATCATTTTACAAGGAAGAGTTGAATAAGGCATTAATGATCACCATTAAGCTACGAGTATTTACCTCTTGGTAGTCTCCAACTAAAAATAAGCTGCGAGCCTGATCACCAGTGATTTTCCCATCTCTGTCAGAGTCGACTTCCATGAACACTTTCATATACTTGTTAATACCGTACTGGAGCACCTGTGGGTTGCCTTGTAAAAGCATTCAAGTGGGTCTATCTTGGCTGACTGTACTGGAGCACCTGTGGGTTGCCTTGTAAAAGCATTCAAGTGGGTCTATCTTGGCTGGAATCTGGGGCTCAGAAGTTACAGGAGTAATTGCAGAAGAAACGGGTGGAATGCTTGTAGTTTGTGTTGGCATTGAGGATGATGACGGTTTGGATATAGACTGGGAAGCAGAAAATAAGTCACCTCCAAACATAGCAGCAGAAGTAATTGCATTTCCTCCAACAGATGGTCTAGGAGCTGTGAAAGATGAGGATGATAGTGGCTCTTGGGGTTTCGGTACAGTAGCCCCAACACCTCTGCCCCCAAGCCAATCACCCGAGACATTAGAGTTTGATAGACCAGTACCGGCCAGACCACCACCTGCCGGAAAACTAGGACCACCAACACTCTGTGATGGAAGAGGCCCGCTCTGAGGTGGTGGCTGCCTCATTGACTATTTCCTTGAGGTGCAAAATACTGTGCAGAAGGTGGAGCAACTGAAGGAGGAGCCATTGAATTAGGAGGCCCCTGTGATCTTATGCCGAAAGTTTGAGTTTGCATTGAATTAACAACCCCGGGCTGTTGCGTGGGAGGGCGTGGGGCCATTGAATTGACAATCCCAGGCTGCTGTGTAGGAGGACGTGGTCCCATTGCATTTGGTTGAGCCGGAGGCAGAGCTGCAAGATTAATCTGTGAAGCAGGGATTTTAGATGAAGCAGGTCCATATAATGCCGCCTTTACAGTTACAAGCTTAAGAGCGTTATAGAATTCCTGACGGCCAAGGAAGCCAGTGCGGTTCTGATCAGCGTGTTGCCATATCTGCAATCAAATACAGTAATATATCATCATAAGAAACATGACCCAGATGCATGGTTAAACTGTTCATTTTTGTCAAAGTATAGTCCTATAATGACCATGGGCAGAAGTATTAACATGACCATATAAGAAGTCCAACTCACTTTTCTCAGGTTACTATAAGTATTAACATGACCATGGGCAGAATTCAAAAGATCCAAAAAAGTTCAAATAACTAAAGATACGGAACTATGATGTTTGCTAAAACATATAAGAAGCATCTCTCCTATTCAAATGAGAGTGGGTTTGGGTAAATTAGTAACCTGAGCGATCAGTTGTAACTACTTTTGGAAATTCACAGTTTCAAATGAGATAGAAGTAGAAGTCCAACTCTTTACACTTAGACAAGCAAGCACTCATATATCACAAGTAAAACCACATGGTCTAAGTATGACACAAGTGTCAACTAAAGTAGTTAACCAAAGTGGGAAGTTGCCCATAGTAGAAAAGTGAGGAATTATAAAGAGTAACTCAAGTTTGAGTCCGTATTTGATTTTAGCCCAAATGTAGTTACAACTCACACGGCTTACTATATAAACTCAATTTCTTTTTTAACACCACATATTCCATTCTACAAACGCATAAAAAAAACCTTTACCTAGAGAATGTCCTAGGAAGTGGGTGATGCAGAAGTTTCAACATAAGTAAACTTGTATAGTGATTATTATATACACTAAATAAATGGATGATAAGCAATTGTACAGGATAAAAGTAACAAAAGAAGTATCGAACTAACTAGTATGTATATAACAATCTATGATTTCGATCGAATTACTAGTAAGTATCCTAAGTAACAACAGATGAAAATTGAGTTGTGAGATAAATAAAAATAAATTATTGAATGAATAAAATGAAAAGAGTGGTAAGTGACCTGAGCGAGAGTGGGTCAAATTGAAAAAACGCAATTTCTCTTCGGAAGAAATACTCCTCCAATTTCTCTCCATCTTCTTTTTCAAATTCAATCAATCAGATCTTAATTTTACATTTACATTTACAATCACATTGATCCAACACATACATACAAACCAACCGGATTTTTTTTTATTCTTTTCTTTTAACTATTATTCACCAGTAACGCGTGTTCTGTCAATTTTTAAGATTTTTATTTTGGGGTGAGTTTAACCGCACCATTTTCTTCAACAAAATTAATAATAATAATATTATTATTATTATTATTATTATTATTATTAGGATTGGCTTTTCTATAGCTAGAGGAGTGGGAGCCCAATTAGTATCTCGGCTCCCCTCTAATTTCTTGTAAATCCTATGATTTTCTAATGAAGTGATGTTTTTATAAAAAAAAATAAAAAATTAATAATAATAATAATAATAATAATAATAATAATTTATATAAAATAGAGTAAACTGCAAAACCCTGTGTTTTACATCTTTTGTCACTTTACATCCCTGTCAGAAACTATTGGCAAGATACATCACCCGTTAGGCAAACGTTTGTCACATTACATCCTTAGCCCCTACATTCGTTAGTGTTTAGTCCTAACTGACGTTAAGTGGGAAAAATGAGGGGCATTAATGTCTTTTTACCTATAAGAGGGATGTATTTTGCAGTTTACTATTTTATTTCTAAGAGAGATGTATTTTGCAGTTTATTTTTATAATTTACTTTTTTTTTTAATTATTATTATTATTATTATTATTATTATTATTATTATTATTATTATTATTTATTATTATTATTTTTATTATTATTATTATAAACATCACTTTTATTAGAAACTCCTAGGATTTACAAGAAATTAGAGAGGAGCCGAGATACTAACTGGGCCCCCACTCCTCTAGCTATTGCAAAACTAATCCTACTAAAAATGTGAGCAGCAGCACGCGATCCAATGTCCTAAGTCACAGAGAACTTTCGGATCCGCTTTAGGAGGGCCACTGCATCCTTTCCAAGTTCCCCGAAGGAAGAGAATGAGAATGGGAGAAACCCATATCCAATATCGGCACACTTGGTCTCATACTTGACACGTTTACGTTGTGCTGCTTCAAACACCACTCGTCCTGGCACAAAATCAACCATACCAGTCTGCGTCAAAGGAGACGACCTTGTCAAATCGACACAAACATCTTGCCCACTGTCCCAAGAATAGAGCAATATATCAGCTGGGCGTAAGTGTTTGTCCCTTTCTCTACAAAGACCGATGTCAACCTCTTTACGAACTGAGACTCCAGACCGAGAACAAATGTCAGCGAGAGTATCGCGTACCACATTATGCTGATGCTTAATACCAATAATACCAGCACAAGACACTGCATGGTCCCCATAAATGTCACCCGCAAATACCCTGGAACAAGCTGAACACGGCATCTGAGCAGAAAATAGAGGGACACCTAGTCGGCAGCATAGCACACATCGGTAAGTTCTGGCATTCATGGTCTGTCCCAGCCCAGATATCGGGACCACCCTAAGCCAGTCTGAAGTGTAGTCCTCCCTCTGCGATCTCCATAAGGCCATCTGTCTAGTAGATAAGCGAAAGGTGGATTCAGCCTGTTTAGCAACACATGTGAAATATATATCTGCCAATTTCTTCATGAGTTTGGGGGCAGCGATCTCACATGAGCTACCCAAAATGTCGGTCTCCATTTTCGCATTGAAAGCATACAAGGTATCATCAAAGGAAGACCCAGAGTTTACTACGCCAGAATGTCGGAGGAGCTTAGTTTGTAAACTGGCAGATTGGAGTCTAGATGCAAGGAAAGCATAGTTCAAGACATCACATGCAGAATATACACCAAGCCTAGGCCAGACACGAACACGACACGATAATTTTTCGTGTCAAATTTTCAAAACACGAACACGACCTGTTAAGTAACAGGTCTTAACAGGTCTTAACAGGTCGACCTGTTAACGACACGAAACCTGTTAAGCCCAAACATGAACCTGTTAACAAGTCGTGTTTTCGTGTTCGTGTAAAAATTGCACATAGAGTGTGTCACACACGACCTGTTAAGACGCGACCTGTTAAGACATGACACGATAAGGGGCAGACACGAACACGACACGATAATTTTTCGTGTCAAATTTTCAAAACACGAACACGACCTGTTAAGTAACAGGTCTTAACAGGTCGACCTGTTAACGACACGAAACCTGTTAAGCCCAAACACGAAACCTGTTAACAAGTCGTGTTTTCGTGTCGTGTTTTCGTGTTCGTGTTAAAATTGCCAGCCCTAACCAAGCCCCCCAAATTCAAAAGGTAGTGTGGCCAGTCTCCATTGTCATTCACCAAAACCGGGTCCAGAAGCAGTGACAATACGTTCCAGAGAAGAACGAAGTGCCGCATCAAAAGAAATCCGAGCACGCTCAAATACCCGAGGGGAACATGTGCGCATAGAAAAATATAGCTTGGAAATGTCGTCACAAGCACGAAGGAGCAGCAGCTCACATTGAGGGTCCTTAAGCTTAGCGACAGCATCCATGAGCTCAATAGTTTTGGCAAACCTTTTCATAACAAGCTTACTGCTAAACTTAAGGTCCATACTAGCGAGTCCACCCAGTAATTTAACACCACATAGCGGTCGAGCAATATTGGGGGGGGAAGACACCTGTGAGCATGCTTCTGGGATCTTCCTTTGGCAAAAAAATCTCGGTTTTATCAACATTGAGGTGCAGACCGCGTCGTGGTCCATCCATCATAATAAGCTCTAGAGCCTTCCCCACGACCAAAGTATCCCCGATAATAGTGCCATCATCTAGATACCAAGCTTGAAGGGAAAGACTGAAGAATTCTCTAATTTTGCATACCAGAGGATGTAACATTAGGGCAAAGAGAAGAGGTCCAAGAGGATCACCCTGTTGTACCCCTTGGTGTGACCACAACGTGTGTTCTCCGTAGTATAATCTAGCAGGCCTGGAGTAACAAAATTCCACCCAGCGTGAAATGGCAGGACAACGCAAGCGAACCTCCTGTAACATGACCCCACGATCCACCAAATTAAAAGCGTTCTTGAAATCTACCAATAACATCGAAAGACCCTCCTCGCCGCCACAATCTTCAATGAACCTATTCACGGCGTGAAGAATAGCCTCCCCTCCTCCAGGTACTCCGACACCAAACTGAATGTCATTTAAGTAGTCGTCTAAAGAATGGTCGATCATAGAAGCACCAACCTTGGAGACTAAACGCCTCCAAACCGTCCCCACCGCAATGGGACGGATTCCACCTCCAGGCTTGATCAGTGGAGTGAGAGGAGCACTAGCAATATATTCACCTAATGCCATGGGGCGTTTACCATCAAAAAAAATTTTTACCACGTGGGTGATAGAAACGATTAATTCATCGGAAAAGCCACGGCAGCACCACTAAAGCAATCCAAAAGGTGTTGGGCGCGTAAGCCATCTCGACCGCAAGATGTACCACGGGGAAAACTCTTAATCATATCAAGAACCACAGCAGGAGATGCAATGAGGTTATGATGATCAATAGGTATATCCGGCAGAGAAGGAGCAGACTTGAAGGGATGCTTAGCCTTTAGGTCCTCAAGAGTAGTATCGTTATAAGGAGCAACACCTGAAGAAGAAAGAACTCTGACAGCCGCAGTATAATGCCTATCACAAATCTTCCTCTTACATAGCTTAACATTACGCTCACCCAAGTCCAAGTTTTCCTCATCAATGTTAGACCAAACACGGGAGGGTTCAGCTAAAACCTCTCTAACAAGCTGCAAACTGCCATCAGACATACCCCACGATCGAATGGCATTAGTTATATATTCTTCTTAGCGTTGACGCTTAAAAGCAGACCTACATTCCATGTTGCTCCTCGGGCATAAAGTTTTAAGGAGACAAAGTGGCAAGACTAGCAGACTAACCCAACAAGAAATGTCCTCAGGTGTGCAGATCACTTTATCAAGGGCTCCTTTCAACGCACGATAGAATCCCAAACGACACTTTGGAGGGATGGATTTGACAGTGTGCAACCCTTGAGAAAGCAAGATATCAAGTAGGTGTAAATCAAAACCATGATGCTCCTCCAAAGCCGAATCCTCCCCCTGAGTAATTTGAAGCGAAGAAGAGACTTGTGGTTTGGCAAGATCAAACAACACAAACCTAACGACACCATCACCACAATCAGGGGGTGACACAAAATCAGGTCCGTGTCGACATTTTGAAGGAAGAGTGTGCGTCTTAAAACAATTTCCACATAACCAAAGTCCCACACGCTTCAACGTGACCTCAGCTGCCTCAAAAACGGTAAGATTAGTAGCCAAAGAAAGTTTGGTAGTAGCTAACGCATCCCCACTGAAATGTCGATCACGAAGATGAGTGATCAGCGAGGTTTTCGTGAGCCATTTCCACCCCCATCTTGACAACCACTTAAACCGACAAAAGGGCAGTGAAACCGTGCGATTGCCATAGGAACCAGAATGTGAAAACGCAAAAGGTCACACCCAAAGCTCACGGCCAAAGCCTACTTAAAACAAACAAAACGTGAGGTCAAGCCGAACCGCAATCCCACAAATTAAGGTCAAGCCGAACCACAAGACCAGCTTAAAACAAACCGCTAGTCCAATTTAAAAGGGGTAGTTTAAAAACAAACCGCTACCCAGTTTAAAACAAACCGATAGGCAAAGGGGCCCACTACCAAACCGCCAGCCTAGTTTAAATAAAAGATGAAAACCTGCCAATCCAAGGGCCCACTGAGCATCCCCGATTTAGCAAACCGCTGCAAAAACCAAGGGACCCACTGAATCGTACAATATCAAGACTAAACCGCTACCAGGATCACCAAGAATCCATGAAAATCCAGAGTCGACAGGTTTCAAAGACGAAGATAATCCTAACCCAAAACCGAACAAACTACAACCGGATCCCAGAAAATCAAAAACCCAGGGGCTTCAAGAACGAAGACCCAGAAAATCTAAAATCCAAAAAGAAAGAAGAAGCGAACCCCAACAGAGATGTTGGATGGATGGAGTGACTGAGGGTTTTAAGTGAATTCCGTGATGGGACGCATGGAGAAGATGATCGGGGACGAAGGGTGTCCCAAATCGCCCACAGTAACACCATCCTTGTTCTTATTATTCTTCTTCTCCTCCTCCTCCTCCTCCTCCTCCTCATCATCATCATCATCATCATCATCATCATCATCATCGTCATTGTCATCATCATCGTCATCGTCATCGTCGTCCTCATCGTCATCGTCATCGTCATCGTCCTCGTCATCGTCCTCGCCGTCGTCGTCGTCGTCGTCATCATTTTTATTTTTATTTGTTCTTATTTTATTTTCTTTCGTTTTTATTCGTTTTCGTCCGTTTTTATACGTTTTCGTCCGTTTTTATACGTTTTCGTCTGTTTTTTATGTTTTCGTTCATTTTTTACGTATTTGTCCATTTATACGGTCATGTCTGTTTGTTACATTTACGTCAGTTTTTTTACGTTTCGTCCATTTTTTATGTTTTCAACCATTTTTATCTGTTCTCGCCCGTTTTTGTCCCTTTTTTTACTTTCTCATCCGTTTTTTTTTTTTACGTTTTCCTAAGTTTTTGTCCCTTTTTTACGTTTTTTTATGTTTTTTACATTTTTGTCCGTTTTTTACGTTCTCGTCCGTTTCTTACGTTCTCTTCCATTTTTTTACGTTTTCGACTATTTTTATATGTTCTCGTCCGATTTTTTACATTTTTATTCGTTTTTACGTTCTCGTCTGTTTTTTTTACTTGTTCGTAGGTTTTTTATACGTTTTTGTCCATATTTTTTTGAAATTAATTTTTTTTAGAAAATAATTAAAAAAAAAACATTTTTTTTGAAAATTTTTTTTTTTTTTTTAAATTAGTTCTTTTAGAAAAATTAATTTTTTTTTTCGAAATTTATTTTATGATAGCACAAAACTGAAATTTATACTCAGTTTCATCAATTTCATGCTCCTTCTTTCCCAGGTAAAGAAAGAACTCAGTTTACGCTTAAAAAACTCAACTTTATACTCAGTTTCATCAATTTTATACTCGCATCATCATATGTGTGCAGGTATATCGATTCTTGCACAGTTAGTCTGTAACACCCCCTAATTTTGGTGAAATAACAGCGGAAGACTTTATTTGTGGGTGTTACTTGTGGATCGAAATTTGTAAACATAGAAACGGCTCAAACGAGGCGTTTCATAAACATTTATTTAAAACAACGATAGTTCAGTTACATGATAAAAAGACAGTTCAAAGTTTCATTGGTCCCTTATTGCAAATGATTTATTTATAATACACCATAAAAAGTTGAGTTGAGTGCCCATTCCGTGCCTTGGCTGCTCCGCTAGATACTTGAGATAATATGCTAAAGGTCAACAAAATTGTTGAGTGAATCATAGAGTTTGTAATTAAAATCATTTGAACACAATATAATCAGTTGAAATAGTGATATCGCATCAACAACATATGTGTATATTGCCCCAAGTCTCATGATACGCAAACCTTACAGTTGTACCGTAACTCGGTAATGGGCTGAACTGTAGGAGATTGCCGTCATCCTATTGTTCTCGAATATAATGCGCTGCGACTAATACGACTAGCTACTAAAGGCTATTTGTCAAGTATTAGTGGAACAGGTTGTTAACCTCCAAGTGGGTCTATCTTGGCTGGAGTCTGGGGCTCAGAAGTTACAGGAGCAATTGCAGAAGAAACAGGTGGAATGCTTGCAGTTTGTGTTGGCATCGAGGATGATGACGGTCTGGATATAGATTGGGAAGCAGAAAACAAGTCACCTCCAACAGATGGTCTAGGAGCTGTGAAAGATGAGGATGATAGCGGCTCTTGGGGTTTCGGTACTGATGCGCGTGATGTGTCGTTGCGGTTTAGCAGTTTTAATGCCTACTCAAGTTTTAAATTTATATTTAGCCGACTTATCAATAACACACACACTTAACGAGCAGTGTACCCGGTCAGTATGAAGATAATGGTAAGTAGAGTGTCGATCACTAAGAGTGGAACGTATAATCTCGTTAATCTAATCAGTATTTTAATATCCTAACGCAAGGGGGTTTCAGCCTGAGAGACTGGCACGGTTTTGTTTGCAATTAAATAATAAAATAAACCAATAGGCACGAATCAGCAAGTAGCACACACGTACACAGATAAATACTCGAGACAATAAGAGGGCTGTCCTTATAATTAAGTAGTTTGTCACTTGTTTTATTGATAGCTTTATATGAAGTGTATGTAATTAATCCTTTCTCGTTGGTCCTATTCTTATCGGCGAGTAAACCCTTAATGATTACTTATGTCTAAAAGTTATTCCTAAGTGATCAATTTAGAAACAACCGTGGGAGCCACATTATGTCCCGCAGTCAAATGCCCGCAAGCCACTAATAAACACAGAGGTTATCAATGCACTAATAAGTAGTAACCAAAGACATCAACATATAAACTTTAATTAATGAGAAAGCAGTTTTAAGGGAGTGCAATCTTTCCGTTGCCACATTACACAAGCCACCAATCTTGATGAATTAAAGTTTGCTAACACAATAAAACAAAACTACTTAATGAATTAAACATATGCAGCACCTTCTTACAGCTCTTGTATCTTTGATTTGGGTGTGTCTTGTGCTGCCTCCTTGACTGAATTCGTCCTTTTGTTCTCCTGTTCGGTCTTAGGTTATAAGGTTCGGAACTCTTAATTCGTCTGGTCTTGGGGTATTTATAGTTTCTGTCTGAGGGAAGATGCGGCGCATCTAAGGAGTAGATGCGGCGCATGTACTTAACTTCGCGTGGGGTCCAAGATTATAATATTCAGGAATATTCGTACACCGCCAGAAGATGCGGCGCATGTCCTCTTGTATCTTGGATCGTATCTGGTGATATCTTAATATAGATGCGGCGCATGTAATGAGTGAGATGCGGCGCATCTGGAGCAGAACAAGTTGGTTATTCTTCGTTGACCAAAGTTTCATATGCGGCGCATGGGATAAATCCATGCGGCGCATTCTTCAAAGTCAGGCAGTGGTCTTTATTTTCTTCATTCCAACAACCAATTCCAATCTTGATCATTTTACTCCGTTTTTAGTTCATAATCGCTAAGTTTCACCAAATGCTTGTTTTTACCTGAGAATTACAAAAGTAAACGATTAAGTATCAATCCTCATACATAATATAGTAAAACAAGTCAAATTAATAGGATAAATGATAGTAATAAAATGTACTTATTTGAGTTCATCAAATATCCCCCCACTTGAACTTTACTTGTCCCCAAGTAAACCTTAGAATTTCTCTTATGAAAATGTATCCTAAAAGATGTTAGGATTTATTTTTATATTTAAGCATGTATTCGTTTAATTCATAATCACACAACTAAACACTTTAACGAATTAGAAGTAAAATAAAATAAGTCGATAAAAGCAAATCTAATCGTTTAACTGTCCAGTCGTGACGAATATTCTATCATAAGCTTGGCAAGTATACACATCTCCACCACTAAAGCTAAGGAATAACAAGTCTAAAGCGGTAAAAAGGGTTTTTAGGCTTAAGGGTTAATTATTCTCTTTTTCTATCGATCTCAAATTCCAGAAAAGGCGACAAAATCACAAATACATGATCGAATCCACGAACACGATACTTGCAATTGCTCAAATCCTTAACTCGAATAGGCTAAAGATAGGTCCAAACTTCACCAATAATAATATATCAAAAAGGGCGACAAAATCATAAATACATAGCCGAATCCACGACTACGATACTTAAGATTGCTCAAATCCCTAATCTCAATAAATCAAAGGTTTGGTTGGATAAAGAATAATAAAGGGTATGGATAACATTTGGGATATAAATTGGTGTAAAATAAAAAATAAACAAAACAAATAAATTAAAATCCTAAGTGTGGTTAATCACTATCCCAACCATCCCATGAATAAGACTCATATCATTGAATAACTCACGCTTTAACACTTGAAACACACGCTTTAGGTAGACACGAATTATACTCAACAAGATCTTAATCAAAGAATAAACCTTAATTGGCGTTCCCATAACTGCCAATTCTCATTCAATCCATAGATATAATATACAACAAATAGTGGTGATATCGACCACTTACATAACTTTACATAAGTTGGTTTAAAAACAAACATCCAACTCTTTTTTCTTTCTTTTTCTTTTCTCATTTTTTCGATTTTTTTTTTTTTTTTTTTTTTTTTTTTTTTTTTTTTTTTTTTTTAACAAACATAAAGATAGATGTGTAAAATTTCACCACATCACTATAATGATACTCTGGATAATTTTTCCATACTTTTCATACTTCAGAAATAACGGTAATAGTGAAAGTAGTAAACACACGAAAAATAGACTCCAAAATATACAATATTTACTTTCACGCCAATTGCATTGTGCAATTTCCCGACCTAACCAAAGATAATGAATTACGCACGCGAACACAGGTAATGTAAGGAAACACACTTTGCCTACAGCAATTAACCAACCACGGACTTTAATCTACAGGGTAGGCTAAGGTATAAGGTGTAACGAAACATTTTTAAACATAGGTGTAAGAAACGAAAGGAATGGCTCTGAGTGTTTTTCTAGGGGTATCTTACTCTAAAAATGAGAGTAACAAAAGGGGTTTATACGGGGGTTAACTAACGAGTGTAGTTAGTTAATAACACATAACATTTAATAGGCTATTTGGGTGTAATCCTAGAATTTTACCAATTTAGACAAGTCATTCCAATTAAATAAATATACTCATTATGGTGGTCTCGAATAGTATACAAGCCAAGTTCTAAAGTTTACAAGTCACCGGCACACTCATAGATTTGTGAATTTTGAAAAATCACAATTTTTTTGAAAATAACGTCATGTGTGCAGCTATGCAACTTAGATCTTAAACAAAAACATGCTAAAAAAAAAATTTTAAGTTTGATATATTAAGCACATTTTAAGCATAATTTTTGAAAAAGTTTAGGACAAGTAATTGTTAAGTGTTCTAATTCTCCAATCCCCCCACTTAAGTTAAACAACGTCCTCGTTGTTTGTATAAAAGGTTAAAAACTGGAAAATTAAAAGAATTAGAACAGAAAAACTCCCCTGAGATTTGCTCGGTATGATCCTCCATTAGTATAAGAGCAAAAATCATCTTTCTTGTGGATTAGAACGTTAAAGCTTCATACTTGATGTATCCACAGGAAATTCAGGAAACTATAATACCACCAACACTTTAAAACACACCTAAGATAAGAAAGGTTCAAGCTTGCATAATACATTAGTAGTTAGATAAAATAAAACTTAAAAATTAAAACTGAAAATCATCAGGTCAGTCGATGCGCCGTATCTTATTGAAGAAGATACGCCGTATCGAGCCTGGAATTAATACGGATCAGAATAAAGATGCGCCGCATCCTTAACCAGGGATGCGCCGCATTAAAATAAACTGATAAATAGTTTTAAAGTCGAAAATAAAAATGCAGAAAAATAAAATAAGATATGACCATTGCAGGAGATGCGTCGCATCTCAGGATGGAGATGCGCCGTATCCTCAGCGGGTCTGACTGACTCGACACAGAAAACAGAATAATAAAAGATAAATCCGGGTTGTCTCCCGGTAAGCACTTGTCTTTATTCCAGAGTCTTCAAGTTAGACTCACGTTCAGCTCTTTAATATCGATCATTGAAGGAGTCGGAAACATCGCGCTCCTTCATCGCTAATTTAGTAATATTGAACACTCCTTGCTCGTCCTTAATTTCCACGCCGTTCTTTTTTAATATCTGTATAAACAAAGTCCTGTCCCTTTCGGGCAGAGATGACAAAATGATAGACGGGAAATTCTTATTATCATATAGGCACAAATAAGCAAGGTGGGGTGGTAGTTCAATAAACACATCATTATTCAAATTCGTTTTCTCAACTATTCTCCTACGTTTATTAATTACTACACAATCATACCACTCATCATCAGAATCACTAACAACATCGCGTCTAAGTTCGGTAGGTACATTAAGGTCAATGAATTCCTCAAAGTCTTCATGATTAGGATTAGTTGAGTTGTTTTGAATCAATGTTTCTCCCATAAGTCTAGCTTCAAGATCCAGGTCCATACGCTCCCTTAATCCAAGTACATAAACACCTCTAATTATGCTTTTAACCGGATCTTGGCACTTATAGACTAGTTTATTATTCCCTACCCTTAATGAAAATTTTCTTTTAAACACATCAATCTTAGCATGGGCAGTAGACAAGAAAGGTCTTCCGAGGATTAAAGGAATCTTAACATCCTCGGGCATGTCTAGTATAACAAAGTCTACGGGAAAAATAAACTGCTCAATCTTAACTAGCACATTATTAGCAATCCCCTCAGGTTGTTTTACCGTTTTATCAGCCAATTCAATAAGTAACTTAGTTGGTGCTAATTTTCCTAGTCCTAGGGTAGCGAATGTCTTAAGAGGCATAACACTAACACTAGCTCCTAAGTCAGCCAACACATTATTGAAAGATATATTATTAATAGAACAAGGTAGAGTAAAACTTCCTGGGTCTCTTTCTTTATGAGGCAAGGCATTTGAGTCGGTTGCAGGGCTCTCTTCTTTCATTGTTGCCTTGATCTCCTCTTCAATCTTTGTCTTTTCTTTTAGTAGTCTCCTTAAGCTGATTGAAGAATTAAAGAAAAATTTGGGTCTTGCACCATCATCACCATTCATCGATCTTCTAGGTATATTAGGAGTGACTTCTTCAGTGGTGCTTATGGCCTTGACATGATCCCTTGGGTTGGTTTCAGTTGAGCTCGGTAAACTTCCATATCCCCTTTCTTGAAGAACTTTGCTCATTTGACCAATTTGTTGTTCCAATGCTTTGATCGAAGCTCCTTGATTTCTTGTAGTAGTGTCCGTTGAAGCTCGAATTTCCTTGATCATAGCAGTATTCTCTTCATGTCTTTTAGCAGCATCGGCCATAATTTGCTTTAAAGTATCATCTAAAGTCTGCCTCCTTTCTTGATAAGCGGGATTGAAGTTGTTCCTTTGATATAATCCCGGTGTAGCTTCCCTAAATCTTCCTGAAGGTCGGAATGGTTGTCCAAATTGGGTGTAATAAGCTTCTTCAAACGTCTCACTTTCATTCTTGCTCGGGCAATCTTTAGTGTAGTGAGGTCCTTCGCACTTTTCACATCCAACTTGGGCAGCATACGCTCTTTCATCGCGCTTCTTCATCTCTCTACTAATTTTATCCAATTGAGCTTGAATAGCAGCAATCCCGTCAAAATTAGTGCTGCTCTTAGATCTAGTAGAGGTCCCATCGTGCCATTTCTGAGAATGATCAGCAGCTTCTTGGATCGCTTTTCTAGCATTGGTTGCACTCATTTGAGGTACAGCTCCCTTAGCATCCAAAATCTGTCTAGTTGGCACGTCCAGTCCCTGATAAAACAATATTATCTCCTGCATAGGGGTTAGATAGTGTTGAGGACATTTTACCAATAAATCTTTAAATCGTTCCCAAGCTTGATAAAGAGTTTCATCAGGCTCTTGCTTGAAACTATTGATAGCCTCCATCTTTTTAGCAGTCTTAGCAGGTGGACAATATCTCTTCAGGAATTTGCTCTTCAAATCTTCCCATGTAGTGATTGAACTTGCAGGTTCATTCCTTAGCCACTTGTTAGCAGCTCCTTTTAGTGAGATTGGAAAGATTCTTAGCATGAGTTGATCGGTATTGACTCCTTCTGAGGTAAACAAATCTGCAATCTCCAGGACCTTTTCAACATGCTCATTAGCATCCTCTTGTTCCGTCCCACTGAAAGCATTCTCTCTGAGCTCTTTGAGAAATTGACCCTTCAACTCAAATTTTGACTTATCATCAAACTTAGGTCTAGCAACTCCTGAAGTGTAATCAGCACGGGTACTGTTCATGTATTCCTCCATAGTAGTGTTTTCGCCCATTGTTTCTGTTTCAACTTCCTCTTTCTCTTCAGAAAAATAATCAAGCTCGAGTGAACTTGAAAGATCAAAGCTCCTTGTGTTGAAAAGCCTTTTAAGCGAATGTAGGGCTCGTTCAGGATCTTCGAAAGGTTGAATCAAGTTCTTCGTAGAACTCCTGGTCATGCACTTCCTGAAATCAACACAAAAATATCAGTAGGGTATGCTCGAGAAAGTAGTATATCAGATAATTAACAACGAAAACGGAATACGAAAAATTAAAGTTACTGATATCTGCAGACGATGCGCCGTATCCAAAAAGTTGGATACGCCGTATCTTATAATCGTTAAAATTTAATCAGACTCTATCCAGAAAATAGATACGCCGCTTAGAATTTATGAATGCGCCGTATCGAATTAATTAATCAAAAATCAACTTATCTAATGAAAATTAAATGCGTTGTACGTAATGGTTTCATATCAATACATAATCCAATAATAAGTCAACATGACTTATATCCAACATGAAAGGAAATAAAAGAAGTACATGATATTCTGTCTTTACTCCTCTAGGTGTGAAGAAGGAGTGACCTCTGATCATCTTCATCTTATTTTGTGATTTTCTTTGTCAAGCAATAAGGTACAGATATTCTGACCTTCCTTGTAAGGTTTCTCATGATCTCTCTCATATTCTGATCCGTTTGGCCTTTGCTCTGAACCTTTGTTATGTTTCCTTTCGTTATGATCTCTGATATGAACCTAGGCGGTGAAAACCCTTTTAATTATGACAGGGAAATGTTTTGAGAAAAAGCTATTTTAAAATGATGTTTACGAGCATGATACGATATTCCTTATAATTGGGATTTTATTAACTTTTGTGAAAACTATTTTAAAGACTCTTTATGAGAAACTGTTTTGAAAGATCATTTCATGAAAAACTAATTTGAAGGATCATTTTTATGAAAACCATTATTAAAAGATTGTTTTAAATGAACTTTGATAGAAACCTCTGAAAAGTACTTTTGCTATAACCCTTTGATATGGACTTGTGATTATGAACCTTTCATTTATGAACCTTTGCTTATGAACCTTTGCCTATCAACCTTTGATTATGAACCTTTGCTTATGAATCATGCTTATGAACCATGATTATGAACTTATGAAACATGATAATGACCTATGCAAGTAAACTTAAAACATGATTCATGATACTTGACCTTTACCCTCAGTTTGATACTACGAGCCACTCACTAGGCATGAGGGTTTCATGTCCATGTCAGTCGATGCACCGATGGCATGACTCTAGGGCAGGAGAGTGATGACCTGTCCCGTCCCTGCATGTTATGTTTACGTAGAGGCAGATTATGGCCACCTGGGGCGTATGGATGCATCCTAGATTTGTTCATGTACATGTTATGTTATGTTATGTTATTCATGGTGACTGATGGTGTGTGCGATACACGTCTTTCACACTCCGGGAGCTAGCTACTCCAACCCATGATGAGGACACCCCTCATATTTACAAGATACCCATGATGAGGACACCCCTCATATTTACAGGATACTAAGAGGTCTCCCCTCTTCATGTTTATGGCTATGATTATGATTATGATTTCATGTTATGGGCTCGTAGTGGATTACTGACCTTTCTTTACCATGCACCTTTGTCCTTTCCCTTATGATACCATGTATTCTTACCATGTATTCTTACCATGTATTCTTACTATGTATTCATGCTTCCATTCTCATTTACTCATGTATTATTCATTATGCTACTGCTTGTTACGTTATATCTGTTCACTGAGCTCTAGTAGCTCAGCCGCGTTTCTTTTCCCGCGGCAGGTTTTAGTTGGAAGCTGGGTAAGAGTGAAGAGACTTTGGACCTAGAAGACTTTGAGTAGAAGTTATTAGAAGAGATGTACTTATGGATTTGATAGGCAGCTTTTATTTTCCTTTGTAACCCTTTGTATTGCAATATTTCATTTGTAACCTTTGAGAACCATTGTATTACTTTTGATTGTATGCTTTGTTTGATCTGATATGGAGCCATTTGTGTGATACTTCTACCCTTGCCGGGTTGGGGTGTTACATGCGTCGTATTAACGAAAGTTAATGCGCCGTAATTTTGTTATGTTTAAAAGTACAAGATTTTTGATTCAGTAAGATGCGCCGTATCGACGGAGATCGATACGTCGTATCTGTTTAATAATTCGCAAACTGTTTTTAATTAAAATAATAGATACGCCGTATCTACGAAAGTAGATGCGTCGTATGGCGTTAACGTTTAGAAAATTTTTATCAAAAACAGATACGCCGTATCTGCTAAAGCAGATGCGTCGTATTACTTTATCGCTTAGAAAAATTTTCTTGTCAAAAATAGATACGCTGTATCTTGGGGAAAAGATGCGTCGTATCGAATTAATTAAACGCGTTGTATTAAAAAAATTAAATGCAATACGCCGTATCTGAGAAATCAGATGCGCCGTATCGTTTGATTTAGCACAGTACAACGATAGCAGAACAGAAAATACGAAAAAAAATTAAAACAAATAAAAACACACAACGAAAAATAAACACACAAAAACAAAAAAATAAAAGCAAACCAATAACACACAAAACAACAAATATGCAAAATAATACAATGATGCAATTAATCTAATAAAAAGAAAAACCTAATTAAAATACTAATCAAATTAACAGAAAATAACAATTCACTCCCCGGCAGCGGCGCCAAAAACTTGATGCGCGTGATGTGTCGTTGCGGTTTAGCAGTTTTAATGCCTACTCAAGTTTTAAATTTATATTTAGCCGACTTATCAATAACACACACACTTAACGAGCAGTGTACCCGGTCAGTATGAAGATAATGGTAAGTAGAGTGTCGATCACTAAGAGTGGAACGTATAATCTCGTTAATCTAATCAGTATTTTAATATCCTAACGCAAGGGGGTTTCAGCCTGAGAGACTGGCACGGTTTTGTTTGCAATTAAATAATAAAATAAACCAATAGGCACGAATCAGCAAGTAGCACACACGTACACAGATAAATACTCGAGACAATAAGAGGGCTGTCCTTATAATTAAGTAGTTTGTCACTTGTTTTATTGATAGCTTTATATGAAGTGTATGTAGTTAATCCTTTCTCGTTGGTCCTATTCTTATCGGCGAGTAAACCCTTAATGATTACTTATGTCTAAAAGTTATTCCTAAGTGATCAATTTAGAAACAACCGTGGGAGCCACACCTTGTCCCGCAGTCGGGTGCCCGCAAGCCACTAATAAACACAGAGGTGATCAATGCACTAATAAGTAGTAACCAAAGACATCAACATATAAACTTTAATTAATGAGAAAGCAGTTTTAAGGGAGTGCAATCTTTCCGTTGCCACATTACACAAGCCACCAATCTTGATGAATTAAAGTTTGCTAACACAATAAAACAAAACTACTTAATGAATTAAACACATGCAGCACCTTCTTACAGCTCTTGTATCTTTGATTTGGGTGTGTCTTGTGCTGCCTCCTTGACTGAATTCGTCCTTTGGTCCTCCTGTTCGATCTTCGGTTTTAGGGTTCGGAACTTGTAATTCGTCTGGTCTACGGGGTATTTATAGTTTCTGTCTGAGGGAAGATGCGGCGTATCTAAGTAGTAGATGCGGCGCATGTACTTAACTTCGCGTGGGGTCCAAGATTATAATATTCAGGAATATTCGTACACCGCCAGAAGATGCGGCGTAACTTCATGATTAGATGCGGCGCATGTCCTCTTGTATCTTGGATCGTATCTGGTGATATCTTAATATAGATGCGGCGCATGTAATGAGTGAGATGCGGCGCATCTGGAGCAGAACAAGTTGGTTATTCTTCGTTGACCAAAGTTTCATATGCGGCGCATGGGATAAATCCATGCGGCGCATTCTTCAAAGTCAGGCAGTGGTCTTCATTTTCTTCATTCCAACAACCAATTCCAATCTTGATCATTTTACTCCGTTTTTAGTTCATAATCGCTAAGTTTCACCAAATGCTTGTTTTTACCTGAGAATTACAAAAGTGAACGATTAAGTATCAATCCTCATACATAATATAGTAAAACAAGTCAAATTAATAGGATAAATGATAGTAATAAAATGTACTTATTTGAGTTCATCAGGTACAGTAGCCCCAACACCTCTGCCCCTAATCCACTCACCCGAGACATTAGAGTTTGATAGACCAGCACCAGCCAGACCACCACCTGCCGGAAAACTAGGACCACCAACACTCTGTGATGGAAGAGGCCCGCGCTGAGGTGGTGGTTGCCTCATTGACTGATTTCCTTGAGGTGCAAAATACTGTGCAGAAGGTGGAGCAACTGAAGGAGGAGCCATTGAATTAGGAGGCCCCTGTGATCTTATGCCGAAAGTTTGAGTTTGCATTGAATTAACAACCCCTGGCTGTTGCGTGGGAGGGCGTGGGGCCATTGAATTGACAATCCGAGGCTGCTGTGTAGGAGGACGTGGTCCCATTGCATTTGGTTGAGCCGGAGGCAAGATTAATCTGTGGAGCAGGGATTTTAGATGAAGCAGGTCCATATAATGCCGCATTTATTATATCTGGTGTTAGTTCTCTTTTACTTTGTGCAACAGTTACAAGCTTAAGAGCGTTATAGAATTCCTGACGACCAAGGAAGCCAGTGCGGTTCTGATCAGCGTGTTTATCTGCAATCAAATACAGTAATATATCATCATAAGAAACATGACCCAGATGCATGGTCAAACTGTTCATTTTTGTCAAAGTATAGTCCTATAATGACCATGGGCAGAAGTATTAACATGACCATATAAGAAGTCCAACTCACTTTTCTCGGGTTATTATAAGTATTAACATGACCATGGGCAGAATTCAAAAGATCCAAAAAAGTTCAAATAACTACAGATACGGAACTATGATGTTTGCTAAAACATATAAGAAGCATCTCTCCTATTCAAATGAGAGTGGGTTTGGGTAAATTAGTAACCTGAGCGATCAGTTGTAACTACTTTTGGAAATTCACAGTTTCAAATGAGATAGAAGTAGAAGTCCAACTCTTTACACTTAGACAAGCAAGCACTCATATATCACAAGTAAAACCACATGGTCTAAGTATGACACAAGTGTCAACTAAAGTAGTTAACCAAAGTGGGAAGTTGCCCATAGTAGAAAACTGAGGAATTATAAAGAGTAACTCAAGTTTTACTCCGTATTTGATCGGCCAAAAGTAGCTACAACTCACACGGCTTACTATATAAACTCAATTTCTTTTTTAACACCACATATTCCATTCTACAAACGCATAAAAAAATTAAAAAAAAATAAAAAAAAATAAAAAAAATCCTTTACCTAGAGAATGTCCTAGGAAGTGGGTGATGCAGAAGTTTCAACATGAGTAAACTTGTATACTGATTATTATATACACTAAATAAATGGATGATAAGCAATTGTACAGGATAAAAGTAACAAAAGAAGTATCGAACTAACTAGTATGTATATAACAATCTATGATTTCGATCGAATTACTAGTAGTAAGCATCCTAAGTAACAACAGATGAAAATTCAGTTGCGAGATAAATAAAAATAAATTATTGAATGAATAAAATGAAAAGAGTAGTAAGTAAGTGACCTGAGCGAGAGTGGGTTTGGGCAAATTGAAAAAACGCAACGGCTTCTAATTCTTCCATCTTTATCCAAATTTCGACATTTTTTTTTTTTTTTTTTTTTTTTTTTTTTTTTTTTTTAGATTCAATCAATCAGATCAAAAACACAATCAAGGAAGAAAAGGAAGGAAGTAGATGGATGGCTCGATTTTGAGTAAATTACATAAATGGTCCATGTAGTTTATTGAAAATTTCACCTATCGTCCCTTAAACTTAAAAGTTACATATATCGTCTCTATCGCCTCCAAAGCATAACACTCGTGGTCCTTTTTTTTATGAGCGTTAAGTACATTCCGTTATTCAATCAAATAAAATGAAAATGAAAAGAGTACTAAGTAAGTGACCTGGGCGAGAGTGGGTTTGGGCAAATTGAAAAAACGCAACGGCTTCTAATTCTTCCATCTTTATCCAAATCTGCTCTTCGGAAGAAATACTCCTCCAATTTCGACATCTTGTTCTTTTTATAATTCAATCAATCAGATCTTAAACTAAGGAAAGAAGAAAGGAATTATTATTATTATTATTATTATTATTATTATTATTATTATTATTATTATTATTATTATTATTATTATTATTATTATTATTATTATTATTATTATTTTTTTTTTTATGAGGTTTTTTATTTTTTTTAATTATAAAAACATCACTTCATTAGAAAATCATAGGATTTACAAGAAATTAGAGGGGAGCCGAGATACTAATTGGGCTCCCACTCCTCTAGCAATAGAAAAGCTAATCCTACTAAAAATGTGAGCAGCAGCACGTGCTCCAAAGTCTTGAGTCATCGAAAACTTTCGAATACGCTTCAATAAAGTCATCGAAAACTTTCGAACACGCGTTATTATTATTTATTATTATTATTATTATTATTATTATTATTATTATTATTATTATTATTATTATTATTATTATTATTATTATTATTATTATTATTATTATTATTAATTTATTATTATTATTATGAGGTTGTTCATTGCTCAATTTTACATTTACAATCAGATCGATCCAGCACATACATACAAACCAATCGGATTTTTTTTTATTCTTTTCTTTTAACTATTATTCACCCGTAACGCGTGTTCCGTCAATTTTTAAGATTTATAGTTTGGGGTGAGTTTATCCACACCATTTTTTTCAACAAAATTAAAAAAATAATAATAATAAAAATAAATAAATTAATAAATTCATATAAAATATCTTGCAAACGATAAATCATTAATCGAAAAAAAATACACTGTCACGGCGAAATTTTTTTATCTTTCAATAGACGGGCACTTCAATATATTTTCAATCAATCATATCAAAAACACAATCGACTTTTATTTTACATTTACAATCTGATCGATCCAACCAAACCGGATTTTTATTTTTATTTCTCTTCTTTTTACACTACTTATTAAAATAGTAATTTCCAAAATAATAGTTTCACTGTCATATCGCCATCTTCTATAAAACAGGCTCATTTATAACTTGTTAGCAGAATTGCACAGTTTCCACTTGATGTTATTTAACAAACATTGCAACATTTCACAAATTGTTATAAAAATGGTTTGGGATTAAGGTAACTAGTTGATAGTGATTGTTGCAATTCATTGATACAATTGGGTATGTTTTAAAAAAGTCATTATATAAGATATCATCCACAAACATTTCTAGAACAACATGTAACTACATATAGAGTCTGTCTCGGAAAAAAAATAAAAAATAAAAAATAAAAAAACCCTGAAATTTGATACTAGCAATCGAAAAATTGGAATTATGAATTGAATAATTTACCTTTGAAGAATAAGAGGAGCTGAAGCCGTTGTTTTTATCAATTGAAATTTTTGTTTTATTTGGGGCTGTAATCATCTTTTGAAGTTGAAATTATCAATTGAATAATGAACTCAAGATGCAAAAAATAAAAAGATATTTGTATGGTTA
This sequence comes from Artemisia tridentata subsp. tridentata, assembly GCA_021014915.2. Lineage (NCBI taxonomy): Eukaryota > Viridiplantae > Streptophyta > Magnoliopsida > Asterales > Asteraceae > Artemisia > Artemisia tridentata. The sequence continues at coordinate 43,068,481 of CP139508.1, forward strand.
CTTATGTAATTAATTTGATGCACCTAAGAATTGGGTTTTTGGTGTGGAAATTGAGATTGATAATTGGCTTTTTTTTTATTATTTTTTTATTATTATTATTTTTTTTTTTTGCTATATCTAATTTTAATCATGATTTGTTATTATTATTATTTAAAAGATAGTTTGATGCTAATGTGGTTTAAATGTAAATCCTCACTTTTTTTCTCTTTTTTTTTTTCAATTTTGGTATGAAACATATTTTTAAAGAATAAGCGGAGCTGAAGCCGTTGTTTTTATCAATTGAAATTTTACTTTTATTTGGGGTTTTAATCATCCTTTCAAGTTGAATAATGAACTCAAGATAGAAATAAAAAGATATTTGTATGTACTTATGTAATTAATTTGATGCAACTAAGAATTGAGTTTTTGGTGTGGGAATTGAGATTGATAATTTTTTTTTTTTTTTTTTTTTTTTTTGCTATGTCTAATTTTAATCATGTTTTGTTATTATTATTATTATTTAAAAGATAGTTTGATGCTAATGTGGTTTAAATGTAAACCCCACGGTTTTTTTTTTTTTTTTTTCACGTTTTTTTTTTTTCTTTTTTTTTTTCAATTTTGGTATGAAACATATTTTTAAAGAATAAGCGGAGCTGAAGCCGTTGTTTTTATCAATTGAAATTTTACTTTTATTTGGGGCTGTAATCATCCTTTCAAGTTGAATAATGAACTCAAGATAGAAATAAAAAGATATTTGTATGTACTTATGTAATTAATTTGATGCAACTAAGAATTGGGTTTTTGGTGTGGGAATTGAGATTGATAATTGGCTATTTTTTTTATTTTTTTTTGCTATATCTAATTTTAATCACGATTTGTTATTATTATTTAAAAGATAGTTTGATGCTAATGTGGTTTAAATGTAAATTCTCACGTTTTATTTATTTATTTATTTTGGTTTTTTTCAAGTTTGGTATGAAACATATTTTTTAATTGTCGTAATTTGCAAAGAATTAGATTTGTTGTTCATTTTTGTGGAGTTAAAAGGGTTTAAAGTTGGTGTTAGGGACCAACAAAGTCTTTTTTTTTTTTTTTTTTTTTTTTTTTTTTTTTTTTTTTTTTTTTTTTTCCCTCAGCCAATATACTACTTTATCCGTCCCATATTAAGTGTCCACTTTTCAAATGCACAAAGTTTAGGAAATTCCACTAACTACACTCTCCACCAATCAAATATCATTATTACCCACCACTAAAGTCTATTCTCATTGGTTGGAATACAATATGGACACTTACTTTGGGACATCCCAAGATTTCATTGTAGACACTTAATATGGGACGGAGGAAGTATATTACTAGCATATACACGGGTAAAATAGTCATTTATTGGTATTAGAATGTTTCATTAAGCAAAATAAAAAAAATAATTAGGCAATTAAGCAACTAAAAACAATAACAATATTATAAATTTGAGTAAACTCTAAAATACATCCCTGTGGTTTACCCAATTTCGTACCATACATCCAAATTTTTTTTTTGCAAAATATACATCCCTCCGTTAGTAAAAGTCAAACACAATACACCCCTCCATTAAAATAAGGACTAACGGCGCAAACCATTTCTCCGTTATCTCCTAACGAGATAGAAAATGTTTACACCGTTAGTCCTCTGGGTTAACACTATTTGCACCATTAGTCATTTTTTACGTTTTCGTCCATTTTTTACGTTTTATCCGTTTTTTTAACGTTTTCGTCATCTTTTTTACGTTTTCGTCATTTTTTTACGTTTTCGTCCGTTTTATTTCATTTTTGTCCCTTATTATACGTTTTCGTCCGCTTTTTTACGTTTTTGTCCGCTATTTTTCGTTTTCGTCCATTTTTTCCGCTTATTTACGTTTTCGTCCGTTTTTTTTACGTATTCGTCCATTTTTTTACGTTTTCATCTATTTTTTTACGTTTTCGTCCATTTTTTTTTTGTTTTTGCCCATTTTTTTACGTTTTCGTCCGCTTATTTACGTTTTCATCTGCATATTTAGGTTTTGGTCCGCTTTTTTCGTTTTTGTCTCTTTTTTTACGTTTTTCGTCCGTTTTTTACGTTTTGGTCCCTTTTTTTACATTTTCGTCCATTTTTTACGTTTTTGTCCCTTTTTTTACGTTTTCGTCAGCTTTTTTACGTTTTCGTCCGTTTTTACGTTTTCGTCTGATTATTTACGTTTTCGTCCGCTTATTTACGTTTTCGTCTGCTTTTTTACATTCTTTTTTAACTTTTTTTAGTTTAAGTCCGATTTTAGTTTAAGCTTAAGTCCCTTTTTTTCCGCTTTTAGTTTAAGTTTAAGTCCGCTTAAGCAAAAAAAAGTAAGAAAAAAAACGTTAAAAAAATGGACGAAAACGTTAAAAAATCAGACAAAAATGTAAAAAATCGAACGAAAACGTAAAAAAGGGACAAAAATGAAAAAAAAACTGACGAAAACGTATATAAGAGGACAAAAACGTAAAAAAAGGACGAAAACGTAAAAAAAGTGACATAAACGAAAAAAGGGACGCAAACGTAAAAAAAGGGACAAAACGAAAAAACGGATGAAAACGTAAAAAAATGGACAAAAACGAAAAAAAACGGACGAAAACGTAAAAAGAGGGACAAAAACCTAAAGAAGCGGACGAAAACGTAAAAAAATGGACGAAAACGTAAAAAAAACGGACGAAAATGTAAAAAAAGGGACAAAACGAAAAAAATGACAATAACGTAAAATAGGGACAAAATAGAAAAAAACGGACGAAAACGTAAAAAATGGATGAAAACGTAAAAAAGCGGACGAAAACGTAAAAAAGGGCAAAAACGTAAAAAAAAAAGGATGAAAACGTAAGAAAACGGACGAAAACGTTAAAAAGGGACAAAAACGAAAAAACGGACGAAAACGTAAAAAAGGGACGAAAACGAAATAAAATGGACGAAAACGTAAAAAAAACGGACGAAAACGTAAAAAGGCGGACGAAAACATAAAAAAGCAGACGAAAACGTAAAAAAGCGGACGAAAACGTAAAAAAGCGGACGAAAACGTAAAAAAAGCCGGCGAAAACGTAAAAAAGGACTAACGGTGCAAATAGAGTTAACCCAGAGGACTAACGGTGTAAACATTTTCTATCTCGTTAGGAGATAACGGAGAAATGGTTTGCGCCGTTAGTCCTTATTTTAATGGAGGGATGTATTGTGTTTGACTTTTACTAACGGAGGGATGTATTTTTTGCAACAAAAAAAAAAAAATTGGATGTATGGTGCGAAATTGGGTAAACCACATGGATGTATTTTGGAGTTTACTCTATAAATTTTGAGTGAGAAAACGTTCATGTTTACTTAACCCACGTAGCTTCTTATAGCCACAATACTATTTAAGTTCATTATGATTAGATCACATAGTCGATGATATTTTATAAGAGAGGAAGCGATGAGTGGAACCATGGGCGGAGCTATGTGTACCCCAGGGGTAGCGGTTGCTATCCCTGAACTTTTACCCGATAGTGGAATTTTTTTTTTATTTTTTATTTTTTTTTATTTTATTTATTTTTTTACGTTTTTCGTACTATCTTTCGTATTTCGCTACTCCTGAAACAAATTTTCGCTACCCCTAAACAAATTTTCGTATTCCGCTACCCCTGAACTTTAATCCTAGTTCCGCCACTGAGTGGAACTAAGGAACATCTGAAGGGAGTGAAGTGGCACCATAATTCCCTGCATCCATGTTCATTAGCTGTGGCGGCGGGCACTTATAATAACATAAACAAATAGTATTAATAAAGCATATTCCCGCAGCATTTGGTCCATATTTAACATCACATCCATGATTACACATATAAAAGTCGCATCCACCAGGTATGTGGATACGACCTATACAAGTTTTTGCCGCCATAAGTAACCCCATACCTGCAAATGCATTATGCATATGTCATCATTTAAGGATTATATGGTTTTGCATAATATTAAGATAGTAACACGACCAACTAATTTCTACTTTAATTTTACATTTCAGCGGCTAACAAATATTTGTGTAGTTTTCACCTGGTAAGAAACTCAAAACTGGTTTTATGTATCACATGAACAAAAATGGCGAAAAACAACTAATATGAGAAAGTTTGTCTAGGTTCTATAAGTTTCGGTCGTAAATGTTATAAAACAAAGTATGTATTGAAGATTACATGTGAACATGAAAAATACAACACATATGGTGAAAAACGTGAATTTTGCCATGTTTAGCTGCATGTGTGATGTTGATAGAGTGTGTAGTGTTTTAAGATGCTTATGATAAATATTGAATATGAAATTGTTATCTGTCATATATACTTAATTCGTTCTCTTATCATCATAAACTTATTTTTAATTGCCAAAGTCCACATTATATGTATATAACACGTTTTTATATGCCACTTGTTACACCCCGTGCCCGCTTAGACCAAAAATTAAAAACTTTTACGCGGAAACGCTTGACCTTTCACGGACATTCTGTTACTCTTTCGACCATTTATATAAATATCATCCACAAACATTTCTAGAACAACATGTAACTGCATATAGAGTCTGTCAAAAAAAAAAAAAAAAAAAAAAACCCTGAAATTTGATACTAGCAATCGAAAAATTGAAATTATGAATTGAATAATTTACCTTTGAAGAATAAGGGGAGCTGAAGCCGTTGTTTTTATCAATTGAAATTTTACTCGTAATGTTTTATTTGGGGCTGTAATCCTTTCAAGTTGAAATTATCAATTGAATAATGAACTCAAGATAGAAAAAATAAAAAGATATTTGTATGGTTACTTATGTAATTAATTTGATGCAACTAAGAATTGGGTTTTTTGTGTGGGAATTGAGATTGATAATTGGCTAATTTTTATTTTTTTATTTTATTTATTTATTTATTTATTTTTATTTTTTTTATTATTATTTTTTATTATTTTTGCTATATCTAATTTTTTTCATGATTTGTTATTATTATTTAAAAGATAGTTTGATGCTACTGTGGTTTAAATGTAAACCCTCACGTTTTTTTTTTTTTTTTTTTTTTTTTTTTTTTTTTTTTTTTTTTTTTTCGGTTCTTTTCAATTTTGGTATGAAACATATTTATATTTATTATATAACAAGTGAATAATTGAATTTAAATGAATATAATTGAAATGAACAGGCAGTTAGTTTTGGTGGTGATATTATATTATAGTCAACGCAAAAAGAGGATGCAAAAAGAGTTGTGGAGTCAACGGTCAAACATTTCGGAAAACTGGATATTTTAGTCAACGATGCTGTTGGCAATTTCCTTGTTTCCCCCAAAGACCTCTCCCCCAATGGCTTTCGCACAGGCATAAATCATAATAATAATACTTTTTTTCTTACTTATTCATATTATTATAATATATACTAAAAGTGGAAATTGATTAGGCATAATGGTTTGGTATTATGGGGTGTTTAATGTGCTAAACTTTAACCCCATTCGTCTACATGTTAAGTTTAGTAATAAAAAAATAATATTAGTATATACACAGCCATTGTGGCCGTCTATCATTGGCCGAATGCAAGGAGGAAATTTCCTGTTCACGTACGGCCTTTCCTAATTGCCTCCTAATACACACTACACTAACCATGTATCTGACAATGAAGCTTCTTGAATACTGATAGTGGTAAACAATATCCAGAAAATTCGAGATCCACTCACCCTCTTCTAATACCAAAAAACACACAGTTATTTAGATTTCATTAAAAAAAAAAAAAAAAAAAAAAAAAAAAAAAAAAAAAAATTGGTTCATCATCTAAACCCCACCCCCAAACGTATCCGCGATAACACAGCTCTAAAAACCCGTTAATCAACTGAACACTTGAACGCCGAAATATGCGCCCGATGCTAAGCAGCTTCGCGCCAAATAAAAAAAATTGGAATCACAAGCAGGTACAAGTATTCATATCTTTTAATTTTTATTGTTTACTTTGGTTCTAATTTGGTTAGGGTTTTTGTAACACCCCGTGCCCGCTTAGACAAAAAACTAAAACTTTTTACGCGGAAACGCTTGACTTTTACGGACATCTGGTTACTCTTTTGACCACTGACAAAAATCTATAAACATTAAGACCTTGAGACTAATTTTAAATGAAACTAGACTCAATTACCTTCAAAACGACGGGTGTCACGACCCGTGACGACTTACGGATTAAAAGATATGATTTTTTAAAGTTTACCAAAATTTGTCCAGATTAAACCGAAATTTGGGAATCTTGCCTCCAAACCGAAATTTCACCACTTTTGACAATAAACAACCCATGCTACCTTATTTCCACTCCAAACTCACTCAAAACCATTAACATCTCGTACTAAATCGTTTACATAATTAATCAACCCATTTGCTACCCAAAATGGGTAAAAACACTCTTAACCCAAACACCCTTTTAACTGCATAACCCTTTTATACATCTTTTGACCCATTTCTCGAAAAGACAACTTCTATGACCCGATGATTAATGAAACTTTCCAGATTTACTTCTCATATCATTGGGCTCATTTTCATATAAAAATATATTCCGTTTGACCTTCCGAAATAGTACTTTACAAATTAGACGGGTTATGCATATAACCCCTTTTGACCCATTTTCACTACATACAACCCATACGACTTCCGTTATGCACCAAACTTTACCAAAAGCATTATATTAACATAACAAACATGTTCCAAGGGCACTTGACCCGTTTACAACCCAAAATGGGTATTTTCATACATAAACCAAACGCCCCTATATACTTTGACTATAACACTTCAACACACACTTTGACATACTAATTGACTACCAAATCGTTTGGACGACCTTAACATATAACTTGCCATACCGCTACACTTTACCAACACATAAAAGACCAACGGGGGTACAAACTTACACATGAGCCCGGTATTCTACCTAAGCTACTACACATACTACCTTAATCTCGCACATCCAAATCCTTATTCCTTACATCCAAGCCGTCCATATGAACATGCCGACCTACAAAACGGTTAGACAACTAAACCATAAGCTTTCTCTTAGTAAGTAACTAGATTAACATATGAATAACACGTTCGTCCACATATATGCAACACGAATACTTCAACCATTAAATATACATATTGTCATAATCACATTAAGCACATAAACATCACAACATACCTTAGTCATTCCATAACCATAAACTATCCCTTGAGTTGGTTAACAAGGCAATTCACTTATCAAAGCCACACCCACTAATTCAAAGCTATCAATCATAACCTTTATATTCATAATCACATAATATGCAAACAATCATATTAAACACATATCAATCAAGTTACTTACCTTAAGTCCAAGCTAACAAATATCAAGACATCATCATCATCATCACAATCTTCCATCAGCACCATCCTTTACAATTAATCAAAATCTAATAACATAACAATCAATAACATAATTTTGGGTTAACATAGCCTATCAAACAAACCCATCTTCCTTTCTATATCATCATATGATCATATCTTGATCATATGATGATTTTCCATTTTAATCATAACTTTAACCTCATAATTACTATAACCTCTTAATTTAGCTTCAAAACACCATTTACCCATCTTTCCTAAGTTAGGGATCATAAACCCTAACCTTCCAATCATCAATAACTAAAGATAAATGATAACTTACATGAAAGGGTGATTGGTACTAGCTTAATTCTTGATTTGGAGCACTAATCTTTCACCAATTGATCATCAAGGAAAACATGGTTTTTCCCTCCTTCTTGGTTATGTCCACATTCACCAACACTCTGGAAAGTCTTGGAGGATTTTAGAAATCTCCGTGATTTGATATTACTTATCCAGTTAGTTGGAAGTTTGGCCAAATGACACATTTGGCCCCTCAAGTCCTATTCTTTCTATTTTAGCCACAATACTTACTATATCATCTTTACCACAATGGCAACTTAGGTCCCTTTAATTATACATCATATTTTACATAACCACTTTAGTCATATTTTGACTATTAGGTTTGACCACAACGCAACATTCGTTGACTGGCCAATCACGTAAGGTCTTTGTCAATTTCATCTAGGGTGGGGCCTATTTGTATTCCAGGAAACGGGTGTTTCAGTTTTAACCTTGATTGCAACTCAATATTATGGTTTACTTGTGTTTTTGTTTTTATGATTTCGTTATTTTCAAAATTGAGTATGGCCACAAAGTGTTACCACCGGATCTTCATTGTAAGTTTTTTTTTTTTTTTTTTTTTTTTTTTTATGTTGCTATTATTTAGGTTTATGCGTCAATTTGTGCTTAATTTTACATTGATTTTATTTGCAATTGACACTGTTGGTTTAGGATAAGTCTAATATTGTCGAATGTTGTCGGTAACTTTAAGCAAACATGTCTAAATTCAGGAAAATGTAAGAAAAGCTGATTGAGTGAAAAAGTATAAATCTTGCTTTTGTAGTATGAGTTTGTTTTGCAATATGCGCGTGTATGTTTGATGTTTTTGCTTAACTGGATTTTCTTTTTGATGCAGGCATATGTTCAGCATCCGGAAAGCAGTAGAAGTAACCTTGACCAGTTGCTTAAACGACCAAACCAGCAGGTATACCTACTGTTACTGTACCTCATTCGCAACTTTTTCCCTATGATAACTGCCTTGGAAGGTAACCAACGTAATGATAATTGTTTAGGTTTCCCTTTTAATGGTTTTTGGATGTTTGGAGTGTTGTTTTAGGTCCTTTGCGTACTCTTTTTACTTGCATGTGCGGTTTTTTCAGACTGCTTTTGGATATTCAAAACTATTTTCGTGGTATGAAATGTGATGTGTTAGTATACTGAATTGTTTGACATATGATGTGGGGTTTTTGGGATTTTTGCTTATTTACAAAGCTTATCTTATCGCTTTTTTTAAGCAGATGATGAAATTTTACTATGCTTATCTACTTAGTTTAGGGTAAATAAGCTCTTTGTAATTAGCAGTTTAAGTTCAGGATGAAATGTGGAGTATATGCAAGTATAATCATATTTAGGGGCGTGTTTAAGAATTGGGAGTTGCTAATGGATAAGTGTTTTCGGATGAAAAAGGGCTTATGCTTATGATATCGTTAGAACTCTTATGACGTGAATGCAGTTTTCTTCTGATTGTATACTGAATCATCAATCGTCTGACATGTGATGGGATTGTTTCAGAATTTGGATTGTTTTTATTACAGATTATCTGATTATCTGCTTCAGATGCATAAATTTGACTATGCTTATCTACTTAGTTTAGGGGTGAAATAAGGTTTTTTCAGTAAGAAGTTTCAGATTAGTTTGAACTGGTTATGGTTAGTGGATCCAGTATCCTAAGTTTAACCTTAGGGGTGAAATAAGCTGTTTTGGATAAGTTGATCTTCTGGTTATGAGCATAAGCTGTTTAACTTAGTAATGCCAAACACCCCTTGCTGCGTTTCGATACAGTAGATCAGCAGTAATAAGTGTTTGGATATGATTATAGGCTGATTATTTTACGTCTTAAATCCCTAATTAGCTGATTGCTAAAAACTTACACAAATGCGATTTCTGATTATCTGGTTTCGTTACTGTAGAAGCCTATCTACACACTTCTTGCAGCATTGCCTTCTGTTATAGCAATTACCCAACATCCCCTTAATCTAGTCCATATTACATGACGTTGTAACACTTTATCTATCCCGAAAAGGTTTCTGATTCTATGTTATTTTCTAGACCAACATGGGAAGGTGGTCAGTACGACGGAGATGAACAAAGTCGATTGGCTGCTCTTCGATTAGCAATGGAATTAGGAGCTGATCACATCGATGTTGAGCTTAAGGTTCCTTTCTTCTTGACATTAAATGCGTCTATTCGTACTCATAGGTTTGTCTAAAGTACTATACTATTATTCGTAACTCAAATGCCAGGCCATTGATGATTTCAAAAACTTAATCCATGGGGAAAAGCCTACAAAGTGCAAACTCATAGTTTCTTCCCAAAATTATCAAAATACTCCTTCGATAGAAGAGCTTGGGAACCTTGTTGCCAAAATACAGTCAACAGGAGTTGACATTGTCAAATTTGCAACAACTGCTATAGATATAACTGATGTAGCACGATCCTGCTACATCGGTTATATCTACAGCAGTTGTTCAAGGTGTCACGGAAGCATTTACTCGCATTGCTGAAAATAAAGATGAGGCACAATTGTTAAGAGGACAATTTGCTATTTTCACATGAAGAAGGGTCTCTATTCATTACCAGCAGCTCAACTAGATGCGGTTACAATGGAGGCAATCGACTGGTGGTCTACTTATGGTGCCGAAACACCGGAATTAGCTGAAGTGGCGAAAAAGATACTGTCACAACCTATAAGTAGTTCTTCGGCTGAAAGGAACTAGAGCACTTATTCTTATATTCATAGTCTGAAGAGGAATCGGCTTAACAATAAAAGGGCGGACAAACTTTTTTATGTTCATTCCAACATCCGCCTTATTTCAAGGTTTTCTGAAGAATATAACGAAGGGCCACAAAAGAAGTGGGATATTGAGGCCGAATATACAAACTTGGAAAGCTCATCAAGGATTGAAGTAGAAGACTTGGAAGATGAAGACAATAATGGCAAGGGAAAAAAAAGACAATAATGGCAAGGGAAAAAAACAAAGGGTCTAGTAATTTGGTTTTGAACTTGTTTTATTTTAAGTATTTTGTTTTGAACTTTTAATTTTGAAGACGTGTAATATGATATTTGAAGTACTTTGAAATTGGAGTATTTATTTCTAGTTTCTACTACCTAATACGAATCTATTATTGTATTTTAATATCGGGTTCATCGAACCGGATTGAGCCGAAATGAAACGAACCGAAATGAACCTACCCCCTTCGAACCGGATTTTAGGGACCTAGCGAATTGCGAATTCATACCGCGAATTCGAACCGGAGCGAACCCCGACTCAAGTGACTATGAGCATGAGTCTTTCACATTACTGCTAATTCTCAAGTAAGCGGCGTAAGTCATGCATGTAATGAAATTTGTAAATTAGATATATATATATATATTTTTTTGCAGTTTTATTAGCTTACGTGGTTATTTAAGTAAATCAATTAATCATTTAGGTTCCAATAATAGCAATGGTGATTGGTGAAAAGGGTCTGATGTCTCGAGTACTCTACCCGAAATTTGGTGGATATCTGACATTTGGCACCCTTGAGCATGGAAAGGTATCGGCACCCAAACAGCCCACAATTAGGGATCTTTTTGACCAGTGGGCAGCGGTTTGCCCAGCGGTATTGCCATACCGGCGGTGAACACCATTGCCACCCCACCGGTATGGTCCAACGGCATCCTTGGGCGGCATCCAATGCTTCAACGGCATCTTCAATTATTAATTCGAACGTTGGGAAAATAGAGCCGTTTGGAGGAGCGTGGGTTTGGGGAGAAAAAAACGCATATATATTGAGACTTGGTGGCAGTAGCATTGATAAAAAAAAAAAAAAAAAAAAAAAAAAAAAAAAAAAAAAAAAAAAAAAAAAAACAACTTCTATATCATACTTTAAAAAAAAAGTTGTAGCATGGATCAAAGAAAATCAAAAGGTGTCTCATCGTCAACAAGAGGTCGTGGTCGGGGCTTTCGTCCGCAAGTTTCACCGATGAATCAACAATACCCTCAATCGGGCTACTATCCCCAACCTCCACCACCGATTAATCCACAATACCTTCAACAACAATAATTTACCCAACCTACTTGTTATAATTTTTTTATACGTTATAATTTTATATGTTCTAATTATATACTAGATGAAGATGTTCAAGTCGTTAAAGTGAAAAGTAAAGCGGATAAAAAGGCTTGGACGTCGATCGAAGAGGTTGCTTTGGCTAAAGCGTGGGTTCATATCTCGACATGTAAAAAAGTCGGGAATGAACAAGGTAGAGAAAAGTTTTGGGCAAGAATTTTAGAGCATTTCAAGTCCACCATTAAAGACACTACGCGAACTCATCATAGCTTGAACACGAAGTGGAAAAATATGAATCACGCAATAGGTGTCTTTAACGGGCTATACATCCAACACGTAATTTTTAAACTATATACTTGTGTTAATTTATATACTTTTATAATTGTAGAGTCGCATTCGTGAGAGTGGGTGTGACGATGTCAACGTCTTGCATAACGCCATGGCCGATTATGATAAGAAAAATAAGGGCAATTCCTTTACTCATATTGAAGCGTGGAAGGTTGTTAAGGGAGAACCGAAATGGTTGGAACAACCATGTTTTGAAAAAGTATCTTCGACTTCTCATTCCGACAAACGAAGGAAGTCGTCGGAATCTAGCTACTATGAGTCCGGAAGCAATGACAATGTTGAGACTTGTTATTCCGGATCTAAATGACGACCCGTTTCCCGGGTGTTGGGACCCCACCCTAGATGAAAATGATAAAGTTCGTATGTCATTGGCCAGTCAACATTTGATGTGTAGTGGTCAAATCCGATAGTCAAAATATGACTAAAGTGGTTATGTAAAATATGAGGTGTAACTAAAGGGACCTAAGTTGCCATTGTGGTAATATGTTAAAGGTGTTATAAGTTAGTTGTGGCTAAAGTAAGAAGAAAGAGACTTGAGGGGCTATACTTGCCAATTGCCCAAACTTGTGCCTAACTAATTATATCTAGCCAATTCTAGAGAAATCCACATCTTTCAAGAGTTTGGAAGTCCGGTTTTTTAGAGAAATGGAAAAGAGAGGGAAAAAGATGGATGATGGCTTATGATGAAGAAGATGAAGATCTAGTATTAATAGCCTTCCTTAGTAATGATCTTCTTCAAGTAAGTGTTCTCTATATCTTGATGTTATAAGGTTAAGATGTATGAATTAAGTGGGTTTCATCATATGATCAAGATATGATCATATGATGATGTAGAAAAATAGATGATTATGTTTTGATGGGTTTTGATAACCCTTGTTATGATATTTATTGTTATGTTGTTAGGATTGATAAGTTATGAAGGATGATGATGGATCATTGTGATGATGATGATGATGTTGAGGATGATGATGGTGGGATTTATGTTAGTAGCTTAGCTTTGGAAGCTAAGGTAAGTAACTTGTACTAAAACATAGGTTATATGTGTATTATGTATATATGTGTTATGATTATTATGAGGTTTAGTGATTTGCTGATTATATGATGTTGGATATGGAAATGATGGCTAGACATGAGTTAGACTAGCAAGTATATGGCTACTTGCTAGTGAGATTGGTTATAGCTTATGTGATGAAGGTTTATGTGATAATTGAATGGTATGGTTTGAAGTAAGTAAGTAAGTGTTATGATGCTTATGTGCATATATGTGTATGATATATGTTTTATGTCGGGTTACTTACTAAGCGAAAGCTTACGGTTTAGTTGTCTAACCTTTTTGTAGGTTCTTGTGATGTTGGATGGCGTGAAATAAGGAGTATGGTTCGATTATGTGGAATAATTGAAGGTAGTATGTATTTTGGAGCTTAGGTAGAATACCGAGCTCATGTGTAGTTTGTACCCCCGTTGGTCTTTTCATGTTTTGTAAAGTGTAGCCAAGTGGCAAAATGTATGTCAAGGTCCGTATATCGATTTGGTGGTCAATCGTTGAGTTGAAGTATGTTTTATGTGTTTATGGGTTAAGTTAAGGGGGTGTTTGGCTAATATGTAAAAGTACCCATTTTGGGGTGGTGAACGGGTCAAGTACCCTTGGAACATGTTTGTTATGATAAATAAATGTTGTTGGCTAATTTTGGTGGGAAAATGAAGTGTTATAAGTGATGTTTATAATGTCCTAATGATTTTTGGAAGTTTTGGTGTTATGTCATGTTATGGAAGTCGTTTTCCGGAAAAATGGGTCAAAAGTGCACAAAAGGGTTATGCAGAAAAAGGGGTGTTTGGGACAAGGTCTATTTTAACCCATTTTGGGTCAAACGGGTCAAGAATTTTGGGAAACCACGTATAATGTATAATTTAGTTAAATGTGGATTACATGTGTTTAAATATAGATCTAAAGTGTTGATTTTATGTTTAAAGGTGTTACGGGTCATTTTGAGAAAATAGTGCACAAGAGGGGTTCTATAGTGCACAAGAGGGGTAATAGTGCACAAGAGGGGTTCTTTAGTGCACAAGAGGGGTAATAGTGCACAAGAGGGGTTCTTTAGTGCACAAGAGGGGTCCTTAGTGCACAAGAGGGTATTAGTGCACATGAGTGGGTCCTTAGTGCATAAGAGGGTAATAGTGCACAAGAGGTGTTTGGCAGTTTTCTTTATTTTGTAGAAAATCAACCGTGGCTTGTTGGAAGTCATGTCACCTATCGTTTTAAAGGTATTTGAGTCTAGTTTCATCTAAAAATAGTCTCAAGTCATGAATGTGTATGCATTTTTGTCAGTTTATGAAAGAGTAACAGCGGTTCAGTTTAGTCAAGCGTTTCCGCGTAAAACGTTTTTAAGTTTTTGGTCAAAGCGTTCACGGGGTGTAACAATGACAATGTTGAGACTGTTATTCCGGATCTAAATGACGACATGACTCCTTTATCAAAAAGAAAAGGGAAAAAGACCGCTAGCGAGTCGTCGACAAAGAATAGTGTTGCTGAGTTTATTGATAACTATACTGCAAAGAAATCACTTGCGTTGGATGAGGCGATGAAAAAAAAACGTGCAAAGGATGAATTGTCCGAAAAGTTGATGGCGGCACAACTCGCTAATGCTAACGAAAAGGCTATGCTTCGGGCGATGAAATTCTATAACGAGCCGCACGAACACATAACTAATCCGGTTATGCGAGAAATCACTATTGCCAAAAAACGTGAGTACGCGGAGAAATATGGATGGCCTACCGATTTTTAGATATAATTATGTATTTTTTTTCCAAGTATTATGTAATGTTATTTTAATTATTAATGAAATATTATGTTTTTATTAAATTGTTTAATATAATTTATGAAAATAAAAAATAAAAAAATAAAATTAGTTGGGAGGTATGAAAAAGGCATGGTTGCCACTAAAAAATGGTTGGGAGGTATGAAAAAAGTATGAATGAGGTGGAATGATATTATTGGTGGGTTGGGAGGTATGGGGTTTTTTCAGTGGCATGACTGCCACCACCCTTAGGATTTTTAAGTGAGCAAAGTCATCATGATTGACTGAAGACATCATGTATGTATGCATGTATTTGTTTGTTTGTCCGAACAAAAAGGGTGTTTGGTTTAAGAAAAGAAGGGAAGGTGTGTTTGGGTTGCAGATGGTTTGTGAGTGATACTGTGAATGTGTGTGTGTTAAAGGTTTGGTTTTTGCATTATTGTAATTTATAAAATAGCATCATTAATAGACAATTGACTTTTTGACCATGAAGGTTACACAAATTATCTCTAGCATATAGGAAACTTCCTTCTGTTATAATTCAAAGTCTGGATAAATTAACAAAACAACAAACGCGTAACTTGAACTAGCACGGTACCCGCGTGTTGTGGCGACGGGTGTCCTGAAATAAAATTTTTCGGTGAATCATGTATTTTAGTTTATTATGTTCTTTTTTACAATAAATTTACGGATATCAAGAATTCCGTTTAGCCCGTGCCATTCGGGCTCGAGCCAGTTTGGCCCGCGCCCGTTCGGGCTCAAGCCTATTTGGCCAGTTGTCCGTTCGGGCTTGAATATTTGTATAATGTGCTTTATTATTTGTATTAGTGACATTTAATGCAAGAATTGTGTTTAATTTAGTTGTACAATATGCTTGATAATTTGTATTTCTTATGTAAGGGGTGTTTTAATAACTGTATTAATTGTATTTATTGACCAGTTAATTAATTGACTGCATTAAATAACATTGTTTTGTTTTTTAATATGTGCATTAAAGTGGTGTATACTATGATTCTTGTCTTGTAAGTCTGAAAATTATGTGCATTAAAGTGGTGTACACTATGTTTCTTTTCTTTTAAGCCTTAAAATTTAGAGAGGGAGTGATTTGTGTATTATATGTAGTATAGATATGTAACTAACCATCAATATAAGACTTAGTATAATAAGCTATCAAGAATGCGATTTTGGTGATGTTAGACGCATTGACTTGAAATAGTCAACCCAGGCGTGGTTTTATGGGAGAACTCGATTGGTTGATAAAATGAGTTGTGGAGGTTGTGTGTGTGAATTTGGTTTTTGTGAGGTATATTTGTGTTTAAGTGAGATATGTTTGAGTTGGTTTTTATGGGGTAAGTTGGTTGTCATGTTGGTGATCGGGTGAAAAAGTGTTGTGTCACTGAGTTAGCGATGGTAATGTTGGTCACCACTACAACCAACCTAAACTAAACTGAAAGCCACAAGAGCATTGTAGAAGTTTGTAATAATTATGTAACATTCACTAGATAATAACGAAATGATCAAGGATTTCGTTTTGGTCAAATAACTGGAATTTGTTGAAATAAAACATCAACATAAACTCAAAACCACAAGAGCACAAGATCATGAAATGATATTTTCTTGGCTAATAATCATTTCATCAAATCACTAAATGTGTAGTTAATTACAGTAAAACATTGACTAAAAAGTCCTATTTTCATTTAGTCAAAACAAGAACATGTGAACAAATACAACATGACACATGTGAATTTATTCACATGTTGTAGGGATGTGAATAAGTTTAATAATTAATTGTTTGATAAGTATTACTAGTATAAAATTGGCAAATTATTTAAGGAATATATTCATTATTAGATGCTAACAACTACAATAACGTATGAACAACTTTAATAATGACTTGTTGCTCAATATTATAAAATTGGCAATTATCAATTGAAATATATTCATTATGTGTCATTAGATGCTAACGGTTTTGTATCTTGTGTAATGTTCTCTAACAATTCTATTGTCATTTAGGAAGTGATGACAATGAAATTTCTTTTTTTATTTATAAAGATAAAGACAGCTAACAAATTCCCAGACTTAAATAATAGGGAAATTTGAAGACATTATTATGTATACATAAACCTGTTCGGTTTGTGCTTGTATACAGTGATGTAGATAAGTGTGTGGGGTTCCTTGTTATTTTTAATGGATGGAGGTTTGGTTTTTGTAAAGACAATTAACTTTTTGTCATAGGAAACGTCCCTTTTGTTGAATGATTCAAAGTTTGAATATAATACAATATGAAACCTGACTTTGAAATATCATAGATGTTAAACAGGTCATTAAGGTCTGCTGCTAGTGCCTAGTGGTCTTAGTTTATTGAATATCCAATACTCTACATACTCCTGCATCTCATGATCGAAGTGGTGGTCAATTCACTCAATTGTACTATGCATAAACATTTAATCTAATACTCTACATACTTATGCATTTTGATCATTTTCGTAGTGACTGTTAAATAAAAAAAAATAGCATAACGTACAAATTTCATTATTAATAATCACTTGAACGAGCTCAATAAGAGACAAACCTCAATTCCAAAATTAACATAGAATCTATTCAAGGTTTAAACACGATAATCATTCCAAAACACCAACTCAAGAGCAGATGATACATAAAGTGATAGAGTAACATGTTTCGTCAAGCGATCCAAAACATGTGGCTTCCAATTTTTAGAACAATTTCAGTGACACATTTCATCAAACACGTTACATGCATGTTTATTTACATGTATTGATGATAATTAGAGGTGGCAATTTGTGCCCATAATGAAAAAAATAGGCTTATTTTGAGTACTTTGTAAAAGATATGGGCACATTTAGCCCCATCCTTTTTTTGAAATGGGCACATTTAGCCCATTGAAAAGTTAAATTGGCACAACGGGCACATATTTTCTCTCAATTAGAGAACATTATAATCTTTTTTATAGAAAAACTTATATATATAATATATTTAATTTTTTAAATATAAAGGGGTATTACGTTTAAGGTATTTGTTTCGCCATTTTCGGTCTCTTATAAAGCGATTTGTATAACATGTGCCCGTTTAAGCCCGTGCCCGCCCGGCCCGCCCGTTTTGCCACCTCTAATGATAATGAATCCTTATCAGTTGCCAACACATGAATTAATTAACAAACACAAGCCATGTATTGATGATCAGTGATGATCAAGGATTTCTTTTTGTACAAATAGGGATGAGCACGATACCAGAATGGTACCGAACCCGTACCGAATTGGTGGTACCGATATTTTCCTGAGCATAAAAGCGGGTATTGGTACCGTACCGGACGGGATTTGGGTACCGGGAAATCGGTACCTATACGGTTCTTCCCATTTTTTGTTAAACCAAATAGGATTTCAAGAAAATGCAACCAAAAATAGGAAAAAACATGCATTTTCAAGTGATTTCAAACCACGACGTGACACAAAACGCAACCAACACTTAAATAAATACATCACCAAGATATTCGTAACATACAAACGTTCAAAAACTTATAAAATAGGTTCGGTTTTACTTTTTGAGAGCGTTTATGAAGGATCTATAGTTGCCACAATAATTTTTTCGAACGTTTGGTTTCTTTTCATATGTTTCACATGACTATTGTTTGACATGGAACGGGCCAAATAGGTGTTTGGATAAGTTATTTAATTCAAAAATTTGACTACTCAATTTTCGGTATTTCTCGCTTTGGTACCGGTACCGTATTAGTGGTACCCATTTTTTTTTTGGCTCAATTCATGGTACCGGTACCGTACAATATATTGGGAGTCGGTACTGTTTCGGTACGATACCGGCACGGTTTCGGTTCGGTACCGGGATTCGGGTCCAAATACTCATCCCTATGGACAAATATCTAGAATTGGTTGAAATGAAACATAACATAAATTGAAAACCATAACTCCACAAGAGCACAAAATCATGAAGTTATATTTTTTGTTAATCTCTAGTTGGCTAAAAAGTCATCTTTCCATTTAGACGAATGCAAGCAAGAGCATGCGAAGAAGTTTTATAATCAGTTGTTATTAAATTGGCCAATGAGCAATAGAACATATTCATTCATTAGTTGCAATAAAACATATTCATTGACTTGATATTAAATTGGCCACCTAGCAATATAATATACTAATAATGAAATTTGTACGTTATGTGAACAAGTTCTATAATCATGTGTCATTTGCTACCTGTTTTTGTATCTTTCATAAAGTTCCTAGCAGCAGGTAGTGGTTGACCAGCAATAACATCATAGCAACGTCTACAAAGTGTGGGTTGATCTTTCACATTTTGAACCTTCTGCACGTGATACACCAATCCATATTTTCCTTTTCACCTTAAATCAAATAGGCTCCAGAATATAAACTAGCTAATAACTTAATATATCTGATTTAGTTACCTGATGACTTTTTTTTTTTTTTTTTTAAACAACAATATAGAATTATAATCAATTCTTGGTTGTTAGTGACGATATAGAATTAAAGTTTTGTTCTCTATTTCATGAATACAGTTTGTTTGTGGACGTGTTTGGTTATTAACTTTGTACTATCTTTTTCAAACAGGACATTTCAAAACATGATAAAAGCCTGCTCCGAGAACCAACACGTGTTTGTTCCTTTTGCATTTGACACTTTTGGTTCCTTAGCCTCTGAAGCTGTGCGTTTCTTGGATCGGGTTCGTAAGGTTGTTCGCAGCAATGTATCGACTCCGAATGGTCACGAATATGTTTTCAGTAGAATATGGTTTGCTATCCAGAAAGGGGTGGCGGCGCAGCTTGTTGCCCGCTTACCTACCACTTGATGTAAATTTTCTCAAAATATTAATATAAAATTTGGGAGAGTGAAAAAAAAAATAATAATAATAAAAAAATAAAAAAAAAAAAAAAAAAAAAAAAAAAGAAAAGAAAAAAGATCAAAACTTATCCATAGTAATTACCAATGTGGATTAAACATGAAAGTATGTGAAATTGTGAATGTGTGTGTGTTCGTTGTTGCATTATTTTAATAATAAAATAAAATTATTAATAGAAAATTAACTTTTTGACCATTAAGATTACACAAATTATCTCTAGCATATAGGAAACTTCCTTCTGTTGAATAATTCAAAGTCTGAATAAAAATAACAAGGCAACAAACATATAATTTGAATATGTAATGAAACATCAATATAAGACTGAGTGTAATAGGGTACCAAGGACGCGATTTTGGTGATGTCATACGCGTCAACCTTAAAATGGTCACCCTCACCCACGTGTCAGTCTAGGTTTTATGGGAGAACTCGGTTGGCTGATAAACCCAGTTGTGGAGGTTGTGTGTGTGTGGATTTTGTTTTTGTGAGGTATATTTGTGTTTAAGTATTGTGAAGTTGTTTGTCTTATTGGACCTTGTTGGTGGTGATGTTGGTGGTTGGGTGAAAAGGTGATGTGGCACTCATTGCGGTGGTGATATTGGTTACCACTACACCTAGCTAAACTGAAAGCCACAAGAGCATTGTTTAAAAGTTTCTAATAATTATGTAGCATTCACTAGATAACGAAATGATTAAGGATTCCGTTTTGGCAAACTAACTAGAACTGGTGGAAATAATACATCAACATTAAACTGAAAACCACAAGAGCGCGATATCATGAAGTGGTATTTTCTTGGCTAATTTTCATTTCAACAAATCACTAAATGTGCTGTTAACAACTATAGAACATTGGCCAAAAAGTTTTCTTTTCATTTAATCAAATACAAGAACATGTGAACAAATACAAGAATATGTGAACAAGTTTTATAATCAATTGCTGATAAACATTATAAAATTAGCCAATTTTCAACAGAATATATTCATTATGTTTCATTAGCTGCTAATCTATTTTTGTATCTTTCGTAAAGTTCATTTATCATTTATGAAGTGATGAAGATTTTTTTTTTTTTTCTTTTTTTTTTTTTTTTTTTTTTTCTCTTTTTTTTTATTTTCTTTTATTTTCTTTTTTTTTTAAATAAAGATAAAGACAAGCTAACAAACCCGTAGACTCAAAAATAATCCTGAATTAATCGACAAGAAAACCAAGTTCTTCCATAGGCATGTTATTTTAGCTATAAATTTTTGAAAAATTCTAACCCTTTTTTCTATCTTTCGTAAAGTGCCTAGCAGTTCTATTATCATTTATGCAGTGATGAAGATGAAATTTCTTTTTTATGCTAAAAAGATAAAGACAACCTAACAAACCCATAGACTGAAATAATATTACTGAATTAATCGACAAGAAAACCATGTTCTTCCATAGACATGTTATTTTAGCTATAAACTTTTGAAAAATTCTAACTCTGTCATTTTCGTTCCCTTTTTTTACAAGTATAATAGACTTTGTTTATAATTGACCGTAAGACCATAAACAAAGAATCAAAATTCAATATTTCTTCTATTATTTTCATCGATATTCACATTTTTCTAGTATTTTTCATCTCAAAAGTCTCTCTATTGAATCAGTCTCATATTTTCCACTCAACGACAAGATGATCAATCGCAACATGGAGCTTTTGTCTCTTCTAAACTCTTTATGGCCCGAAACATTATAGGCTTGACAATTGTAAGATTATTATTAACATATGGAGTTGTATATATAAGATTATTATCTATGTATGAGAGTTTCACTTGAAGTTTGTCACACACTTAGCACTTCATAAATGGTTTTGATTTTAACCTATTGATCTTCGCAATAAGATCAACTCATTATCTTGTTGGTATTGGTGTTGTAAACAACTCAATAGATTTGAGAATTTAGATGGATTGGTATGCCCTTTAACATCCACCAAATAAACATATTTTAAACATATTTTTTTAAAAGAAAATTATAAAGTACTACGGAGTAATTGTCAAGTGTGTTAGTTGCATTATTTTTGTAGTAGACTATTGACTTTTTGACGTACTATTAAGTTCATACAAATTGTCTATAGTGTATAGTAACCTTCCCTTTTATTGAATTATTCAAAGTTTGAAATTAAAAAAATAACAAAACAACAAACATGAATACGATATGCATGCACCTTCCCATCCTAGTGGTCTTAATACAATATAAAACATAACTTTGAAAAATGATAAATGTTAAACAGGTCTTCAAGGGCTGCTACAGCCTAGTGGTCTTACTTTATTTTTTAGGCAATCCTTATAATATGGTTCCAATTGCAACTAATGAAGTGGTGGTAACTTATATGTATATACATGTAGTGATGATATTGAACACTTATCAGTTACCAACACATGAATTAATTAACTAACTCTAACTCTAGTTTTGATGATTAGTGATCATCAAGGATTTCTTTTTGGGCACATAACTAGAATTAATATAAATGAAGTGAAAAGCATAAGAGCACAAAATTATGAAGTGATAGTTTCTTGGTTAATCTGCAGTAAAATTACAGCAGCACATTGGCTAAATGGTTGTTGTGAGTGAAGATCACTCTTTTATCATACCCACTGTTGAGATCGAATGGCACTAGAAGAGATAAGAGAAATAGATGTAGAATAATAGAAAGAAGATAAGAAATAGAGATGAGATGTGGTGGCAGTAGAGATACTGGAAATGTGTATATATTAGATTAGAGAGAAAGTTACAAGAGAAGAAAATACACACACACTCTCTCAAAGAACTTTTTCTTAAGTGGTGGGAGGAGTGTATAAGAAATACATGAGATGCCCTAAAGGGCTTGGAAGTGGGCTTTGGTTGGGCTTTACATGGGTTGGACTAATATATCTTAACATAGAGCATATTAGATTAGCCCTCAACCATAAGCCCACTATCTATTCTAATACATCACTCGACACATTATAAAGTTGTTGAAACGGGATGATCATCACTTTAAATTAAATGCTAACAATCTCCCCCTAAGGGATGATCATCACTTTAACTTAAATGCTAACAATCTCCCCCTAAGAGATGATCATTCAAATGATGATCCTAGAGATTTGTTCTTTTGACTTCGATGTCTTGAACTTTGTGTGTCGATGTAGAATAGACTTGATTCATTGTTCCTTCATGCTACGTGATCTTCAAGGTATCGACTTTTGATTGATCTTTGCCTTGATCTACTTCTTCTGATCAGATGCGTCTACGTTGTAGATGATGATGGTGAATGTACTTTCGTCAGTACCTGCATAAGACAATTAGCAATAGATCGTCCAGCGCTTATAGGTTTAGATTTCGAGATCGTTATCAGCATAGTGTGAAAACGTTCTCTAATCTTAACCAAGGCTGTTGAGAGCTTCTGAGGAGTACCGAAGTATCACTTCAAGACTGTAGACCGTTTGAAGCGAGTAACCATCATGACATAAGGCAAGATCTTTCAGATCTCATTAAGACTTATACAACTTGTATCCTTTGTGGTGAACACAAGAGTATTGCATAGGAAGTGTTCCTAAGAGATCTTTGATGAATCTCATGGCTCTAGACTCAATAATGTGCATTTTGGTTTTAGTCGTCGGAGGCATGGAGCAGAGTGCCACCTTTTCAATATCAACACATCTCGGAGTGAGAGGTCGATAGATTATGTCGTGTTCTCCGTGAGAAATGAAACAAATATCTTTTAAGAGATATCTGAGTGGCTGGGAGGGGTTGTGCAACGCGTCACTGGGTCCATGACGTCTTGTCTTCAATATCAGTATCAACTTGTGATAACCGATAGCATATGTATTGACCCGGTTTCTGACCTAAGTTTTCATGGAGGGCTATTTCTTTTCACCCTTACAAAAACTTTTCTTTTTAATTCTTCAACCCCTTCTTTCTCCTTTCTCATTTATTCCTTTTTTCAATCTTACCTAAGGACTTCTAATGCTAAGCTAATGGAATTATCCTTGGGTAGATCCCTCCGGCTCTGGCGGATCATAGGACATAGCCTAAACATAATCACCTTATTACTCCATGATTATCCTAGGTTTGTTGATCGCATGCCATAAAACCATTTATGAGAATCTCTCAAAATGTTTATGAGAAAAACACATTTTGTTAACACATTGAGAGTTTTACATTTTTGAAATACTCCCCCTTCACATGTGCTTATGAGATTTAAGAAAGAGTAGCACATGTCGGGTAGAGTTCGCACATTTTGAATTGATCGATTTTCATTAAATATGACCATTGCGAGACACGTTTACATTACTAGATAGACTAGCTTGAAGTTATTACCCGTCCCAGTCATATCAAAAGATCATCTCTCGAATTGGTACATTCTACTCAGACAAGTCCTTTGCGAGACACGTTCACATCAATGGATAACCATCTTGAAATTATTACCCGTCCCGGACTAGTCTTTTCGATAACGGACGTTTAGCTTTCGTCAATTCGAGGGTTCATGCTGAGTCTTTTTGGAGAGCTCTTTTTGAGATTCGCTTTTGATCACATTTTAATCACATCTTCTCCCCCTCAAAAATAGCATGCAGTGATATTTTTTATATCAACTGATTAAAATGAAACTTTTTGGAGAGATAGACGGATTTGAGCATGAAATTGGAACATTTTTGTTTTTCTACTCCCCCTTAAACAAAGCATATGGTTAAACATTTAAGTTTAAAAGCAGTTTTAAGAGTTTAGGAGGAAGTTATCTTGAGCACTTTATGAAAGACTTGGAAAAATCTTATTGAAAAATCTTGAAGAAAATGTGCTCATTATAGAAATGATTTTGAAAATATTTGAAGATATGCTAGGAAAAATATCTTCATTTGTTTTTAGGATTAGTGTTCTGAAAGAGAACAATGGATTTGCACAACACTTTCCTTTCTTTGAAAAAAGGGGTTATGCACTGTTATGTGTACATAAGCCATTGGGTTAAGCGCGGGTTCCGTACTGAAATGCACGAAAGCCATTGAGATTTTGAGAAACGACATGTTTTGAAAACATTTAAATGAACTCTCGCTCAAGCATCTGTAAATGCCCGTATCATTGTTGAATGACATTTCTAGGTACGTACAGAATATCGATTATACGAGAGACATGTCGTGAGAAGAATATTTTTGTCTTTTTGATTTTATATTGTTTTTGGTATTTTTGAAGATTTTCTATTTTTGTATTGATTTTAACAAGTATATATCTACAAAGAATGATTAAGTATGAACAAGTAAAAGTGGAGTTAAGAGTGGAATAAGACCAGGATTTCCAAATGAAATGTTGGCATAAAGCTCTTCTTTTCCACATTCAGCGTATGAAGTCTCAACACTTTCACAAGTACCTGCATTCACAGAATCCACAAAAGAAGAATATGCACAAATAACAGTGTTAGAAGAACAAATCATCACTCTGAGGGTGATTGTCACTATCATTTGTCTTGGTGCAAGTAGCAAAAATCATCCCTGTGGGAATCCATCTAAGACCAACTGTTTTAAAAACTTTTCCCGTAGGAATCCACCTAAGGCAAGATCTAGGAGTTGTTTTCTTTTCAGATGCAGCGGAAGTCTCATTTTGAGAAAAACTACGTCCTGTAGAGATCCACCTAGTAGGTTTCTTAGCCTTTTGCTTCTTATCAGCGGGTTTGTTTCTATTTGGTGTCTTAGTGGATTGTGCCTTATCACTTGCATTTGCTTTCTTGATATACTGTGCAACACATGCATCATGATTAGCTGAAAAGACACATTTTTGACATGTAGGACAGACAAATTCAACATTCTTGTTTAAAACAGCAATCTTAACTTTGTCACTACAGTCATTTGAATCTGGTTTCTTGTTCGAAGAGGAATTCTTAGTGTTGCATTCTACATGTTTAACATTTTCTTTTTCGCAACTACTCTTAGATGCAAGCCAATCCCTATTCTTTAGTTGTATGATCCTAGGGAGTGGTGTACTACTACTAGCAGTGCCTTGTAATGTTGTAGAATTCATCACTTGAGGTTTTGTGCCTAAAATTCCATCTTTTCGAACCTGTGCCTGTTGCCTAGCCTTTTCTAGGTGTTGATTGTGGACCATGTCTTTTGAATCAACAGATTGTTTTTCAGTTTTTATGGTCGCTTTCGTTGAGCTATTCCTAGGGGCACACACATTTGGATTTAGCTTGTTGTCCTTTGAATTTGTAGTAGCATTCCTAGACTCTTTTGGATTATCTTTAGCACATTTGTCTAACGCCCTATATGGTTTAGATGTAGAGGCAGACGCATTAGTGGGACTAATCCTATCAAGGCCAGGCGCTATTACATTTGTTGTTGTTGTTTTGACAACAACTTTCCCTTTTTGTTTCTCACTGGGCAAGGGGGTTAATGGTGCAATACCCTTTGTTTCCTCACCCTTCCCTTTGTGACTTTCAAGCTGAGACTTCAAAAGATCAATTTGTTCTTTCATGTTTTTGTAAGAACGCTCATACGACAATTTGTCATACTTGCATTCTTCTTTTTTCTGATCAAGTTGTTTAAAATATGTTACATTTTGTTTTTCAATTTTTGCAAATGCCTTTTCATATTTTTCAACAATTTCAGAAGTTTCAGCTCGAAGTCTTTCATCATCTTCCACATAATATGTTTGGTAAATAATGGACATTATATCGGTCGATAGAGCTTCGAAAGAGAGAGCGTCATTTTGTTGTTCCAAAACCTTTATTCGTTCCAAGTATTCATTTGCTTCCTTCACTAAGGATTTGTGATCCTTAACGAATTCTGCAGACTCTTTCAAAAGATTATTTTCCACATTTTGAACAACTGCATAGATTGCATCAACATGTGGATTAATTTTCGTTTTAAAAATCTTTTTAATTTCATCCTGACCACCCGGAAACCATTCAAACTTTTGATTGTTTATGTCACACCCCAAAAATGGCGCAGCGGATTGACATTTACGGGGTATGACCTCATTGTTAAGAACACAAGGTGTCACCATAGAGAAATACTAAATGCAATACATAGATAAGATAATAGTCACAAACTCCCATAACAGGGATAAGTACAATATCCAAAACAACGTGAGTCTCAAAGTTACACAACATCACTAATCAATCTCAGAATGCAACTCCACGAGATGTAACCCGGGAGGGTCTTGACTAAGTCTTGCTAAGTTAGGCCAATACTCTACCTCCTATGGTACCTTCAGTCTTAACACCTGAAAATGGATACTCGAAAACGTCAACATAATGTTGGTGAGCTCGTAGGTTTAAAAGTAAGACCGCTGAGCTGTGATATCATAGTGTAGGACAAAAGTGAGCATGATAACCAATTATAAGCACATGTTGAAACCAAATAATGTTGAAACCAAATAATGTCGCGCCAACTAAACCTACCACGGTTGCACACATAAACAAAACACTGTGGGGAGCTACCCCGATAGATCTATCATATTGTTTCGGCTCTCAAAAGAGTTAACAGTTGCGCATTCATGTACACACAGTCAAAACATCTAGTAGCACATAATTGTATCAACACACATAATGTCCAAAATCATGAAACAATATAATCACAGCATGAAAAATAGTTTAAAATATCATTTGAGTACCATTTTCCCCTAAGGAAAAACATAATGAAAAAGGGGCTACGAGAACTCACCTCGTCAAGTAGTAGTTAAATCACAAGCAGTTAAAATGGAGTGCGGCACCGACACGCGACCTAGATTAGTAAAGTACAGTTTTAGTTCATAGTTCAAGTATTTCTATTATTTCAAAAGTTTATGTTGATGTTGCTGGTGTGGCAGCGTTTAAGTGAAAATCAAGTTTTTAATATTTAAAGTTGTTGGCTCGTCGAGTTGTACGAACGTACAAAAGAATAGAAATAGCGATTTTTGACTTAGTGATGAGCGGAAAGATACGTACGAAAGGATAATGATTTTAAGATGACGATGTGTATGGTCGTAGAACGGTCGGGGGTTAATTGATTGTGCGTGTGTACATATTCATATATATATACTAGTGGTAAAATAAATAAAATATAAATTGGTGAGAAAATGGTATTTTGAAAATACTATATTTGGTGTTAGTAAATTATATGCTTTGCAAAAGAAATTAAATATATTACTAGATAAAATGTATTCAAGTTAACGAGCGAGTTTAAATATTCAATTGTCCGCTTTACAAGAATATAAAACGGTTTATTATTTTAACTATATATGTTTAAGTGTCTATATTTAGATCATTTCGAGAAAAATGATTTTGATGTCAAATATATATATTTTTAAAGTGTTTCGCAAAACATGTGTTAATTGTCCAATTTTATATTTCGCTAATTAGTTAGCCGTCGTGTGTTAAATAGATTACAAGTTTTATATTAATCAAGTGTCGAGTATATTTTTAAGTGACCGTGAATTATTGACGTGTTATATTAAGGAGATGGGTTATGAAGAGGGGGCTTGGGCTGTGGCCCGAGCGAGATTAACGAAAACAGGCCACGGCCTGTTGGGCCTTGAAATGTTAAGCGACCAAAATAAAAGAGTTATTATGGTCCTGGTTGTTTTATCTATGAAATGGGCCAGTCCACCGAAGTCAAGAACTGGTCCAAGAGTAGCAATGATGGGCGGTTATCACCTATGGTTGGTGGATTGAATTTGTGGGCTGTGGCCCAAGGATTTCTAATAGCAGGCTAATAGCAGAAATAAGAAACGAAATGCAGCTAAAAGAAAATAATGGAATGTCTCACTTGAGACTTTTGTTGTTAACGTAGGATAGAGGGAAAAATATCAATTTTGAACAAGTTTAATCGCGAGCTACGAAGACTATTAGACTCGAATTTTGACACGGTTCGGGGAAGTCTTTGAACCATACAAACGAAGCTTAGTTTGGATCATTTTTAGGACTTTTAAACCGATCGAAATGGCACCCATCGGGTGGGTTTTTGCCACGGATTTAACGACCAATATTTTGAGTTTTGATAAAGTGTTTGAGTCGAGTACCACTCGTCTCAACCACGAGCACAACACTAATCGCTAGCTTATGCTAGAACGATGACTAGAACTACTTTTGAGGACTTATGGACCGCACAAAAAGAAATGTTTTAAAGCCGTTTTTCTCGAACCATTTACTAGTCACAACTTCAATCGCGGTCATAGACCGGCATGAACTAGTGAAAACAACGACCCTAGCATCGATTTTACTTCAACATCGACTCGTTTTAGAAGTTAAAACTTTAGAGACATAATATCAGACACCTTGCGAGCACGTTTTTGAAGCTAACTATTCGACTACTTCGACTCCAAAACAACACGACTATGGTTTAACTTAATGAGCCGAAAGTGGAAGGATTGAAACCGAAACAAGCCTATGACTACAACACTTCAACGCATCAACTAGTCTAGTTCGCGATATCACAAGATTTAACCAAAGGATCACAAATCTACATCGAGCCACATATATCATTATTAACTTCAAAATATGTTGCTTACCACACCAAATTGTTTCAACAAAATAACGATTCGTAAAGTTTGATAAATCGAACATAACAACCAACAAAATCATTCCTTACAAAAAGTTTCAACATCACATAACCAAAAAGATTTCATTCGAATGAAAAATATTAAAAGAAAAGAGTGGGATTTCTTACAACTAGTAGTTTGACTACTAGGGAGTTGAGACAAGATCGAAGGTAACTTGGATGATATTGACGGAACCCGAATCGAACCCAGCAAATCCACACACCTCTTTGCTTCTGATCACGCTCTTCTCCCAGAACTGATTATAACCTTACTATTTTTATTTGGTAGTTAGCTTTGAGTGTGTGTGGAATGTTGTGGATCGGCTGAGTTATAAAAAGATAACTAAGGAAAGTTTGATTCCCTCTCTCTTCATCTACAGACGCTCTATAGCTTAAAAGAGAAACCCTAGTCCTTGATCTTGTATTTTCTTGGCTCCACGCGCGGACCATGGGTCTTGAAGTTCGGAGAAGTAGTTGTCCACCTTTGGACACAAGGAAAATGATAAGAGATTCATGGCCACCACTCTTGTTGTTTTTGATCTATGAGATGCAGACAAGGAGGCGGCGGTTTTATTGCTAGGACGGAAGCAGAATTTCAGTAGGGGTTGTTGTGGAGAAGAGAGAGAGGCTGAATTGTGAGGATAAGGGTGGGGTGGGTTTGTTTTAACGTTTTGTAAAAAAAATTATTATTATTATTATTTTTTTTTTATATTATTTTTTAGAAGGTAAAGGTGGATTTAATAAAAGGTTAGTGTAAGGCTTTTAAAATAAAAGTAAGTGTTAAACTAGCGGGTTTAAGTAATTTCCGGTCTCGCTAAGATCCGGTTTGATAAGTACTTTCCGGGTTATCGTGAGCACGAAAGATATAGTTCAGGTGTCATTTTTCTTCAGATTGTCATGGAATAAGATCTATTGACTCCAAAATGAAATCATAGGATTTAATTTTTACTAATGTGTTGTCGGTACGCGTGTGGTGTCGTTTTCTCAACTCGTGCAGTTTACATACAAGTTATCCATAAAATAGATATGTTAGCTTCTAAAATAAATTATTTTGAGTCTTAAGTGTTAAGTAAAGACCTGGAAAATTCGCGGTTGCTACAGTCTATCCCCGTTAATAGAATTTTGTCCTCAAAATTTAGCTAGTACCATTGTCGAACAAGTGAGGGTATTTTTGTCTCATCTGATCCTCACGTTCCCAGGTAAACTCTGGTCCACGCTTTGAGTCCCAACGCACTTTAACTATTGGTATCTTGCTACGTTTTAGCTTCTTAATCTCGCGTTCTAGAATCTCCACAGGTTTCTCTACAAAGTGTAACTTAGGATCTATCTGAATTTCTTCCAAGGGTATGTGTAAGGTCTGGTCAGCAAGACACTTCTTAAGGTTCGACACGTGAAACGTGTCATGAACGCCACTCAGCTCTTGCGGTAGTCTTAGTCGGTAAGCTACCGGACCGATCTTCTCAGTGATCTCAAAAGGTCCTACATATCTAGGTGCTAACTTGCCCTTCTTTCCGAATCGTACCACACCTTTCCAAGGTGATACCTTTAGTAACACATGATCACCAACACTAAATTCCAAGGGTCTCCGTCGGTTGTCGGCATAGCTCTTCTGACGGTCTCGAGCAGCCTTGAGCCTATCCTTAATTTGAATGATCTTCTCAGTGGTTTCTAACACTATCTCGAGTCCTATCATTTGACTCTCTCCAGCTTCCGCCCAACCAATAGGCGAACGACATTTTCTTCCGTAAAGTGCCTTGAATGGTGCCATATCTATACTGGTATGATAACTGTTGTTATAGGAGAACTCAGCTAATGGAAGATGGGTATCCCAATTTCCACCGAAGTCTATGGCACACGCCCTGAGCATGTCTTCTAGTGTTTGTATGGTACGCTCGCTTTGACCATCGGTCTGTGGGTGATACGCCGTACTCATATCTAGGTGTGTCTCCAAGGAATCTTGCAATAATTTCCAAAAGTTTGATGTGAAACGGCTGTCGCGATCAGATATAATCGATATAGGCACACCATGTCTTGCCACTATCTCCTTGATGTAAAGTCTAGCCAATTTGTCCATCGAATAATCTTCCCTGATAGGTAAGAAATGTGCAGACTTAGTCAACCTATCTACGATGACCCAAATTGTATCGTACCCACTACTAGTTCTCGGTAACTTTGTAATGAAATCCATGGTTATCCTTTCCCACTTCCATTCGGGAATCTCTGGTTGTTGTAACAAACCAGATGGTCTCTGATGTTCAGCCTTCACTTTAGAGCAAGTCAGACACTTGCTAACGTAGACAACTATGTCCTTCTTCATCCCAGGCCACCAGTATAAGTCTCTAAGATCATAGTACATCTTATCCGCTCCTGGATGAATGGAGTACCTCGTCGTATGTGCTTCGTCCATGATTAGGGTTCTCACATCACCAGTTAACGGTACCCAAATCCGGTCTACAAAGTACAGTCCACCGTCGTACTTTTTCTCCAGTTGCTTATCTAAGCCTCGCATCTTCTCCTTGGGTGCATCCATATTCATAGATGCCTCTCTCTGTGCCGCTAGTATCTTATCTTTGATGCTCGAATGTATAGTTATACTCATGGCCTTTACTTTCCTCGGCTTGAGTCTTTCCTTCCGACTCAAGGCATCAGCTACTACATTCGCCTTACCGGGGTGGTAGCGAATCTCGCAGTCATAATCGCTGAAGAGCTCAATCCATCTCCTCTGCCGCATATTCAACTCTTTTTGATTGAAGATGTGTTGGAGACTTTTGTGATCAGTATAGATGATACTCTTCGTCCCATACAAGTAATGTCTCCATATCTTGAGAGCGAATACTACAGCGCCTAACTCTAGGTCGTGGGTGGTGTAGTTCTTCTCATGAACTTTCAGTTGTCGAGAGGCATAGGCAATCACCTTACCTCTTTGCATTAACACGCACCCGAGGCCTTGACATGACGCGTCATAGTACACTATGAAATCTTCGGGTCCATCAGGGAGGGCTAGTATTGGTGCATTACATAGGTTATCTTTCAACGTCTGAAAAGCACTCTCCTGTGCTCCGCCCCAATCGTATTTCTTGTTCTTTTGAGTCAGTAAGGTAAGTGGTTTGGCAATCTTGGAGAAGTTCGCGATGAAGCGTCGGTAATAACCTGCCAGGCCTAAAAATGATCGGACTTCTGTCGGGGACTTAGGAGCTTCCCAATTTTTCACCGCCTCAATCTTGCTAGGATCCACATGAATACCATCTTTGTTAACCACGTGTCCGAGGAATTGGACTTCTTGTAGCCAGAATTCGCACTTTGAAAGTTTGGCGTACAACTTCTCCTTCTTGAGCAGCTCTAGGATTATCTTCAGGTGCGTTTCATGTTCCTCTTTGGTCTTGGAATAGATCAAGATGTCATCAATAAATACGATGACAAATTTATCTAGGTATGGCCTGCAAACTCGATTCATCAGGTCCATGAAGACCGCAGGCGCATTTGTTAGTCCAAACGGCATAACCGTGAACTCGAAATGACCGTATCGAGTTCTAAACGCGGTTTTTGGAACGTCATCTTCGTGTACTCGTAACTGATGGTAACCGGAACGAAGATCTATCTTGGAGAAGTATTGTGAACCTTGCAGTTGGTCAAATAGGTCGTCAATTCTCGGGAGGGGGTAACGGTTCTTAATGGTTAGTTTGTTCAGTTCCCGATAGTCGATGCACATCCTGAATGAACCATCTTTCTTCTTGACAAACAGTACCGGTGCTCCCCATGGCGAAGAACTAGGTCGGATGAAACCTTTGTCTTGGAGTTCCTTGAGTTGATTAGACAACTCCTCCATCTCAGTAGGTGCCAATCGGTAGGGAGACTTTGCAACCGGCATTGCTCCAGGAATTAACTCTATCCGAAATTCAATCTCTCGCGAAGGGGGTAATCCGGATAGATCGTCAGGAAACACTTCTGGGAAGTCTCGAACGACTGGGATATTTTCTAATTTTTGTTCGTCTACTTTCATGCTCGTGAGGTGCCTCGCTTTTTCTTCGGGCCGCTCTCCATAGATCTTAAGTAATTCGCCGTTTGGTAGTGGTACTCGGACCATCTTTTCATGACACACTATTTCAGCCTTATGCTTGGACAGCCAATCCATTCCCACAATCACGTCGAAGCTTCCATGTCCGAATGGTATTAAGTCGATGCTAAAGGTGTAGCCTTCTAGCTCGAGTTTGCACCTGCGAACGATCTTATTTGTTTCTACCTTTTGACCATTTGCTATTTCAATTTCGTAACTAAAGTCTAGTCTACTAGGTTCCATATTTAACAAGGGCATGAATTTAGTGGAGACAAAACTAAAATCGGCACCCGAATCAAACAGCACAGTAGCATAGTGGTTGTTTAAAGAGAACGTACCCGTCACGATGTTCGGGTCCTGACGTCCTTCTTCAGCATTCATCACATATACCCGGCCACGAGCTGGGTTGTCATTGTTCCCACGGTTTGCATTGTTTACACGGTTAGCATTGTTTCCACCAATTGCTACAGCCTGATTCTGGTTGTTTTGCACTTGTCTCCGTGTCCCATTCAACCTAGGGCACGCATTCCGAAGATGATTCGGGTTCCCACACTCGTAACATGCTCTTGGGTTAACAACATTAACTGGTGCCACTGGGTTGGCTGCTGCCCTACAATCTTTCGCCATATGCCCAGGTCGCTTACAGTTGAAACATACCGCCTGGCATGGCTTGGTCTCTGGGTGGTGGTAGTTGCATTTGTCACATTTGGGGAGAGAACCCTGATACTCCTTTTTGACAGCGCCAGTTGCCACAAATCCTTTTCCCCACTTAGCTTTCTTATTGTTACCATTTGCTCCATCTTGCTTACTTGGTTCACTCACGGCTTTCCTCTTTTCACCACTCTTAGACAATGTCCCATTCCTGATCATCTCATCCGTTAGGGCTGCAGATTTTAGTATTGCGCTCTGGATAGTAGCAGGCTCAGTTGCTTTCACCATTCCACGAATTTCAGGGGCCAACCCATAGATGTACCTTTCAATTCTCTTAGATTCAGGTGTGACCATATGAGGTACTAATCTAGCGAGCTCATGGAATCGATCCGTATAAGCCGCATGTCCGGTTCCCACCATGGTGTGATGGTAGAACTCATGTTCCAGTTTCTGCATCTCATTATCTGGACAATACTCCTCCCTTAACAATGCCTTAAATTCATCCCAACTCATCCCTATGGCAGCTTCTCTGCCCTTAGCCTGAATTTGCGTATTCCACCAAGTTAATGCCTTTCCGATCAAGGAACAAGCAGCATATTTCACCTTCTGATGACTCGCACACTCACTTATGTCCATTACTGACTCCATCTTCTCGACCCATCGAGTATAAGCTATCGCACCTCCAGTACCATCAAAGTCCATCGGTTTGCACGCAGTAAACTCCTTGTAAGTACATCCTTTGTTACCATTGTTGTGGTTTTCGTCATTGACGTGATCACTTCCACCGTTGTTGTCCACTTGATCATTCTCACTCACGTTGTTCCCTTGGTTGCTGATATGGTCGCCAACCCGGGTGACAATAGTGGGTAGCAGCTCCCTTAGTTGTTGGGCTACAATGGTCGCAACATCAGGAGTCTCATTGCTGGTATCGTCGCTTCTCGTGCCGCGACCTCCTGCCCTGCCTCCTCGTCCACCTGTCCTTCCACCCCTCGGTGGTGGAACACCTTGGTTAATTCGAGCCGACCTTCTTAGAGGCATGATTCTACAAAGTAGGACATTGGTAGACGTTAGATAGGAGGTAGGTAGGATAGGTCGGTATACGTATCGTACTACTACACTCAATTTCCTATCTGACAGTCCATGAATTTGATAAGTCCATGCCTCATCATGTTATCGTAAAAACGTTGGCCAAGCGTTTTTAAGATAGCATCATGCTGTATTTACTTATCATCATCACTTCGTGTCATAATATACACCTAATCACACACGTTATTCCTATAATGCAAACTATATGAGGATTCTTAGGTTATAGTCTAGGTTAAACCACCTAATTCTCTATAACCAAGGCTCTGATACCAATCTGTCACACCCCAAAAATGGCGCAGCGGATTGACATTTACGGGGTATGACCTCATTGTTAAGAACACAAGGTGTCACCATAGAGAAATACTAAATGCAATACATAGATAAGATAATAGTCACAAACTCCCATAAC
The DNA here is from genome assembly GCA_021014915.2 of Artemisia tridentata subsp. tridentata. Lineage (NCBI taxonomy): Eukaryota > Viridiplantae > Streptophyta > Magnoliopsida > Asterales > Asteraceae > Artemisia > Artemisia tridentata. The sequence goes on from CP139508.1 coordinate 43,103,905, forward strand.
AGGGATAAGTACAATATCCAAAACAACGTGAGTCTCAAAGTTACACAACATCACTAATCAATCTCAGAATGCAACTCCACGAGATGTAACCCGGGAGGGTCTTGACTAAGTCTTGCTAAGTTAGGCCAATACTCAACCTCCTATGGTACCTTCAGTCTTAACACCTGAAAATGGATACTCGAAAACGTCAACATAATGTTGGTGAGCTCGTAGGTTTAAAAGTAAGACCGCTGAGCTGTGATATCATAGTGTAGGACAAAAGTGAGCATGATAACCAATTATAAGCACATGTTGAAACCAAATAATGTTGAAACCAAATAATGTCGCGCCAACTGAACCTACCACGGTTGCACACATAAACAAAACACTGTGGGGAGCTACCCCGATAGATCTATCATATTGTTTCGGCTCTCAAAAGAGTTAACAGTTGCGCATTCATGTACACACAGTCAAAACATCTAGTAGCACATAATTGTATCAACACACATAATGTCCAAAATCATGAAACAATATAATCACAGCATGAAAAATAGTTTAAAATATCATTTGAGTACCATTTTCCCCCAAGGAAAAACATAATGAAAAAGGGGCTACGAGAACTCACCTCGTCAAGTAGTAGTTAAATCACAAGCAGTTAAAATGGAGTGCGGCACCGACACGCGACCTAGATTAGTAAAGTACAGTTTTAGTTCATAGTTCAAGTATTTCTATTATTTCAAAAGTTTATGTTGATGTTGCTGGTGTGGCAGCGTTTAAGTGAAAATCAAGTTTTTAATATTTAAAGTTGTTGGCTCGTCGAGTTGTACGAACGTACAAAAGAATAGAAATAGCGATTTTTGACTTAGTGATGAGCGGAAAGATACGTACGAAAGGATAATGATTTTAAGATGACGATGTGTATGGTCGTAGAACGGTCGGGGGTTAATTGATTGTGCGTGTGTACATATTCATATATATATATACTAGTGGTAAAATAAATAAAATATAAATTGGTGAGAAAATGGTATTTTGAAAATACTATATTTGGTGTTAGTAAATTATATGCTTTGCAAAAGAAATTAAATATATTACTAGATAAAATGTATTCAAGTTAACGAGCGAGTTTAAATATTCAATTGTCCGCTTTACAAGAATATAAAACGGTTTATTATTTTAACTATATATGTTTAAGTGTCTATATTTAGATCATTTCGAGAAAAATGATTTTGATGTCAAATATATATATTTTTAAAGTGTTTCGCAAAACATGTGTTAATTGTCCAATTTTATATTTCGCTAATTAGTTAGCCGTCGTGTGTTAAATAGATTACAAGTTTTATATTAATCAAGTGTCGAGTATATTTTTAAGTGACCGTAAATTATTGACGTGTTATATTAAGGAGATGGGTTATGAAGAGGGGGCTTGGGCTGTGGCCCGAGCGAGATTAACGAAAACAGGCCACGGCCTGTTGGGCCTTGAAATGTTAAGCGACCAAAATAAAAGAGTTATTATGGTCCTGGTTGTTTTATCTATGAAATGGGCCAGTCCACCGAAGTCAAGAACTGGTCCAAGAGTAGCAATGATGGGCGGTTATCACCTATGGTTGGTGGATTGAATTTGTGGGCTGTGGCCCAAGGATTTCTAATAGCAGGCTAATAGCAGAAATAAGAAACGAAATGCAGCTAAAAGAAAATAATGGAATGTCTCACTTGAGACTTTTGTTGTTAACGTAGGATAGAGGGAAAAATATCAATTTTGAACAAGTTTAATCGCGAGCTACGAAGACTATTAGACTCGAATTTTGACACGGTTCGGGGAAGTCTTTGATCCATACAAACGAAGCTTAGTTTGGATCATTTTTGGGACTTTTAAACCGATCGAAATGGCACCCATCGGGTGGGTTTTTGCCACGGATTTAACGACCAATATTTTGAGTTTTGATAAAGTGTTTGAGTCGAGTACCACTCGTCTCAACCACGAGCACAACACTAATCGCTAGCTTATGCTAGAACGACGACTAGAACTACTTTTGAGGACTTATGGACCGCACAAAAAGAAATGTTTTAAAGCCGTTTTTCTCGAACCATTTACTAGTCACAACTTCAATCGCGGTCATAGACCGGCATGAACTAGTGAAAACAACGACCCTAGCATCGATTTTACTTCAACATCGACTCGTTTTAGAAGTTAAAACTTTAGAGACATAATATCAGACACCTTGCGAGCACGTTTTTGAAGCTAACTATTCGACTACTTCAACTCCAAAACAACACGACTATGGTTTAACTTAATGAGCCGACAGTGGAAGGATTGAAACCGAAACAAGCCTATGACTACAACACTTCAACGCATCAACTAGTCTAGTTCGCGATATCACAAGATTTAACCAAAGGATCACAAATCTACATCGAGCCACATATATCATTATTAACTTCAAAATATGTTGCTTACCACACCAAATTGTTTCAACAAAATAACGATTCGTAAAGTTTGATAAATCGAACATAACAACCAACAAAATCATTCCTTACAAAAAGTTTCAACATCACATAACCAAAAAGATTTCATTCGAATGAAAAATATTAAAAGAAAAGAGTGGGATTTCTTACAACTAGTAGTTTGACTACTAGGGAGTTGAGACAAGATCGAAGGTAACTTGGATGATATTGACGGAACCCGAATCGAACCCAGCAAATCCACACACCTCTTTGCTTCTGATCACGCTCTTCTCCCAGAACTGATTATAACCTTACTATTTTTATTTGGTAGTTAGCTTTGAGTGTGTGTGGAATGTTGTGGATCGGATGAGTTATAAAAAGATAACTAAGGAAAGTTTGATTCCCTCTCTCTTCATCTACAGACGCTCTATAGCTTAAAAGAGAAACCCTAGTCCTTGATCTTGTATTTTCTTGGCTCCACGCGCGGACCATGGGTCTTGAAGTTCGGAGAAGTAGTTGTCCACCTTTGGACACAAGGAAAATGATAAGAGATTCATGGCCACCACTCTTGTTGTTTTTGATCTATGAGATGCAGACAAGGAGGCGGCGGTTTTATTGCTAGGACGGAAGCAGAATTTCAGTAGGGGTTGTTGTGGAGAAGAGAGAGAGGCTGAATTGTGAGGATAAGGGTGGGGTGGGTTTGTTTTAACGTTTTGTAAAAAAAATTATTATTATTATTCTTTTTTTTTTTTTTTTTTTTTTTTTTTTAGAAGGTAAAGGTGGATTTAATAAAAGGTTAGTGTAAGGCTTTTAAAATAAAAGTAAGTGTTAAACTAGCGGGTTTAAGTAATTTCCAGTCTCGCTAAGATCCGGTTTGATAAGTACTTTCCGGGTTATCGTGAGCACGAAAGATATAGTTCAGGTGTCATTTTTCTTCAGATTGTCATGGAATAAGATCTATTGACTCCAAAATGAAATCATAGGATTTAATTTTTACTAATGTGTTGTCGGTACGCGTGTGGTGTCGTTTTCTCAACTCGTGCAGTTTACATACAAGTTATCCATAAAATAGATATGTTAGCTTCTAAAATAAATTATTTTGAGTCTTAAGTGTTAAGTAAAGACCTGGAAAATTCGCGCTTGCTACAGTTTATTTTGGAATCCACAATACTTTGAAGTGTTTCAATTCTCTTTTTAAGATCAACCAAATATAGTCTAGCTGCACTTGAATCATAAGTGCTTTTAGATGCCATTTGGTCAATGTTAGGCAGATGTTTTGAAACAGCTCTTTGTTTTGTGAAAACCACTGGTTTTTGAAAAAACAATGGTGACTCTTTTTGAACAAGATGAACCCCAGCACGTTTGTTTGCTTCATTATAATCAATGGGTTTTATTTCTCTGTTCAATTGTCGCATTTTCTTTCTACTCTCTTCTGTGAGCTCAGTCGTTTCTCTAGAGTCATAACCCGGAGGAGGGTCATGGATAGTATTTATTAAATTACCATTATAAATCACATTCTGTCCTAGCTGAGTCTTTTTGAAGTTATAAGGGTTTTGATAACCGATAGCCACTTTCTTCAATGTATGTAAAACCGGGTTTGGATCATTTATTAACATATGAACTGTTTTTGCAGAATGACCCGTTTTTACAAGCAGATTTTCCAACTTTGCGATGGTTTCCTTTTTGTCAGAGATCTCTTTAAGAAGATCCTTTTCACGTTTTAAAAACCTTTCATTCAACTCCTTCTTTTCCTTTTCAAGATTAGAGTAAGTTGATTTTTGTTTTGAAAGTTGGTTGGTTAATTCAGACAATTCCTTGTTAAGAGATTTGATTTGGTTGTTCAAATTAACATCTAGAGTGTCAAATTTGATTTGCAAGCGTTTCTCTCTAGACTCAGAATCTCTTAAGCTAACCTCAAGTTCTGACTGACGTTTGTTGTGAATATCAAAAGCTTTTTCATTATCCTTATAACTCTTAAGCTCAGCGGTCAATTTCACATTCACGGCTTTTACCTCGCGATTGATCTTTTTGACCTTTTCAATCTCTATTTGACAATTTTGAAGTAATGATTCAAATAGAGCATGAGCTTCCTCATCATTAGCATCATTTTGTGCAACTCGAACTTCATTAGGATCTATATATGAAGTTTCACAGTTAACATTGCTATTAACTTGCTCCCCCACATATGTATCATAATTAGGTTCGAGAGGCACAGAATGTGGCTTTTCATGAGCAAACAGATTGGGTACCTCATGGAGTGGTTCTGTGTCATAGGATGGAGGAGTTTCAGAATCACTGCATGATGTAGGTTCTTGCTGATCTGGCATAGGGTCGGAGACTCCAGTGACTTCTGTAGAATTATCATTGATTCTGGTTGTAAGCAAGAAGTCGGATTCCTCAGCAGTCAACGGTATTCCCGAATGTTCCTTGTTGGCTAGCATCAGCATGTACTGGAGCTTTTCAACCTTCGTCATTGCAGGAACATTACCAATTCTGCCTATATCACTCCTTTGGCTTTCAGATGAAGTCATGAAACAATAATCCTCATTCTGATTGACCCCATTCTGAAGCATTTGATTCCCCGTCTGTATACCCATAGCATTTCCTTGCTGATTCCCGATAACCTCAACCATTTGACCTTTTTGTCCCATATTTAACTGCATGTTGTCAGTGTATGATGAAGTCCATTGGTTGTTGTTATGTGGTTTGATGTTTAATGCCCTGGATAACAAAGCAAAACCATTTGCCAAGGCAGTTGAGATATCGTCTTGGTGAGTAGCCATTGATGATGATTGGTATGATAAAATAGATTCAGGATCGTTGCAACAAAGTAGGAGATGTTGTTGTTGAAGGTTAAGTTCAGTTGGTTTGGTGACGGATTGCTGAATCGTGATTTCAGATTTCCCTCCAAAATTCGAATCTGAAAAATTTGTCTACCAGAATTTGAAATACTCCATAAAATCCAATTATAAGGTTATTAGAAAATTTTGAGTTTTGAAAATTTTTACGTCAAATTTCGTCGAAAAAATTCGAATTTTAGCCTAAAATTTTGAATTTTGGGCCAAAATTTGAATTTCGCGTAAAAATTGAACGTTTAGTCTCCTGTAAAAATTAAATTTTACTCGGATTTTCCCGCCAATTTTTGAGTTTTGAACTTTTTTTTTTTTTTTTTTTTTTTTTTTTTTTTGTTAAACCTTACAAATGTTATAGAGTATTTGAGATTACGTTAGAGAAATTTTGTCAATTTCGAAAAGGATGAAACTGATTTGCGATAAGGGATCAAATCTGTCAAACCGTGAAAGTTCCCAAAAGGCTGTTGGCAAGTACAGGGACTGAAATTGAAAAGTCCAATTGCGATAATTATCTGAGAAAGGGGCAACTGCGATAAGATCTGAGTTGCCAAATGCGATAATTATCTGAGTTATAATTGCCAATTGCGATAAGATCTGAGTTGCCAAATGTGATAGAATTTCTGAGTTGCTAATAGCGATAGAATTTCTGAGTTGCCAATTGAGATAAAAAAACGTGAATCCAGATAAAACGCATATTTCAACCAACTTTTTGACTTTTAGCTACTAGCCCATGCAACTCCCATACTTGTCTGTCATGTCTCTGCAAACTTTTTACTTACTTTCACTGACTTTTAACAACTCAATAATTCACCTCTTTCAATAAAAATAATCATAAACAAATCTTATACAAAATTTGTTTTGATTCTATATGATCAAAGAAGCAAAAAACGAACACAAATCCAAACTTCCACAACAATATTCGAGTGAAAAACTGGTAAAGTTCACACAAACCAAGTCGTATAACCACAAAACAAACACAATTTTCTTGATTTTTGTGAGGATCGAATGGAGTAAAAACACAAAGTGTTATTTTTCTAGTGAAAGAAAAATGACAATGGGTATTTTAATCTATAGGATCTAGCACAAAAATATTCCCTTTGATCTTAGATCTTGCATACAGTACCCACAAACACACAAATGACCACGTTATGTAGAGACACAACGCAACAAATATGTATTCTTTCAACAAGAATCGAACACAAGAACTAACAAAGTCCTACCTTGAAGCTAGGCTCTAGTATACCACTTGTGGAGGTCAAGAGCTAATCTAATATGCTCTATGTTAAGATATATTAGTCCAACCCATGTAAAGCCCAACCAAAGCCCACTTCCAAGCCCTTTAGGGCATCTCATGTATTTCTTATACACTCCTCCCACCACTTAAGAAAAAGTGCTTTGAGAGAGTGTGTGTGTATTTTCTTCTCTTGTAACTTTCTCTCTAATCTAATATATACACATTTCCAGTATCTCTACTGCCACCACATCTCATCTCTATTTCTTATCTTCTTTCTACTATTCTACATCTATTTCTCTTATCTCTTCTAGTGCCATTCGATCTCAACGGTGGGTATGATAAAAGAGTTATCTTCACTCACAACAAGTGGTATCAGAGCTAACCGGGGGCGAATCGTGGTGTATTTGAGGTAAAAAATTTGATTCGGGCGTGTTTATTTTTTTGTGTTCCATTTTTTTGTCCAAAAATACCCACTGCTGTGTTTTTTTGATCTTTAAAAACATGGTTGTTTGTGTTTTTGTTGGAATCGAACAATAGGTTTTGAAGGTAAGGTTATGTTCTATCGACTTGGTTTTTGAATCTGTGATAGTCTCTCACTCAAATCTTGTGCTTACATGTTGGATTGGTGTTTGTTCTAAGCTATTTTAGTTCGACATCAAGCCACAAAAGGACCCATTCGATCTATTTGATTCTTTCTGTTGAAAATGAGTTGTGTTTTTGGAATAGATTGAATATTTTATTGGGAATAATTATTGGTTTGTGAATTATTGGTCCAAGTGGGTAGAAGTGGGTGAAGACAAGTCACATGGGTGGCAGTGGAACAGCATGGGGAAGTGAGATAAGGACAAAAAGTTGTTGAAAAGTCGTTTTTATCGAAGTTGGCCTCAAACAGCGCTTTTTATCGCAATTGCAGAAATCCAGCGATTTATCGCAATTGGCCTTCTTTATCGCAATTGAGGCGGAAAAGGTCTATCGCAATTGGTCCTTCCTCAGTTTTATCGCAATTCAATTCGCGATAATTTTATCGCAATTCAAACCTCAGATAAAGTTATCGCAATTGGAACCTGAGGAGGTTTTATCGCAGTTCCATCAGACTTCGCAAATCAGTATTGTCCGAGATATTATGCCAATTCAGATATCGGACATGCAAACCTTATCGCAATTCAAAAAAAAAAAAAAAAAAACTTGTTGTGAGTGAAGATCACTCTTTTATCATACCCACTGTTGAGATCGAATGGCACTAGAAGAGATAAGAGAAATAGATGTAGAATAATAGAAAGAAGATAAGAAATAGAGATGAGATGTGGTGGCAGTAGAGATACTGGAAATGTGTATATATTAGATTAGAGAGAAAGTTACAAGAGAAGAAAATACACACACACTCTCTCAAAGCACTTTTTCTTAAGTGGTGGGAGGAGTGTATAAGAAATACATGAGATGCCCTAAAGGGCTTGGAAGTGGGCTTTGGTTGGGCTTTACATGGGTTGGACTAATATATCTTAACATAGAGCATATTAGATTAGCCCTCAACCATAAGCCCACTATCTATTTTAATACATCACTCGACACATTACAAAGATTGTTGATACGGGATGATCATCACTTTAAATTGAATGCTAACAATCTCCCCCTAAGGGATGATCATCACTTTAACTTAAATGCTAACAATAGTCTTCTACCCATTTAGTCAAATAAGAGAACATGTGAACAAGTTTATAATCAACGAGTGGGGTAGCCCGCGCGTTGCTGCGGGAGCACCGTGCAATTGTTAGTATATAGACCATTTGGCACATGTATTCCTCGGCTGGTTCAAGAACCCATGAAATATGCACATGTGTTTTTAATCCTTGTGCACATGTGTTTGTATCGTCTTGCTTATCAACGTCAAGTAACCTGCCACCATCAATTATCATTCACCACATTAATACATGTTTTTTGAACCATTATATCTTGTTATTTTATCTCTATAAAAGGAACTGCCTTCACAACGGAATTGTTATCGAAATCGCAAATGAAAAATCATGCGCATTTAAGTGTCATTTTGTGGCAAATGAATGCTAATTTTATATTAATTTTTTGGGCAAATGCTAAAATAATACATTAAAGTTGCCATTTTTTGCCATTGTATGGTCCCACTTTTTTTCGTAAATATATGACTAAAGTTATGAAATCGGGACATTGTGGGTATTTTGTACACCATGGCAAATTCCAGCGTGTGCCACTTGCTAGCGTGTCCGGATCTTGGTTTTAAACCCGTTTTTTCCCTATGCCAGCGTGTCCGGATCTTCAATTATTTAACCCCTTTATTCCTTATCTTCATACCCCACATATCCCAACCACTCATTCAATAAAACAGACCCTAATTATCTTTACACCCTATCCACAAAAAAAAGTATGAGGTCTTCATCATCTTTTACAAGATCATCTTTTTCAAGATCCAATCGAATGACAATGCAAGAAGTGATGGATGCAACTCATTGTAAGTGTCGTTTGCTTGTGGAAGAACAAGTTTCATGGACAGTTGATAACCCAGGGAGAAGATTTAAGGCTTGCCCTATTTATGCAAGAATTGTCATTTTCGTTTAATCGTTTTTATGGAATGGTGTTGTTATAATTTGGATACACGTTAAATTTTCTTGTATTTGTGTTAGGATGAAGATGAAAAGTGTAACTTTTATGGGTTTTTAGATCCAGAGCTACCAAGTGATTACTACAGGTATCTGTTTTTCAACTTACATGAAGAAAACAAAAGGTTGAAGAACATGCTCAAGAGAAGAAACTACTCTGAAGGTTCAAGTTTGGAAATGGGTCAGTTGAAGGAAGAAGTGACTGTGATCAAGTCAAAAGTTGGAGTGTATGACAAAGCTGTGGTTGTGTTAAGTGTCTTAGTTCGTGTGTTGGGTTTTATTGTTGCAACCAGGATTCTGTACTGACAATTATGATAGTGGTTAGGATGTGTTGTTTTGTTAGGTTGTCTTTTGGTAGTATGTGATGAAAGCAAAGTAGTCTGTGATGAATGCAAGGTTTATCTCCCTAAATGTAACAGCTATGTTATATAGCATTGTAGTGTTGAATGCAAGGTTTATTTTGTGCTACCAATGTTTGTTTAAAGTTGTTAAAATCATACCAAATTTACATGCATAATAGGCTCTTGAAACTACATAAAATCATACTCAACTTGTTACACCCGTATCCCGATAAGGTACTAGTTATGTAAATATTTAAATGTTGTATATAAGTTTTGTAATATTAGTTAGTTAAATAATAAATGTGAGGGATTATTAGAAAGAATAGAACTTGAAGGGCTAATATTGCCAATTGGGCAAAGTTTAATCAATAAATATCTATGCCTAGACAAATTTAGAAAAGTCCAGGCTATTCCATTCTTGGTCTTGTTTTGTGAAGATCGGTTTTTAGAGAAAGAAGGAAGGAAGCTCCATCTTGTTCATCTCAAGTCATTTCCATCATCATTTAGTAGTGCCAAGTATCTAAGAAGCCTTAATTCACATATCCCATCGAGTAAGTGTTCTTCCCCAAATGGTAAATTAGGGTTTATGTTTGATCATAATGATCAAGTGTTGATAATTTTATGATTAGCTAGTTAATTAGACCCTAAATTGAGATGATTATGTTATAGGAAGCAAGTAAGAAGTGGGGAAGCCATTGTTAGTGTGATTGAGCCTAAGGATTAAGGTAAGTATATGGTATTAACATGTTATTGTTAGCTTTATCATATATTATGTATGATAATGGTTTATGTGTTAGCTTTATCATGTTTGTTTACATGATAATGGTGAAGTATAGGGTATAGGGTGCGTTAGCTAGTATGGATCCATTCTAGATGTAGCTTAGTTAGTCGTTGGGCTAACTATGGGATGAGGTTCAACCTTATGGGTTGATCGTGTTTAGGTCGACTATGTCGATGTGAGGTAAGTGCCCCTATATCGCTAGCTTAACTAGTGGTTATACTAGTTATGGTTATTTATGATGTTAGCTTGTTATGCCATGTACTTACTAAGCGTTTCGCTTACGTGTTTAGTTGTGATGTTTTTCTTGATAGGTATTGAAGAATCGAGCAAAGGTAAGGAGAAGGTGTAATATGATTATGTAGTAGAAGACCATTCTCTTTTGGACCAAGCATATTGAAGTTGGAAGCCCCAAGTGTCTTTTGTGTTGTGGGTACACTTCTTTTTATATGGTCATTTTGTTAGTTCATGGTCTTGTGTTCATATGGTTTCCAAGTTAGAACTTGTAGTGTTAAGTGTACATTAAGGGGTGTTTGGTAATAGCACATTTTGACCCATTTTGGGAAGTTAACGGGTCATGTATATTTGGAACGCTTTTGATATGCTAAGTTAATGGTTATGGTTAAGCATTTAGTGAATTGATAGTAGTATAAATGGTTTTAAGTGTAATGGGTCATTTTGAGTATTTATGCATAACCCGTCCGATTTTGGAAATACTATTTCGGTCGGTCAAACGGGTGAAGTTTTTGTATGAAATAAAGAGTTTGGGCATATTAAAGTATTCTGGAAAGTTTCGTCAAGTTTCGAGTCCGGGAGGTCGGGTTTCTAGCCGCGGTGGTTGAAATTGCAAAAAATGAAGACAGTAGGGTCTGTCCAGGATTGGTGATGCTCTGTAGATACGGCGTATCTCCTATGAGATACGGCGTATCAAGTGATGCGGCGCATCTCTGGTAGAGATGCGGCGCAACGTAGCCATTTTCTTGTAATTTCAGTCTCTGTGGATAGATGCGGCGTATCTAATTCAATAGATGCGGCGTATCTGAGTTTAGAACAATACGGCGTATCACTTTATATTGTTACGGCGCATTGTCTCTCAGCCAGTGATGCGGCGTATCCCTAAAAATGGATGCGGCATATCTTGGTCTCAGAAGGTTTGTCTGTTTGTTTTATAATAGTTGTGTGAAAGGTTTTGTAGGGTCTTTGTGTAAGAGTTCTTTCAAGTGTGTTTTAAATATTGAATGACATTCTTATAGTCATTTCATGAAGAAATTTTATGAGTCTGTTTTCAATCATTCGTTTCCGCGTATAAAGTCAATATTTCTGGTAATAGTGGTCACGGGGCGTTACAACTTGGTATCAGAGCTTCGGTCTAAGAGATTTAGGATTTCCCCTTAGGATTTCCTAGACTTAGGACTTGTGTAGACGCGTTTAGTATCGATGTTTGTTATTTGTGTATTGTTTGGGTGATTTCGGGAACACATGTGTTAAGTATTTTTATGACTACGCCTGGCCACCGTAGTGATAAAAATATGATGCATATGTGAGATTGGAATCATTTAGGCTATACATGGATGATAAACTCTAGGGTGTTTAGTGTAAGATAGACATGTCATTCATGCATCGAATATGTATATGATTTTGTTTAATAGTGTGAATTGCTAAATTTCAGTTAGAAGAAAAGATGGCGAATATCCGAAATAAGGAGGTGTTAAGGACGACCTCCTCTCGCCATAATGATGATGATAGTGATTCAAATGATGAAGGAAATTCTAGTAGCGTCAAGACAATACCACTACCGGAAAATCTTGACCCTAAAAGTTTCACGAAAGATGAGTTGAAAGAATTGGATGTTTTGGTGACCGATAGGGTAGGAAGGGCTATTGAGAAGACCATGCCCTATTATGTTAAACAAACCACCGAGAATGTGCAAAAGATGTTTAAAGAGGAGATAGAAAAGCTTAAGAAGAGTGGAGAGTTATTGAATGATCCGAATGCTAGACCCGGAGTAGTGAAAGAGAAGTCTACTTATCGCGATTTCACTGCTTGTGCTCCACCCACATTTACGGGGACTCTCGATCCGTTAAAGAGTTCTCGATGGATTACCGATATAGAAGGGGCTTTTCGTACAAGTCGTTGTGTAGAAGAGGATAAGGTGAACTTTGCTACTAATTACCTTCGTGAACGGGCTAAAGTGTGGTGGGAAGGCAAGGCGAACGAGAAAGGTAGTGCTTGGAGGGAATCGTGCACATGGGATCAATTTAAAGAAGTGTTCATGAAAGAGTATGCTCCTGCGGAGGAAATTGATAAGATAAGAGAAGCTTTCCATTCCCTAGTGCAAACGGATGAAACGGTGAATGAGTTGTGGGGAAAGTTTTGTGACATGGTACAATATTGCCCGGAGTATCTTAACAATGAAAGGCTTAAGGTCGACAAATTCCAAAGAATGCTCAAGGATGAAATTCGTACGATAGTGTCACCGTTCAAGTGCACCGACATGGAGGATCTTCTAAGTAGGGCACGTACTCGTGAAGCGGACTTGGATAGAATGAAAAGCAAAGAGAAGAAGGACTTGAAAAGGAAGCATGATCATCCATCAACATATAGTAAGCGAGGCAGGTTCGATTTTTCAAGGAAGGACAACACGGGAAAGCTACCTCCGAAGTGTAATAGGTGCGGTAAGAATCATGTGGGAGAATGTAAGTCCGGGATGAAAGGATGTTATAAGTGTGGGGATACCGGTCATATTAGTAAGGATTGCACCAAGCCATTGGTAATATGTTATGGGTGCAATGAAGAGGGACATAAAGTAAGTGAATGTCCTAAGTCTAATCCTAAGCAAGCAAAGCCGTTCAAGCCGATTAAAGGAGAAAAGATTGAAGTGCCAAGGCCTATAGCTCGTGTTTATCAAATGAGTACCGAAGAGGCGAAGTCGAGTCCAGACGTTGTCACAGGTATAATTCTCGTTAATTCTAAACCCGCTCGTGTTTTGTACGACTCTGGTGCAAGCGTGTCCTTTGTATCTTATAACTTCAGTAAAGAATTGTCAACCCCGTTAGATAAGCTCCCAATACCTATAGAAGTTGAAATCGCCGATAGTAAAGTTGTGGTAGTGTCCAATGTGTACCGTGATGTAGAAATTGAGATCGATGAGAATGTTTTTAGGATTGACTTAATCCCCATAATGCTCGGAGAGTTTGATATCATTGTTGGCATGGATTGGCTTAGCAATCACAATGCCGCCATTCTATGCAAACAAAAGATCGTTAGAGTTGTGGACCATAATGGTCAAGAAATAATGATTTACGGTGATAAAAGGAAAGGCGAGTTGAAACTTTGTTCCGTGATGAAAGCTAGAAAATATCTATCACGTGGTTGTCTAGCCTTTATGGCACACGTAGTAGATACGAGTTTTGAAAAGAAAAATATCGACGATGTTCCGATTGTAAATGAATTCCGTGATGTATTTCCGGAAGATTTGCCGGGTATTCCTCCCGATAGACAAGTTGAGTTCCGTATCGATCTTGTTCCGGGTGCTACTCCTATTGCCAAAACTCCTTATCGTCTTGCTCCGTCCGAAATGAAAGAGTTAATGAGTCAACTCCAAGAGTTACTTGACAAGGGTTTTATTCGCCCAAGTAGCTCACCATGGGGAGCTCCGATCTTGTTCGTTAAAAAGAAAGACGGTAGTATGCGGATGTGCATTGATTACCGTGAATTGAATAAAGTCACGGTGAAAAATGTATACCCATTGCCAAGAATCGATGATCTCTTTGATCAACTTCAAGGTGCTCGATGGTTTTCAAAGATCGATCTCCGTTCGGGTTATCACCAATTAAAGGTTAGGGAGGAAGATATTCCTAAGACGGCCTTTAGGACCCGATATGGACATTACGAGTTTACGGTTATGCCTTTTGGTCTCACGAATGCGCCTGCAGTTTTCATGGATCTCATGAATCGTGTATGTAGACCGATGTTGGATAAATTCGTTATAGTGTTCATTGATGACATCCTTATCTATTCTAAGAGTAAGGAAGAGCATGAGGTGCATCTTCGAGAAATCCTGGAAACGTTGAGAAAAGAAAGATTGTATGCTAAATTTTCAAAATGTGAATTTTGGTTGCAAGAAGTTCAGTTCCTTGGTCATGTTATTAATCCTGATGGTATTAAAGTAGATCCGTCTAAAGTCGAGGCTGTGATGAATTGGCAAGCGCCGAAGAACGTTGGTGAAATTCGAAGTTTTCTAGGACTCGCAGGTTATTACCGACGGTTTATTCAAGACTTCTCCAAAATTTCATCTTCGTTAACCGAACTCACTAGGAAGAATGTTCCTTTTGTGTGGGGTGAGAAGCAAGAAGAAGCCTTCCGTACTTTAAGAAAGAGATTATGTGAAGCGCCAATCCTAGTGTTGCCGGAAGGAACCGAAGACATGGTAGTGTATAGCGATGCATCTTATTCCGGTCTTGGATGTGTTCTTATGCAAAGGGGTAAAGTGATTGCTTACGCTTCAAGGCAACTAAAGAAGCACGAAGAGAAATATCCGACTCATGATCTTGAATTTGCGGCCGTAGTCTTTGCTTTGAAGATTTGGAGGCATTATCTATATGGTGTGAAGTTCATAATTTACACCGACCATAGAAGTCTTCAGTATTTCCTTGATAAGAAAGATCCAAATATGAGGCAACGTAGGTGGCTAGATTTGCTGAAGGATTATGATTGTGAAATCCGCTATCATCCGGGAAAGGCGAATGTCGTAGCGGATGCGCTAAGTCGCCAGAGTACACGGATTCACTCATTACGGATGATTGTCACATCTGATCTTTTTGATAGAATTAAGTTGGCTCAGGAGGAAGCGTTAAAAGAAGAGAATCAAGAGAAAGAACGAATCACTTCTCACATTTCTCATCTCGAAGAAGATAGCCGAGGGATTAAGACACGATATGGAAGGGTTTACATTCTGTTTCGAAGCAATGTGAAAGAATTACTCATGGAAGAAGCCCATAAGTCCAAGTATTCTATTCATCCAGGAGCTACGAAAATGTACCTTGATTTGAAAAGAAACTATTGGTGGCCGGGTATGAAAAGAGATTGCGTGAAGTATGTGGAAAGATGTTTAACTTGTTTGAAAGTGAAAGCCGAACACCAAAAGCCATATGGAAAAGTCCAACCCTTAGACATTCCAGTTTGGAAGTGGGAGAAGATTACTATGGATTTTATCACGAAATTGCCAAAGACGAAAAAGAAGAATGATACTATTTGGGTAGTAGTCGATCGTTTGACTAAGAGTGCACATTTTATTCCGATTAGGGAGAACATGCCTGTCCATAAGTTAGCGAAGGTCTATGTAAATGAGATAGTCGCGCGTCATGGGGTACCTATTTCCATAGTTTCTGATAGAGATGGGCGGTTCACTTCAAATTTTTGGCAAGATTTCCAAGAAGAGTTAGGTACGAAACTTCATATGAGCACGGCTTTTCATCCTCAAACCGATGGACAGAGTGAGAGGACGATCCAGACTTTAGAAGATATGCTTCGAGCTTGCATGATTGATTTCGGAGGAAATTGGGACGACCATTTACCCTTAGTTGAATTCGCCTACAATAACAGTTATCATGCTAGTATAGGTATGCCACCCTATGAGATGCTATATGGAAGAAAGTGTAGGACGCCAGTATGTTGGGAAGAAGTAGGAAGGAGAGAATTGGCTAGCACGGATATAGTGTTGGCGACGACGGAAAAGGTTGAGATGATTCGAGCAAGACTTAAGGCGGCACAAGATAGGTGGAAAAGTTATGCCGATAATTGAAGAAGGCCAATAGAATTTGAAGTAGGTGATATGGTTATGCTAAAGGTTTCTCCGTGGAAGGGTGTTTTTAGGTTTAAAAACAAAGGGAAATTAAGTCCACGGTTTATAGGGCCATTTAAAATTTTGAAACGTGTTGGCGAAGTAGCTTATGTGTTAGAATTGCCCGAAGAAATGAGAGGTATTCATAATACCTTCCATGTGTCGTATTTGAGGAAGTGCTTAGCGGATGAGGCTAGTGTGGTCACTTTAGATGATATCGAAATTGATCCAGAGTTGATTTCACAAAAGGATGAGCCGGAAGCGATTCTAGGAAGGAAAGTGAGGCAGCTTCGAAACAAAGAAATTCCATTAGTAAAAGTGCAATGGAGACATCGTAAAGGTACGAGCATTAGATGGGAGTTAGAGGAGAAGATGAGGAATGAGTATCCTCATTTATTCCAAGCGTAGATTTCGAGGACGAAATCTTATTTTAAGGAGGGGAGAATTGTTACACCCGTATCCCGATAAGGTACTAGTTATGTAAATATTTAAATGTTGTATATAAGTTTTGTAATATTAGTTAGTTAAATAATAAATGTGAGGGATTATTAGAAAGAATAGAACTTGAAGGGCTAATATTGCCAATTGGGCAAAGTTTAATCAATAAATATCTATGCCTAGACAAATTTAGAAAAGTCCAGGCTATTCCATTCATGGTCTTGTTTTGTGAAGATCGGTTTTTAGAGAAAGAAGGAAGGAAGCTCCATCTTGTTCATCTCAAGTCATTTCCATCATCATTTAGTAGTGCCAAGTATCTAAGAAGCCTTAATTCACATATCCCATCGAGTAAGTGTTCTTCCCCAAATGGTAAATTAGGGTTTATGTTTGATCATAATGATCAAGTGTTGATAATTTTATGATTAGCTAGTTAATTAGACCCTAAATTGAGATGATTATGTTATAGGAAGCAAGTAAGAAGTGGGGAAGCCATTGTTAGTGTGATTGAGCCTAAGGATTAAGGTAAGTATATGGTATTAACATGTTATTGTTAGCTTTATCATATATTATGTATGATAATGGTTTATGTGTTAGCTTTATCATGTTTGTTTACATGATAATGGTGAAGTATAGGGTATAGGGTGCGTTAGCTAGTATGGATCCATTCTAGATGTAGCTTAGTTAGTCGTTGGGCTAACTATGGGATGAGGTTCAACCTTATGGGTTGATCGTGTTTAGGTCGACTATGTCGATGTGAGGTAAGTGCCCCTATATCGCTAGCTTAACTAGTGGTTATACTAGTTATGGTTATTTATGATGTTAGCTTGTTATGCCATGTACTTACTAAGCGTTTCGCTTACGTGTTTAGTTGTGATGTTTTTCTTGATAGGTATTGAAGAATCGAGCAAAGGTAAGGAGAAGGTGTAATATGATTATGTAGTAGAAGACCATTCTCTTTTGGACCAAGCATATTGAAGTTGGAAGCCCCAAGTGTCTTTTGTGTTGTGGGTACACTTCTTTTTATATGGTCATTTTGTTAGTTCATGGTCTTGTGTTCATATGGTTTCCAAGTTAGAACTTGTAGTGTTAAGTGTACATTAAGGGGTGTTTGGTAATAGCACATTTTGACCCATTTTGGGAAGTTAACGGGTCATGTATATTTGGAACGCTTTTGATATGCTAAGTTAATGGTTATGGTCAAGCATTTAGTGAATTGATAGTAGTATAAATGGTTTTAAGTGTAATGGGTCATTTTGAGTATTTATGCATAACCCGTCCGATTTTGGAAATACTATTTCGGTCGGTCAAACGGGTGAAGTTTTTGTATGAAATAAAGAGTTTGGGCATATTAAAGTATTCTGGAAAGTTTCGTCAAGTTTCGAGTCCGGGAGGTCGGGTTTCTAGCCGCGGTGGTTGAAATTGCAAAAAATGAAGACAGTAGGGTCTGTCCAGGATTGGTGATGCTCTGTAGATACGGCGTATCTCCTATGAGATACGGCGTATCAAGTGATGCGGCGCATCTCTGGTAGAGATGCGGCGCAACGTAGCCATTTTCTTGTAATTTCAGTCTCTGTGGATAGATGCGGCGTATCTAATTCAATAGATGCGGCGTATCTGAGTTTAGAACAATACGGCGTATCACTTTATATTGTTACGGCGCATTGTCTCTCAGCCAGTGATGCGGCGTATCCCTAAAAATGGATGCGGCATATCTTGGTCTCAGAAGGTTTGTCTGTTTGTTTTATAATAGTTGTGTGAAAGGTTTTGTAGGGTCTTTGTGTAAGAGTTCTTTCAAGTGTGTTTTAAATATTGAATGACATTCTTATAGTCATTTCATGAAGAAATTTTATGAGTCTGTTTTCAATCATTCGTTTCCGCGTATAAAGTCAATATTTCTGGTAATAGTGGTCACGGGGCGTTACACAACTGGTCATTAAAGTTCAAACTGCATAAAACACCATAAATTCATACCAAACTGCATCATTGATAAGTGTTAAATTACACATATCTTTTACCTAATAAAACGGACTAAATAAACCAAACACTAACCAAAAATGTCAAATATATTGTGTTTTTGTGTTTATTCATGTGCAGGTACGGATATGTGGAAAACAGACGAAAACGATCACAAAATGGACTAAACCGAGCACGAGATGGAAAAGAGTTCAGAAGCCGAAGCCGGGAAAGGAAATCATCAGTTTGGACCAGGACTTTATATGAGATTATAGATCACGGGTCTTTTAGTGTATTGTGATGGATTGAGAGATTCAGATTGATTTCCGTTGATTCAGATTGATTTCCGCTTCTCTCATGGATTCAGAAGTACGCTAGAAAATCCAATGGTCTACACTCATTTTCAGATATTTCACATTTGGTCCCTGAAGTTTGCAACTTGTCATGATTGGTCCCTATAATTTTAGAAATGACAAGTTCAATCCCTGAAGTTAGCACATTGGCAGTTTTAGTCCTTGGAGTTACACCTAAAGTCCATTTTAATCCCAAAGTTATTAATAACTACTACTGCTGGACTTATCAAATACCCCAAACCAAGCCCAATCAACAAGCCCACACCATATTTGAACCCCCAGGTCAAGGGTCAAGGTTCAAGGGTCTAGGTCCAAGTCAAATGGTCAAACCCAGTGTTTAAGAATAAAACACGCGCCCTTATAACAGTTACTGTACCATCTCCTTCTTCCCACATGCCTTCTGACATCTCAGCTGCTCTACCCATCTCACCCTGCTACCAAAGTAATTTTCCCATCGCTAAGGGTCTCCCACGCTCATCCCCGCTCCCACATGAGCCCACGTGGTCTGCAAAAAGTTAAAACGGCTATAACGAGATTTCCCGCCAAAAACACATTCAACCATTGAGATTGTTTTAAGCCTATCTAACGGTTGGGAATACATCAGAAGATGAGGACAAGAGTTTCCCAGCACAAATTAGTATTTATAGAACACGTTGTAGCCATTTATTGGCAAGTAGTTTTTTAGTTCTAGTCGTTCTCATAGTTTTATTTTCAAATATTGTAACCTCAAGCTTTCAGTATTAAATTCAAGTCGTTTTTAAGTTATTTATTCTAATTTCATTCAGTTGTGTACCACACTCCTAGTTCAAACAAATTTCAAGTTTTCTTTAATTCGAATTTAAATCCTTTGTTGCTATAAATAGCCCATAAGCCTTTATTACTCTGAATATAAGCTCATATAAGCTAATCATAGCTTTTTGTGAGTTTGTAATAGTTACTACAGTCCTATTTTCAAATTTCTAAAAAAGTCAAAAAAAAGTCAACGCAGCACTATTCAATAGCTTATTATTGCTTATTCCCTTTTTCTGTGTTAATTCACTCACTTAGAGGTTAAGTTATGTAAATTTTCTAGTTAGTACTATTTGTATCTCATTTTTCCTTAAAAACTCTAAAAACAGTTACATTAGCTTAGTCCATACTTTCGCTTAATCTGTGCTTATTTTCCTTTGATTACTGCTTATTTCATCTTTACTTAACCAGTGCACAACTAATCGGTTCAAGTCATAAGTTGTTTTAGTGTGTTGCAGCTTTAAAGTTCAATACAGTTACATTAAGGGGTGTTTGGATTAACTAGTCAAACGGGTAAAATTGCATTTCAACTGTTCATTTGCATTTTCACAGGGTTTGATCTCGATTTACTTAGTTTAATTAAGTTGTTGGGATAATCATTGTGCCTGTTTTTGAAGATTTCTAAGTTTTGTAGTGGTTAGTGCCTATATACAACAGGAACTGAACTAGATAAGCCCTTTATAAGCTCAAGCTCTTTTGAGCACTTGTTTTGGTGTTTTTAGATCCCATTTAGTCGACTAGGATTGCCTTTAGCCCACTGTTTAGTAGCCTTAAGCCCATAACAGGTTTGATAGAAACCTGCATGAGCAGTTTGCATAATCTTTTTCCCCATATTCATAGCTCATCTTCTGGTCATTCCCTTAAGCTTCTTGCCTGATTTTTGTTCCTTTTTATAGCTAGTAGTATAAGTTTTAGGTCTATTATCTGGGATTTCACTTTAGAGCTTATTGGTTAGCTTATATGAGGTCTGCTATATAGCCCATAGGACTGATTCAGGTATGCACAGATTTTTCACTTTTTACACCATTTGAACTAGGCCACTTTTAGACTAGCAATTGAACCTGGAATTTGGGCATTTTCATTCTCAGTATAGCCTCTAGTATAAGCTTCATTACCCTGCTTTTGTTTTTCCCTGACAAGTTTTCCCTTAGCTTCTAGAATAGCTGGAAGTTAGCTTATTAGTCCTTTGTTTCTGTCAAATAATTGCAACTGCTTGTTCTACTTTTCAGTTTATTTCTTGTGCTTATTTAAGCTTATTCAGTTGTTTTAATGTTCCAGTAGTGTGTTAATATGTTTTTGAGCTTTTGGTAATTTTTTGTGTTGTCTAGCTTATTTTAGTGCTTATTGAATACAGCTTATCTGCCCCATTAGCTTATTTAGGCTTAGTTAGCATCTGATTCCATTTTTCCTAGGTTCCCAGTATTATTTTAGATTTATCTGCAAGTTTTCAGATTTTTCCATAGTAACTTAATATTTTTAAATCATTTAATTAGTTTGTAACAGTTTTTAATTAATAGAAAATAAAATAAAAGTCAGAAAAATATAAATCTTTTTTGTAAAGTTTTCTTTTTATAAATAGGACTTAGGAAAATAATTTTGTACCCGTAGAGTTTATATTTCATTTATTTGACGCTTTTAGGTTCGCGTATTTTTCGTTCTTTAATTTACGTATTTATTTATTTACGTTTTGTTTTTATATATTCATTGTTACTCAATTAAATCTATTCCAAATATTCCATTCTCAATTTTTCAAACACGAATCACAAACCCGATTTCACGAATTCCATTCAATCCTTCATCGGGGATAACGAACCTAGGTTACACATACTTCACTTGTGTTTCCTTGGAAATAAATTACGAGTTGTTTCTACACGATCAATCATTTACAAAAGGTCAACTGTGAATACATCCAAATGCCCACAAATGTACAAAACTGGGCATTATAGTTCAAACTGCATCACTTGCAAAGTGGGTATGACAGTTACCCATATACTGGATTACATATTAGTGCACAACATATAGGTACAAAAGAAGTGCACACAGTTAAAACATTAGTTACATACAATACATCTAATTGTTTAAGTCCACAACATATAAATACAAAAGAAGTGGACTGAAAATAGGATGCATTTCACTACAAAGTGTGAGGACTGGAAGTTGAGCTACCAATTCCAGGGTGATTCTTTGCAAGTTTCTTCTTGAGGATTCTTTCACTTTTCTCTCTTGGTTTCACAAACTTTGGCCTTCCTCTTGGAGCCGATGCTGTCTGTGATGACTGAGTAGCTGCTTCATGAGTTACAAAGGTAGAAGACTGAGAAGGTGCTTCATCATGTTGACTTTGAGTAGGTTCAACTATTGGATCTGATACGCTATCTGTTTCACCAACACCAAACCATCTCCCCAACCTTGAACAAAAAAAAAACCTACCCCTTCCCCTTTTGTTGGCTCCCCTTTGCACTGTCCCTCTTTGCCTAAGACCTTCTTCAAAACTCACCCTTTTCCTAGTGTTCATTGAAGGTGCTTTAGGCGGTAACACAGCTGATGGTGTAGCAGTTGTGTGTGTTGTCTGACTAGGTTCAGCCCTACTTGCTTCTGATGGTGGTACTACTGGTGGAATTGGTTGATAACCTGGAATAGGAATGGATGGTGGTACCATGGGATCCTTATCAACTACCGATTTATCTTTATAAGGTCTACCTTTCTTAGTTGGGGGTTTCGGTGGTTTCACAACTGTTGGATTCTTGCAACCCTTTTTATTATGACCTTGTTGCAAACAATTTTGACAAGTCATAGGACTACCAGTCTTAGGCACTCTGTTTGGGTTTTTTTCATGACGAGACCTAATTCTTTTTTTTCGTGGCCTACCAGGCATCTTTTTTGGTATAGGAGGCAATACCCTAGACATCTCACTACAATCAGACCAAAATGTCACTCCATCTACAGGTTTTAAGTATGAATGATAGGTAGCATAAAAAGACTGTTTTCTAAAACAGTCTGGGACATACTCTTCTGGTCTCCTATTCAATTTTAAGATAACTGCAATGGCATGAGTGCATGGCAAACCTGATAGCTGCCACATCCTGCTGCTACAGGTTCTGTGTTCTTCATCCACTCCAAAAGCATCTGATCCATTTCTCACTTCAAAAATCGCTCCACCAGCCGGGATAACACTCCAAACACTAAGCAACATATAAATGTAAGGGAAACAAGTTATAATTCATCTCTTACTGATGTAAATTTACACATGCAAATGAGGTTGCAGCTTTAACTGTATATTACCTTTGATCATCTTTAAGGAGTTCCAGCCTTTTCTGAATATTTGGACAAATGTCTTCGTTCCATTTTTCCAAGTTCTTCCTCATCGTATTCATTCTCTCCATAACTATAACCCTCATCGCCTCCAACATACTGATTAATGGTTTATCTCTTACTTGTAAAAGCACAGAATTAAAACACTCACTAAAACCATTCTCTACAGCCTCACAGTTGGATCCTATGTGAAAATAGGCTCTTGACCATGTTTTTGGATCCTTATCTATTAGATACTGATATGCACCTCGATTGGCCCTTTTCATCCTGCCCATTATCTTGTTGAACAGTCCCGGATAACTAGCTTTTGAAGCAGCCCAGAATAAGCTTCTAAACTCAACACCACCATATTGTTTTTTAAGCCCCTCATAAATGTGTCTAGCGCATTGTCTGTGTTCCACATCTGGCATCACATCCTTTACAGCTTCAATCAGTCCCTGCATTTACATATTACATTTTTAAAATTTATTTCATACAAAATGTATCTAAACACTAAATATACATTTAATTACCTTGTGTTGATCAGAGATCAGTGTTAACCCATTCCCAGTTGGGTAACCAATATCTTCTCCAAGTAACTTGAGAAACCATGTCCAATTATCCTTGTTCTCTACATTCACCACAGCCCATGCTACCGGGTAAATGTGGTTGTTTGCATCTCTGCCAATTACCTTCTTAACTTGTGCATCAGAAATATGAACCGCCACTTCATCAACATTAACTGCCGTTTCATTGTTAACTTGTTGTGCATCAGAACTATCAAACACCACTTCATCAACATTTACTGTTGTTTCATCATTACCTTGTTGTGCATCAGAAGGATCAACATGTTCCTCATCAACATTAACTGGTGTTTGATCATTAACTAGTGTTTCAGTGTGTTGTTCTCTCCTAACTGTTCTAGGCTTAAGTGGTGAATGTAGGCGTCGTCCTTCTTCCTCAGCCCATTCAACTAGTTCTTCACAAGACATATTCCCAGCATCCTTTTGCCTAATCCCATTAATCCTAAGTTTAGATGTGGCCTCATTACAAGAATCCTCAAAACACAAGTTTGGAATGTAATAATCATCCAACTTTTGAGGAATGTGTGCCAAATACATGTTTATTAACCCATAAGTATCAACAAATCCATACATTGATTCCAATTCGACATCACCTCCAATTATTTTCAATCCTTTTTCTAACTCACACTCTAGTAACTTAAAAAACATGGCATAAAAGGTTACTTCAAGCGTCTCTTCTAAATACTTACGCAAACTATCATAGTCAAACATCTTATTCTTTCGAACACTCATATGACAACAAGCAGCATTTTCGTACCTTAATGGTGAGAAATAAAACACTCCATCAAAATAGACATCAATGAGGTAGGCATCTGGAAGAGCCATCATATAAAAATATAAATACAAATGTATATATAAGCATATGAAAAAAAAAAAAAAAAAAAAAAAAAAAAAAAAAAATTAGTGTCGGGGACCAATATAATATAGTGTATGTTACCTTGTGCCCACATGAACTGAAGAAAAAACACTCTAATCGACAAGAATCTAGGTGATATATTAAACTAGGGTTTGTGGGGTACAGGGGGAGAAAAAGAGGCAGATAAGGATTTGGATTGTGTGGTCCAATTATTATAAAGAAGATCCGGACACGCTGGCATAGTGAAAAAACAGGTTAAAACCAAGATCCGGACACGCTGGCAAGTGGCACACGCTGGAATTGGCCATGGTGTACAAAATACCCACAATGTCCCGATTTCATAACTTTAGTCATATATTTACGAAAAAAAATGCGAGACCATACAATGGCAAAAATGGCAACTTCAATGTATTATTTTAGCATTTGCCCTAATTTTTTTTATTCTTTGGGCAAATGTCTTTTGTTTCTTTTGTAATGTACTTCAATGTTGCTTTAACCACCCTTTACATTAATTTTAGTGGAAAGAAACAAAAAATCTCCAAAATCTCTTCAGGTTTATTTCCATCTCACAACCCATCATCATCGTAAGAACTTATAAACGTAATCCAAAAATTCAACACAACACAATATTAAATTCACAACTGATTTCCTCAGTTTTTTAGATCCACCTTTTGCACAAATATTATCTATTTAATATGATCATTAAGTTGGTTGAAATTAATTTCGAGAACAAAAATATATAATCAAAACAATTCTGAAACTCAAAATCAAAACAGTAAAAGACACAATAAAAGTAGAGATTTTAAAACCTCAAAGTACAAACGAACCTTAAACCTCAAAGTTGATGCTCAGTTTTCTCTTATCTTAAAGTCAAGGGACTAGAAGTGAAATTAAAGTTGACTTGAAGTCAACCAATCAACTTGCCTTTACTCTTTCTATAACACCAGTAATGGAACTTTTATTTTGATCGCATTCATTTCAAAGACTTCCATCCATTCATCATCACTATCTTGTAAGTCATTTCTAATTACTTTTTATTCTTTCATTTTTCTATTTGCATACTAAACAACTTATTAATATTATTATTTGTTCATTAGTGGTTGGGTAATCTTAAAACAAAGCAAAAAGTCTTATGTCAAATGATTGTTGGGCAGTCATATTTGTAATTTTTAAGACCATTAAAGGTTGGATCCTTGTAGTTTTTAGGGTCGTGATAGTTTTAGGGTCATCCAGTCGAAGTTATCATTTGTCATATTTGTTTTAAGACCATGTTTGATGGATTCTTGGTATTAATTTAATTAGTGTTTCATCTGTATTTGTATTTTTACTCTTTCTGATGATCTTTTCTCGTGAACACATGCAGCTCGATCTCATTATTGATAATGGCTACTACGTCCATTCCTCATCGGTGGAAATATGACGTCTTTGTAAGTTTCAGAGGTGAAGATATCCGCAAAAACTTCATGGATCATATGTTCAATGATTTCAAGCAAAAAGGAATTCATGCTTTTAGAGATGATAGAGAATTGCCTAAAGATGAATACATATCCCCTTATCTCTACAAATATAATATGATCACATAATAAAGACATGATCATGTACGTCCAATTCACAAATATATTAAAACTATTAGTTGCCATCATAAGTTATTTACTAGTAATTGTTTTTGCAAGACTTGTAAAGACATGATCATGTACGTCCAATTCACAAAAATATTAAAACTATTAGTTGCCATCATAAGTTATTTACTAGTAATTGTTTTTGCAAGAATTGTAAAGACATGATCATGTACGTCCAATTCACAAAAATATTAAAACTATTAGTTGCCATCATAAGTTATTTCCTAGTAATTGTTTTTACAAGACTTGTAAAGACATGATCATGTACGTCCAATTCACAAATATATTAAAACTATTAGTTGCCATCATAAGTTATTTACTAGTAATTGTTTTTGCAAGACTTGTAAAGACGTGTTTATATCATGGTAGTGTACACGTTTAGTCCTTGTGTTATGTTTAAAATTCACATATACTTCTTAGCTCTCACAAAATAAAATGTCGGTCTCTAACTTTGTCAACAAAGAAAAAAAGGTCTAAACACTTGTAGCCAATTGCGATATTAAAGTTAAATGAAGTTTTTCATTTCTATAAGTTGAAACATCAGGATGCAATTTATAAGAGTTGAGAAGTTGTGCTCTTAAAAAACATTTATTGATACCTTGGGGATTAGAAGTGTAACTGTTGGATATAAAGTTGAATTAACTTGAACCCATTTGCATTACTTAAACTAACTTGATCGAGCTTCCATTATTGACTGCATTCATCGTATTCTCTGCTTCTTAATCCATCGGAAAATCAGTAAGTCATCATCTACTCTTTACTTATTTCCTTGTTTTTTATTTAATAATTCCTTCATCTAAGAAATGTTATGTTTATCATTTAGAAAGCTAGAATAGATTATTGTGTACTAATATCATGATTTAGTAAGTCAGCTTATTAATCCCATGTAACTAATTGAACAGTACAATTTAGAAAAATAATGATAGAAAGTAACCAAGTGAATCATTAAAAAGTCTACAAGTCTGTTTTAATTGAGCTAGTTCTTTTTCATCGTCATCTTTCTGAAACTCAAAATCAAAACAGAAAAAGACAATAAAAGTCAAGGGACTGGAAGTGAAATTAAAGTTGACTTGAAGTCAACTTGCCTTTACTCTTTCTATAACTCCAGTAATGGAACTTTTATTTTGATCGCCAAGACTTCCATCCATTCATTCTCATCGCTATATTGTAAGTCATTTCTAATTACTTTTTATTCTTTCATTTTTTCTATTTGCATACTAAGCAACTTATTAATATTATTATGTGTTCATTAGTGGTTGGGTAATCTTAAAACAAAGCAAAAAGTATTATATATAGCCAAAGAAAACTTATGTCAAATGTTTGGGTCATGCTCGGCTTTTCACTCGTCTTGGTGTTATACGTAAGTTGGATTGTTGGGTTATCATATTTGTAATTTTTAAGACCATTTAAAGGTCGGGTCCTTGTAGTTTTTCAAGAAGAATTCATTTGTTATTTCAAGAAGAAAAAAGATATTTCAAGTCCAATATTTTATCCTTGTAGACTTGTAGTATGAACAATCGAAAATAGTATTATCAAGATTGAATTGCAAAATCACACATTTTGTTTTTGAAATGCAATCTTTCAAGCCTTTTTTTATATAAAATTGTCTTAACACATATAAGCAACTAGCATGCATGTCCTGTCGTATAAAACAAAAGCACTCGCATGTTTGATGCTAGCTACATGTCATGGATTCTTGGTATTAATTTAATTAGTGTTTCATCTGTATTTGTATTTTTACTCTTTCTGATGATCTTTTCTCGTGAACACATGCAGCTCGATCTCATTATTGATAATGGCTACTACGTCCATTCCTCATCGGTGGAAATATGACGTCTTTGTAAGTTTCAGAGGTGAAGATATCCGCAAAAACTTCATGGATCATATGTTCAATGATTTCAAGCAAAAAGGAATTCATGCTTTTAGAGATGATAGAGAATTGCCTAAAGGAGAATACATATCCACTCATCTCTACAAAGCAATTGAAGAATCGAGGTTTTTGATAGTTATCTTCTCCAAAAATTACGCTTCTTCATCATGGTGTCTGAGGGAACTTGTCAAAATACTTGAGTGCAAGCATATTGAAAATCCCAAATATGAGGTTCGGATTATCTTTTATGACGTCAAGCCTGATGTCGTAAGGAAACAAAAACGGAGTTATGCAAAAGCGTTCCGTAAACACGAAGTTTCAAATAGTGCAGATGTCGGTAAATGGAAAAATGCTTTATCCATGGCAGCTGATCTATCTGGATTTGATCTCCAGGACATGACAAATGGGTAATTTTCTTGATGTTTGCTGTTTTCTCACAAACACCTTATTACTAAAGCTTAACACTGTCTAGTTGTTGTTGTTGTTTTTTTTTTTTTTTTTTTTTTTTTTTTTTTTTTTTTTTTTTTAAATTTTTTATTATTTATTTATTTATTTTTTTCTCTTTTATGGTTAATAGGTATGAGTGCAAGTTCATTGACTGCATATCCAAAGACATCCTCATAAAGTTATGTGATGGACCCTTACATGTTGGTGAGAACCTTGTTGGCATAGATTTCCATTTCGACAAATTAGACTTGGCACGCTTCATTGGGTCAGATAAGGTTAACATGATTGGATTATGCGGTATAAGCGGGATAGGAAAGACGACCCTTACCAAAGCTATTTATAACTTGATGTATGTCCGCTTTGAAGGAAGTTGCTTTTGTGAAGATGTCAAAGAAGTCACAAAACGACAAGGCCTGATTCAAGTCCAACTGCATATGATTGGAAAGATCTCGAAAATAGAAGATTTGAAGATATCAAGTGTTGGTGAAGGAATTATGGTAATAAAGAAGATAATGTCATCAAAGCCGATCCTACTTGTTTTGGATGATGTGGACCATCGGGATCAGTTAATGGCACTAGCGGGTTCAGCTAGTTGGTTTTGCCCAGGAAGTTTGATTATATTCACAGGTAAAGATAAACAGTTGTTAAGATCTCATAGAGTGGATGAAATCCAAGAGATGGACTTTCTAGATGAGGATGAATCTTTAGAGCTCTTCAGTTCCTATGCCTTTGAGGATAAACATCTTTCTACAGGCTTCGAAGAACTTGCTGAAAAAGCTGTGAAGTATGCGCAGGGTCACCCTCTGGCTCTCATAGTTTTGGGTTGTTTTTTGTACAGTAAAACTGTGGGTCAGTGGGTTAGTGAACTGGAAAGGCTTAGAGGACACCCTAATGAAGAAATACATCAAGTTCTCCATTTAAGTTATGATGGGCTGAACCTCCAGCAGCAAAATATCTTACTTGATATTGCATGTTTATTCGTTGGAGAAAACAGGGATTTTGTAGCAAGCGTACTAGATGGCTGTAACTTTTTTGCAGTTACAAACATGCAAGTTCTAGTTGACAAGTCATTAATCACGATATCTAGCAATAATTCACTTCAAATGCATGACTTGATTCAAGCAATGGCAAGGGAAATTGTTCGTGAAGAGTCTAGCGTGACTGGGAAACCGAGGAGATTGTGGAATTCATATGAAGTTTACAATGTATTGAGTGAAAAGAAGGTAAGTAGTGGTATATGATTCTTTTTTCTCTACATTAAAGTATTAGCAAAATATCCTAATGAAGCTACATGTTCTTGCTTTTCCAGGTGCCAATAACTGAAGAAGTTGAAGTTCTAGTCCTTTCGTTAGAGAAATTTAGCCAAAAGGTTCACATAGATGCTATTGATTTTGCACATATGAAAAAGTTGCGGATCCTGAAAATCTATCAAGAGGAAAAAGTATATGAGCAGAAACTTGAACTGAAGGGCCACAATGTGATCTTCTCAGGAAATCTGTATTATTTGTCTAATGAGCTAAGCTTGTTTTATTGGCATGGATGCCCTTTCAGGTACTTACCTTCAGATTTCTATCCAGAAAACATTGTGGCCATTGACCTGTCTTACAGCAACATAAAACATTTTTGGACCACACCTAAGGTATTTCCTTGTACACACGTGTTTTCCTATTTGATACCTAATGATCCGAGAACTTATCTTCTTTTTTGTTCTATCGATGTCAGTGCTTTAGAAGGTTGAAAGTAATGAAGTTAAGGTACTGTTGTAACCTAACAACCACCCCTGACTTCTCGGAGATTACAAATCTCGAAGAGCTAGATCTTGAAGGTTGTGTGAATTTGGTTAGCGTTCACCCCTCAATTGGAATGCTCAAGAGGCTTGCTGTGTTAAATCTAAGAGACTGCAAACAACTTCGGAAATTTCCAAGTAATGTGGAAATGGATGCTCTTCAAGTTTTGAATCTAACGGGGTGCCTAAAAGTCGACCAACTACCTGAAGCATTGGGTCGGATCAAAAGCTTAATGGAGCTTCATGTTGACAAAACTGCCATTACAGAACTTCCTTCTTTTGTATCCTCTCTAATAAACCTTGAATCATTGTCATTCGGTGGACAAGGGAGGATTCAACCTAGATGGTGGACTTCAATCACTGCTCCTTTTGGTTTACTAAGTAAACAACAACATCCCCAAAGATCAGTTTCATTAGAAGGTTTACATATGTTAAAGAGACTGAATTTAAGCTACTGCAATTTAGAACAAGTGCCTGAGAGCATTGGAGGCTTATCATGTCTAAAGTATCTACTCTTAAAAGGGAACAATTTTACTAGCTTGCCTGGAAGTTTGAGTCAACTTTCTCATCTTAAAGAGCTTAGACTTGATGGTTGCAAGAAGCTGGAAGTGTTGCCCGAACTTCCACATAGCCTAAATGATCTTGGTGCATCTGATTGCACCTCCTTAAGAGAAGTGTCGGGATCATATAAAGACCCAATCAGGTACAATTTTTTCAGAAATTGTCCAAAGCTGTTTAAGAATGTTACCATTGATAGCGAGGGGTCAATATCGAAGACTCAGTGTCTTGACTCATCTATAACTTCCCAAGGCTTTATTCACCAGCTTTCTGCTATCCTTGGGCTTTTGGGTTTCCAGACTAACAGATGTGAATTCTTCTTGCAAGACATTGGCTATAGTTATTTAGATATAGCATATCATGGGAATAGCATTCCAGAGTGGTTTACAAATAGAAGTAAGGGAAAACATGTAAAGGTTGAATTACCATCAGATTGGTGTTATGATAAGTTTAGGGGATATGGAGCTTGTGTTGTTTTTAAGAGAAAAAAAGCCTCAGAAATGGAAAGGATACTCTCTAGGATACTCTCTAATTGGAGCATATCATGGGAATAGCATTCCACCTGTAATTAGGGATTATTTTGAGAAAGAGGTGATAGGAATCCAAGATTCATATATGATATTGTTGCAATATAGGAGGGATACACGGGGATGGGAGAAAGCAAAGAATTTTGCAACATTTTGTTTTGAAGAGAATAATGAAGATATTGAGGTGAAGGAGTTTGGTGTAAGACTAATTTGTGATGAAGATTTACAGCAAGAAGAAGACGGCACAAACTTGAGTAGTATGTTCCCAGCTCAATCACAACATGGTGGGGCCATCAACTATGATGGGCCTTCTGGATTTATTGAATGGTCGTGCTAGTCCAATAACAAAGGTGTTTGTTTATATGCCAAACTATATTTTCCTAATAGATTGTAATTTTTATTTGTTAGTTACTGGTAGTCCAATTACAAGTTTGATTTATTAATCGTAAATATTAGGTTTTAGTTTTTTGTTGATAAAGAAAATGTTGTACTTTTTCTGTAGTAGACACCCACCACGTGTTTGATGAAATGTATATGATTAGAAATCATTTATTATTATACCGGCAAACTATTATTCTTCGGCTTGTTTGTAGATTTTTAAGCATGTTTGACCGATTCGACTTAACGAAAACATGTTTGTTGTAACTACACAGAACATGTATGAGAATGATCTTGATGCCAAATATAAAGGAGCATGGTCAATGGGCGTTCTCGGAGAGATAGCCGGTCTATATAAAGCTTGGTCAACATACGGACGCTTACCTTGGAAACCATTATTTGATCCAGCCATCAAGCTTGCAAATGACGGATTCATAGTTGCACCTTACCTTGCAAATAAAATTTCAAGCAATGCTGATAAAATAAAAAATGATACTGGTTTACGACAAGTGTTTGCTCCAAATGGGGTGCCTTTAAAAGCTGGTGATATTTGTTATAATCCAAAACTCGGCTTGACTTTTGAAAGTTGTAGCAAATACAGGGCCGAAAGCGTTTTATGATGGTGTGATAGGGGAGAATTTGGTTAAGGATGTTCAAGAAGCAGGCGGGATTTGGACTATGGAAGATTTGAGAAATTATGAAGTCGATGTAATGGATGGTCTTGCGGTTAAGACTATGGGGTATACTATTTTAGGGATGCCAGCACCATCAAGTGGTACGTTGGGGCTAGCTCTGGTATGTTGTTTTTCATGATAAAACGGTTTGTTTAGTTGAATTATTAACTCAATAATGTGTTTTGTTTGTGTGGTAATGAAAGGAAGCACCAAGTTAATGAGTTGAAATATCCACCTCTAATTATGACAACATTTGTGAAAATGCAGGTGTCAAACATCTTAGAAAGCTATGAAAACTCGAATGCTGCAAAAGGCTCTTTGGGTTTACATCGTTTTATCGAAGCATTGAAGCATATGTTTGCTCTTCGGATGGATTTAGGTGACCCAGATTTCGTCAATGTAACTACAACTGTAGCTAAAATGATTTCACACCGCGTTTGCTAAGAACATTCAAGAACGTATTTTTGACAATATCACTTTTCCTTCCACTTATTACATGCCCAGGTAAATGAAATCTTTGGTTGTTTGACCTTGCAAGTCAAAGTAGAAAATTGGGTGGAATGGGTAACGGGTCAAATGGGTTGCGGTCAAAAAATGAAGTATGTTATTATGAGTCGAAACTGGCCAGGTTGTCTTTAAACACTCTTTGTCCTTCTCTCTCTCTCTTTTTTTTTTTTATTTTATTTTATTTTATTTTATTTTATTTTATTTTATTTTTATTATTTTTTTTATTTTTAATTTTTTTTTATTTTTTATTTTAATAAATATAATGCTTCCTATGAAAAGAAGTTGGACGTGATATGCCTTAAAAAGCTAATTTGGGCAACTTTTGACCATTTTAACCCGTTCGACCCACTTGACGTGATTCTTTTTTAGCTGAATTTCTGAATTTAAATGTTTGACGCTAGAGTGTGTTTGGGATTCCTTAATAAAGTTCTTATATGTTTATGTACAGAGCAGACAAAATAGTTTGGATTGTTTCAATGAAAATGCTTAGATGCTTATTTGAAAGTAAAATAAGCAGATTGGTTCTTTCTTATGTTTTTAAAAAAGTTAATCTGTTTAAAATAAGGAATCCAAAATAGCAACAATAATATAACCTGATTTGACATATTAGCAAGTCAGTAAGTACATCAAAATTGTATTTCTAGTAACATGATATAATATTGAACTAGGTGGAGTCAACTTCAAGACCATGGCACAAGTCATTTTTGCATAGTAGATGATGATAGAAATGCAGTATCGCTAACAACCACTGTGAATTACACCTTTGGTGGTGGTGTTTTGTCTCAATCTACCGGCATTTTGCTAAACAACAAGATGGGAGACTTTTCGGTTCCCACCGAAGTAGCCTCTGATAAGCTCCCCCCTTCGCCTTCAAATTTTATCAAGCCAAACAAGAGACCCTTGTCTTCCATGACTCCCATTATCGTTCTCAAGGTAAATACCATGTCCTTTGATATTTGACTTTAAAAAGTCAACTGAGCTACTGCTGTATAGGGCAGTCTTGACCCATTTACTTAAACATAAAATGGGTCGCATTAGATTACCGGTTGAAACATATTGGTATATATACTGATTTACTGATATTATACTTGTGAAACTCAACTGAGTCATGTCTGATCTTAAAGGTTTTATAATTCATAAAGTTTTGACTTTTGAGAGTCAAACAAGCTACAGTTGATATAAAAATGTGGCCGTTTTACAGGATGACCAATTAGCCGGGGTGATCGGAGGAAGTGGTGGAATGTACATAATTCCAGCAGTTGCACAAGTTTTCATCAATCATTTTATCTTGGGTATGGACCCTCCGAATGCGGTTCAGTCTCCACGAGTCTACCACAAGGTCTTGCCCATATTCTTTCCGTTGTTTCTGTTTCATTTAAATCCAAAAATTCCAAACCATTTATGTATAAATGAGTCTACTTGGTTTATGGTCATTCCTAATGAGTTAAAATGAAAAACATAGTTGCTTCTGAGAAAAATAACGGATCAAACGGGTGATGAAATTCTCGTTCTATTTTCTATGCAGTTAATACCAAATGTGGTCTACTATGAAAACTGGACAGTGATTGATGGTGATCACATCGAGCTTTCAGATGACCGAAAGAAATTTTTGGTAGAAAGAGGTCACGAATTGGAGCCAAAGGCCGGTGGAGCAATCTGTCAACTTGTCATTCAAACGCTAAAGAAACCAAATGTGAATAGAAAACTGAGGTATGATCATCAACGGACTATAAAAGGGATGCTTACCGCTGTAAGCGATCCAAGAAAAGATGGCCGTCCGGCTGCTTATTGATAATGATCATCATTGTTGTATGTAGATACTAATTGGTTGATATGGCAAATGCTTGGTTTCTAACATTGTAAATTTACCAAATTTCCACTTTTCACCAAGCTATAGAAGTGTTAAATATTTAATGACTGTGTATTTAATGACTATAGAATGAGAGACCATTCACGTCTATCTAACAAAGTAATTTTGTATGCATAGTAAGCGGCGTTATTTTGTATACAGACTAGATGGAACAGTTTTGACTCATCTAACATAGGTCGACTAGGGTTGCATTATCTCCAAGTCGAATGGGTCAAACTGGTCAAAAGTGGCTCAAGCATATTCACATCTACAACCTCCCAAGATCATTTCATCAAACTAGTAGTCATATTTAATACATTTGTTATTCATAATATTATAAGAGAGCGGCCAAGCCTGTTAACCTTTCTTACATGACGCAAAAATAAAAAAAAATAAAAAAAATAAAAAAAAAAAATTATCTTACATGACGCATGTAAATTACTAGAATGTGAATAACATTTAGATATGCAGCTAAACGCTCGCCTAAATATAGATTTCATGCCTGACTTAACCTCGAAAGTGAGATCGCACCTGGCTCAACTGTTCATGGGTAGAGACTAGAGAGCACTAACCAGTGCAATACTCTTTAGGTTGGTATCATTATCACTTGTTATCGAAGGATTAGTCTAAGGAACTATCAGGCGGTTTGGACCAAATTGTAAGTTGGAAGAACTTAACACTTAAAAAATTGGAAAAACATTGGACCAGTAATCATTACAAGGCATTGTCTCCCCACCATGCCTCGTTTTCATACAGGAATCAAGTTCAACAGTTATATCCAAACTATTACTAGCCTCATCCAGCACGTGCCAAGAGCAATATTACATTTACATTTGCCGGTCCATTAGCAATCAACCACTACGCCTTTTGTATGTATAAAAGACCAAGATTAATCTTGACTTTCACAGTCATGTCGCCATCTTCTATAAAACAGGGTCATTAATAACTTGTTAGCAGAATTGCACAGTTTCCACTTGATGTTATTTAACGAACATTGCAACATTTCACAAATTGTTATAAAAATGGTTTGGGATAAAGGTAACTAGTTGATAGTGATTGTTGCAATTCATTGATACAATTGGGTATGTTTTAAAAAAGTCATTATATAAGATATCATCGACAAACATTTCTAGAACAACATGTAACTGCATATAGAGTTTGTAGTCCAAATTTTCATTTCATGGGACACAGTGAGTATTCATCATTTCATTTCATTTTGCAATATGCAAAATTGGAAATCTTGACCAGCGTGAAAATGATGAAACTCACTTTTCTGGGGCTACTATAAGTATTAACCTGACCATGGGCAGAAGTGAAAACATCCAAAAATTTCAAACAATACTATAAGAGGCAAATGCGTGTAACCCTTACAGCCAAAGCAACAAGTTGGCCCCCCAAGTAACATTCAAGTGAGTTAAACTCATGATGAGACATCACATTATTAATAGGCTTCTAAAAGAGGTCATGGTTGAAAATTCGGGATAGAAGTAGAAATCCAACTCTTTACACTTAAGACACTCGAATGTCACAAGTAAAACCAGTCTCAAAAATGACAAAAGTGTCGACCAAAGTGGGAAGTTGCCCATAGTAGAAAAGTGAGGACTTATAAATAGTAACTCAAGTTTGACTCCGAATTTGATTTTAGCCCAAAAGTAGTTACAACTCACACGGCTTACTATATAAACTCAATTTCTTTTTTAACACCACATATTCAATCCTACAAAAGCATAAAAAGAACCCTCTTTGTTCTAAAATAAATCACACAAGCAAAGTCCCCTTTACCTATGGGTAAACTTGTATATTGATCATTAATTTTATCTATACTAGCCTAACAAAATTCAGGATAAAAGTAACAATCTATGATTTGGAATTACTAGTATCATGAAAATTCAAAAAATGAAATAAATAAATTAAATCCTAAACCAGTCAACAATCGAATAAACAAGTTTGGGCAAATTGGAGAAGAGTAGGTAACCTGAGCGAGAGTGGGTTTGGGCAAATTGGATTCAATCTTTATCCAAATCCGCTCTCCTCGAATTTCCTTCATTTTGTTTTTGAAGGAGGTGAGAACACATGTCTTCCCATATATAGTGTATAATGCAGTAAATTTATGGGCAGGCAGGCGTTGATCCATATATTGAGAAGAATGGCTACTCACGAGATCTTGCATTTTATTCCTGTAGAAGGCCATCTTTTCTCTAGAATCCAGAATTTCCTTCTCATCTTCAACCTTTTAACACCAATGGAAACCAATCGACAGTGAGCATTCTAAAGAGGATAAAAATGTCGCATGGATAAATTGATAGTATATGCGTAATTAAATTCCAAATCTAACAGAAACAAATAAAACTTTACCACTTTTTCTGCTTGGGTTGTCTCTAGAGCAACTGAACGAGAAGTATTTTGATCATCATTACTGAGCTAATGTGCATGAGAGTTATCCATGGAGGGCATCGGTCCTTTCGGCTGATTATATTGTATTTGTTGGGCACCAGGCATGGGAGGCCTCATATTAGCATGCAACATTTGTTGGGCGGATGCCTGCTGGGGTGCAGAACCTGAAGACAAAAGGTTCGATAACATTCAGAACAGGTTGTCTTCATCAATTTTTATTTTCTCAACTATATGAGGGACCCTTACTAAAATTAACATGTTTCAACTCAGCCCGTTTTCGCACGTCTCAAGCTACCCGACTCCCCATTTTGCAACTATAAATATATGTCTACATGATGTATAGAGGAATACCAGGATTAGCTACCCAACCAGTAGGTCTATAAGAAGGATTGGGTAGGCCCGTGAGAGACAGCAGAGTTTCATCAAGCAGGAAATTACTAGGAAGTGGTGGTGGAAGATTCTGGCCTTCTCTGTATCGCTCCATCAGATAGAGAGCGACACAGAACTCCCTCACCGAAAGCATGCTGTCATTATCTTGATCAGACAAGTCCCACACCTGTTTCAGAATTTTTGTAGAACAATAATGAGAACATTACGGCTTGGGGTGTTTATAGGAAATCTGTTATAGATAGCCATTTCACTAGAGAGTAAATCATTTTACAAGAAAGAGTTGAATAAGGCATTAATGATCTATTAAATTAAGCTACGAGTATTTACCTCTTGGTAGTCTCAACTTAAAAATAAGCTGTGAGCCTGATCACCAGTGATTTTCCCATCTCTGTCAGTGTCGACATCCATGAACACTTTCATATACTTGTTAATACCAGCCCGCGTCATTTTTGGCCATTGAGGTAACGATGGCCCACCTGACTGTAGTGGAGCATTTTGAGTTGGGGCCTGTTGATTTGGTCTTGGTAGAGATGGCCCCGCTGACTGTACTGGAGCACCTGAAGTTACAGGAGCAATTGCAGAAGAAACGGGTGGAATGCTTGCAGTTTGTGTTGGCATTGAGGATGATGACGGTTTGGATATAGATTGGGAAGCAGAAAACAAGTCACCTCCAAACATAGCGGCAGAAGTAATTGCATTTCCTCCAACAGATGGTCTAGGAGCTGTGAAAGATGAGGATGATAGCGGCTCTTGGGGTTTCGGTACAGTAGCCCCAACACCTCTGCCCCCAAGCCACTCACCCGAGACATTAGAGTTTGATAGACCAGCACCGGCCAGACCACCACCTGCCGGAAAACTAGGACCACCAACACTCTGTGATGGAGGAGGCCCGCTCTGAGGTGGTGGCTGCCTCATTGACTGATTTCCTTGAGGTGCAAAATACTGTGCAGAAGGTGGAGCAACTGAAGGAGGAGCCATTGAATTAGGAGGCCCCTGTGATCTTATGCCGAAAGTTTGAGTTTGCATTGAATTAACAACCCCGGGCTGTTGCGTGGGAGGGCGTGGGGCCATTGAATTGACAATCCCAGGCTGCTGTGTAGGAGGACGTGGTCCCATTGCATTTGGTTGAGCCGGAGGCAGAGCTGCAAGATTAATCTGTGAAGCAGGGATTTTAGATGAAGCAGGTCCATATAATGCTGCCTTTACAGTTACAAGCTTAAGAGCGTTATAGAATTCCTGACGGCCAAGGAAGCCAGTGCGGTTCTGATCAGCATGTTGCCATATCTGCAATCAAATACAGTAATATATCATCATAAGAAACATGACCCAGATGCATGGTTAAACTGTTCATTTTTGTCAAAGTATAGTCCTATAATCTTCTTAGGATTCGATCAGAGATCAAAGACACACCAAGAAGAATGAGAGACTATTCACGTCTATCTAACAAAGTAATTTTGTATGCATAGTAAGCGGCGTTATTTTGTATACAGTCTAGATGGAACAGTTTTGACTCATCTAACATAGGTCGACTAGGGTTGCCGTATCTCCAAGTCGAATGGGTCAAACTGGTCAAAAGTGGCTCAAGCATATTCACATCTACAACCTCCTAAAATCGTTTCATCGAACTAGTAATCATATTTAATACATTTGTTATTCATAATATTATAGGAGAGCGGCCAAGCCTGTTAACCTTTCTTACATGACGCAAAAATATTAAAAAAAAAAAAAAAAAAAATTATCCACAATGGCATGTAAATTACTAGAATGTGAATAACATTTAGTTATGCAGCTAAACGCTCGCCTAAATATAGATTTCATGCCTGGCTTAACCTCGAAAGTGAGATCGTACCTGGCTCAACTGTTCATGGGTAGTGACTAGAGAGCACTAACCAGTGCAATACTCTTTAGGTTGGTATCATTATCACTTGTTATCGAAGGATTACTCTAAGGAACTATCAGACGGACACGGTTTGGACCAAATTGTAAGTTGGAAGACCTTTACACTTAAAAAATTGGAAAAACACTGGACCAGTAATCATTACAAGGCATTGTCTCCCCACCATGCCTCCTCGTTTTCATACAGGAATCAAGTTCAACAGTTATATCAAAACTATTACTAGCCTCATCCAGCACGTGCCAAGAGCAATATTACATTTACATTTGCCGGTCCATTAGCAATCAACCACTACGCCTTTTGTATGTATAAAAGACCAAGATTAATCTTGACTTTCACTGTCATATCGCCATCTTCTATAAAACAGGCTCATTTATAACTTGTTAGCAGAATTGCACAGTTTCCACTTGATGTTATTTAACGAACATTGTAACATTTCACAAATTGTTATAAAAATGGTTTGGGATAAAGGTAACTAGTTGATAGTGATTGTTGCAATTCATTGATACAATTGGGTATGTAGTCCAAATTTTCATTTCATGGGACACAGTGAGTATTCATCATTTCATTTCATTTTGCAATATGCAAAATTGGAAATCTTGACCAGCGTGAAAATGATGAAACTCACTTTTCTGGGGCTACTATAAGTATTAACCTGACCATGGGCAGAAGTGAAAACATCCAAAAATTTCAAATAACTCAATACACGGAACTATAAGAGGCAAATGCGTGTAACCCTTACAGCCAAAGCAACAAGTTGGCCCCCCAAGTAACATTCAAGTGAGTTAAACTCATGATGAGACATTATTAATAGGCTTCTAAAAGAGGTCATGGTTGAAAAGTCCAACTCTTTACACTTAAGACAGTCGAATGTCACAAGTAAAACCACACAGTCAAAAACGACACAAGTGTCGACCAAAGTGAGGACTTATAAATAGTAACTCAACTCAATTTCTTTTTAACACCACATATTCAATCCTACAAACGCATTAAAAAAAAAAAAAAAAAAAAAAAAAAAAAAAAAAAAAAAAAAAAAAAAAAAAACCCTCTTTGTTCTAAAATCACACAAGCAAAGTCCCCTTTACCTATGGATAAAAGTAACAAAACTTCGATAAAAGTAACCAGTCTTTAACCTGAGCGAGAGTGGGTTTCGGCTCCGCTAATTCTTCCGTCTTTATCCAAATCCGCTCTCCTAAAATACTCCTCCAATTTCTCCATCTTCTTTTTTTTGGATTCAATCAATCAGATCGAAAAGACAATGAAGAAAGAAAAGGAAGGAAGGATTTTTATTTTTCTTTTCTTTCTCTTCTTTTAACCAGAGTAATAGAGTAATGTTTTTGATTAGAAATATGTAAGTAATCAAAATCAAATACTAATAATATGTGAGACTTTCTTGCG
Source organism: Artemisia tridentata subsp. tridentata (assembly GCA_021014915.2). Taxonomy (NCBI): domain Eukaryota; kingdom Viridiplantae; phylum Streptophyta; class Magnoliopsida; order Asterales; family Asteraceae; genus Artemisia; species Artemisia tridentata. The sequence goes on from CP139508.1 coordinate 43,144,549, forward strand.
AGAACCATTTTATCTGCGAGAACTGAGAGAACCACCAAAAACATACATGCACGCCTTCAATAATTGTATTTTTGCACATATGTTCTAAAAACAACATATATGTTTTTAAAAAAACATAGTTGTTCTAAAGAATTTGATAAGAAATTGGAAATACAACATTTTTCTTTGAAGGTGTGCATGTATGTTCTTATAAGGCGTGCAACGACAATATTGCGGCCTTGTGTAAGGTTTTTGTGAAAAAAGAGGATGAGTTCATGATGATATTGAAGAACATAGGTGGATACTTACGATTATTAATGATTTGCATGTATTTTTATTTTATTTTAAAAGGCGTGCATGTATGTTTTTTGTGGTTCTCTCAGTTCTCGCAGATAAAATGGTTCTCGTAAAAATAATCATAATATATTTTTCTTTTTTTTATTTTAAATGTAATTAAAATAGTTATTTCCTCCATCTCAAAATTATTGTCATGAGAGAGAAATCACAAAGTTTAATAAAAATGGGACCACTTCTAGTTTTTACTTAAAAAGGAAAATGAACAATTATTTTGAGACATCACAAAAAAAAAAATGTGGACTATAATTTTGAAACGGAGGGAGCATATAAGTAATGATTATGTAATCATGATTATATTTCTTTTCTTTTTTTAAGTTTTTTTAAGTTGTTTTAAGTTCATTTTAATTAGTAATCTCTAATAAAAAATAATAAGAGTGTTGTAATTAACGGGTTTAATCACAAGATTATCACTATAATCAAGAAACTTAAATACTACTTAAAGAACCAATGTAGAAAAATTAGAAAGAAGAAAATGTAAGTTACCTTAATAGGTGAACTTGGTGTGTTTATTTGATAGATATCATGTAGTATTTATACTACATATATTCACTATTTACTTTACAAAAGTAATAATATTACAAAGATTAGTGGGGAACAAAGACAAAGATTAGTTGCATTATTGATCTAAAGTTGATAAAAGTGGTATACACTAATATGTCAATAGCTGTGAATTATAACACTCCCCCTTGGATGCCACCTTTTTCAACGTAGAGTCAACTTGGAAGTACTGCTAAAGAAAAATCCAGTGGGATAAAACTTAAGCTAAGGGAAAAAGAGTGCAGTGTATATTTGACTCCCCCTGATGTAGACATCCATAAAGTGTTATATCTTTTGTGCATGCCGCATTCCAATAGCATGAACATGTTTCCTAAAAACCGAAGTTTGGAGTGCCTTGGTGAAAAGATCTGTTGAATTGTCACTTGATTGGACATGCTTCATTTCAATTTGGTTATCCTTTATAAGGTCTTGAGTGTATGCAAAATACCTTGGAGGTATATGTTTCGTCCTGTCACTTTTGATATACCCTTCTTTCATTTGTGCGACACATTCTGCATTGTCTTCGTAGATGAGTGTTGGGTTATTCTCTTTCTCAATCCCACAAGAAGTCATAATGAGTTGTGTCATCGACCTTAACCATACGCATTCTATGCTAGCTTCATGTAGTGCAATAACTTCAGCATGATTTGATGATGTTGCTACAAGTGTTTGCTTTTGAGAACGCCATGAAATAGCAGTGTCTCCATTTAAAAATACGTAACCAGTTTGAGATCTAGCTTTGTGAGGATCTGACAAATAACCTGCATCTGCATAACCAATCAATCCTTGTTTTGAATTGTTAGAGTAAAATAAACCCAAGTCAGTAGTTCCTCGAAGGTATCGGAATATGTGCTTGATTCCATTCCAATGCCTTTTTGTGGGAGATGAACTGAATCTTGCTAACAAATTAACTGCAAAAGAAATATCGGGCCTGGTACAATTTGTTAGATACATTAGAGCTCCAATTGCACTGAGGTACGGTACTTCTGGTCCAAGGACATCTTCATCTTCTTCGCATGGGCGAAACGGATCATTGTCAACATTTAGTGATCTACCAACCATTGGTGTACTCAAGGACTTTGCTTTGTCCATATTGAAACGTTTTAGGATCTTCTCGGTATAATTCGATTGATGCACAAGAATGCCATTGGGCATGTGCTCAATTTGCAAACCAAGACAATATTTTGTTTTTCCAAGACCCTTCATTTCAAATTCCTTCTTTAACAGAACAATAACTTCTTGGATTTCTTTATTTGTCCCAATTATGTTTAAATCGTCAACGTATACAGCTATGATCAAAAATCCTGAAGTGTTGATGCAAATAATGTTCTAAAAACGTTATTTATATCTTTCGATTACTTCACGTTTTGAGGATGACAAAATGTGAAACCACGTTACGTTAAAATTAACGTAAACAAGCTTTTAATCAGAAGATCTCGTTTCTACACAAATCACTCTTGAGCAAAGTTATAACTTGAACTAGTGATCTAAGAAGTGAATTCATGTTTTGAAAATTCACATTTCAAATGGGACAAAACATTTTTTCAAAAATACACATGACAAATTATTTTTGAAATATTAAGAAATGTTTTAATGGAAAAATTAGTTTGAATTTCATAACAGCTATTCCCCCCCCCCCCCAAATCAGATCAAACCTTCCCCAAATAAGTTTTCACCAGAAAAGACAAAAAATGAAGCGTCTTTGTCTTGCACAGCTCCACGGATCCACTAAATTTAGTGGAGCCGTGGGTCATTTAACGGAGCCGTCCGTACAAATTTTTCTGTAACGTTCAGATTTTTCTTGCCTATAAATACCAACCCCTCTCACAGTTTTAGGCACCCTTCACACACAGAAAAATCCCCTAGTTCAATCCTCTCACACCTTTCACTTCTTTAGTTCATTTAGATTAGTTTTTCTTTGTTTCAAGAGTGATCCAATCATCCTCAAGTGATCCTCTTCATACCTCTTCACTAGCAAAGAGAAGAACACAAGTATCCTAGTTGATACAAAGTGTTGTCATCCCTCTTCATTGTCAAGAGAAGAACTCAAGTAATCAAGAAGATACTAGAGTTATAGTTGCTAGGCTTTGTAACACTTGTTACATCCTTGTTGTATCTTAGCATACATCAAGTTCATTTTTCTTTTGTGAGTGAGAGTAAAGATCAAGTGTGATCTATAGAGATAGTGAACATCTCTAGAAGCCATTGGGCTCGTGTGTTTGATCAAGTTGATCAAGGGTCACTAGGTTAGTGATTAGTGAAGTGAGTATTGATCGTTGTGATCGTGTTGAGATCTTGGTGATCTCTTGAAGCCACTGGGCTTGAGTGTTTGGTCACGTGGACCTTGGTAGATTAGTGCTAGCTAAGATTAGCACTCGACATCTAGCTTTGTGTCGGTAAAAATATAAGCGACGTGTACGGTTTTCTCCGCCTGAAGGGAGGTTGTTGATATAGTGTTTGAAACTCTCGAGTGTGGTACTCGGGGAGTGGAGTAGGGCGAAGAAGAGCTTCGTAGCCGAACCACTATAAATCCTTTGTCTCGGTTCGATCTTTCCAACTCTACTCTTTACTTTCATTTACTATTATCACCTAGTTTAGTGTTTAGTTCATATTGGTGTTTGTTGATAACACATAGTGTTCGAATCAAGGTTTCCAATAACAAACTTTTAAAACAAGATTTTAAAAGACGTTTTTAATCGGTAAACTATTTAACCCCCCTTCTAGTTTCACACAATTGGTATCAGAGACAGGTTACCAAGTTTTTTAAAGTATACTGTATTTTAAAAATTGAATCGATCAATGGATTCAGACAAATATCTAGAAGGGCAATCTATGCAAAGACCACCACTTTTTGAAACCGATTGTTTTATATATTGGAAAACAAGATTCGAAACGTATGTGAAGTCAAAAGACATTGATCTTTGGCACGTTATTACCGAGGGTGACTTTCAACCGATTCAATTAAATCCAATAACCAAAAAGGATGAAATTGTTTCGTACGATAAACAAAGTGATGAACTAAAAAGAAAATTAGCCAAAAATAATGAGGCTAAAATGATGATTTACAATGCCTTGCCCAAGAAAGAATTTGAAAGAATTTTTATGTGCAATACGGCAAAAGATATTTGGAAAACTTTGTTAGTCACTCACCAAGGTAATAACCAAGTCAAAGAGAACAAGATAGATCTTCTTGTTCAACAATATGAACAATTCTCCATTTCGGAGGATGAGTCAATAGATAGTGCTTTTGCTAGATTTAATACCGTCATCACTAGTCTTAAAGCTCTTGATGAAGGTTATTCTAGTAAGAACTATGTTAGGAAATTTCTTAGAGCTCTACATCCTAAATGGAGAGCAAAGGTCACCGCCATAGAAGAGTCAAAGGACTTGGCGGCATTGTCACTCGATGAACTCATAGGAAACTTGAAAGTTCACGAGATGATAATCAAGAAGGACTCCGACATAGTGAAAGGCAAAAGCGAAAGAGTTAGATCTCTAGCTTTAAAAGCCAAGAAGGAGTCTAGTGATGAGGAATGCTCGAGTTCCGGTAGTGAAGATGAAGAGTACGCTTTAGCTGTTAGGAACTTTAGAAAGTTCTTTAGGAGGAAAGGTAGATTTCCTAGGCAACCTCGCGATGAAAGGAGGTCATCTCAACGGAACCATGATGGTAGAAAAGGACCAAGTGATAGGAAATTCTATAGATGCGGAGATCCTAATCACCTCATAGGAGAATGTCCTAAGCCACCAAAATCCAACAACCAAAGAGCCTTTGTAGGAGGTTCTTGGAGCGATAGTGGTGAAGAAGAAGAGAAGAAGCCTAATGATGAAACATGCCTTATGGCTCAAGCTTCTAACGAGGTACAATCCGACTCTTCTTACTATAGTGATAATAATTCGTCATTAGATGATAGTGAATTGCATGACGAATATAACAAACTGTGCATAGTTAGTACTAAGATCTTAAGTAGGAATACTAAATTAAAACTAAAACTACGAGACTTAGAACAACAAATAGTAGAACTACAAGATCAAGTCAAAAGACTTGAAAGAAACAAAGAAGTAGATTTAGGATGTGGGTCATGTATAAGTCTTCAAGTAGAAAACGAAAAACTTAAAGAAAATGCTTTAAGGATCATTAGGTTTAAAGAAGGAGCTAAAACACTTAATGATATACTTGATGACATTAGTAATGGTCAACATGACCGTGCGGGTTTAGGATTTGACCCAAATCAGGCTTCTACAAGTGGCACTAAACAAGTAAAATTTGTAATGCCTGAAACGTCCAAGTCTGAAGGTGACGGCACCTTTAAAGGTACAGACGGCACCACTAAATTTAGTGGTACCGTGGTACCGTCTGGTGCTGAGGACGAATCTGGGTCAATTTTGAAAAGTAGTTTAAGTCCTAAACCAAGTCACATAGATAGCAATAGTTCTAGTGTATCTACTCCAAGAAAAGGGGAGGTCAAAAGCTTTCACAAACCATTGTCATCTCCTGAACATGGTTTTATAAAGCGTAACACTAGGTCAACTATCTACCAATAAATCACCAAGACGAAGCCGATTTTGTGTTAGTGTAGGACATTCACTTCTGGATTGGCTAATCCATTCATTGGCATATAAAATTATATTTCTGTGAATAATCTTTTAGCCAGATGAAGTGTGTTCAGAATAATAGGTTTTTAAGGTTTCACTAATAAGTGGAAAGTTCACATAATATAACAAGGACGAGCAGCTCAAAAAGCATAAGCAGTACTTCCATGAATCAAGAACAGTATGAACGACCATACGTTGGCATTACTAACTTGATAGGGCAGTACCTAATGAGATGGTACGAGCAGTACTAACCATGCAGAAATATTAACTGATTGAAGCATGGTACAACTATGATTAGAAGGCAACAATTCTCTAAAACTGGTACGTTTATATCTTATTTTGTCCACTTTTTGCAACCATTCTTTAAAATCCTTCTTACGCTATACAAACATATGTCAATGATAATTATAAGTCATGCCCGCCCAACGGGGGGGCTTATCTGCCCAAGAGGGCTTATAAGTCATGCCCGCCCATCGGGCGGGCTTTGACAACTAATATATATATATATATTATATATATATATATATATATATATATATATATATATATATATATATATATATATATAAATGAAAATTATAGTAGTAGAATTACATTTCGGTTAGAGAGATACAAAATAAGAAAATCGATACACTGTACAAGGAATTTGACTCAAATAACATCATTGCCTCAATGCCTTCTGATCCGATTATGGGTATGTAATCCTTTATAAAAATATATAAATAAATAAATAAAAACTTTGACTCAAATAAGATCATTGCCTCAATGCCTTCTGTTCATGGCTATGCAATGCCTTCTGATGATGGGTATTTAATCCTTTATAAAAAAAAACTTTGAAATCTGAAAGGTTGTCATTTGTGATGCATATGGTGATATCTCAAAAACTACTACAAACGTTGTCTACATAGGCGTACTTCAAGGATTATGATCAATGTTCAAGAGGTATATACGATATACATATGACATGTTTTAACCAACTCTAAACTTTTTATATGCTATAATTAACGACTTTCTTTTACTTAGACCTTTTTTTTTCCTTTCTAAGGTGTTCATGGAATGGACTTTGGCTACTCAACTCATCAACGTTATCTACATACATATATATGTCAACACTACCAAAGGTTGAAAAGACGATAGATCAACTTTTATTATTTTCATAGTTAAAAACTAGATTGTTTATCGTATAGTTGGGAGATTTGTTATTCTTCCTGTCAACATTAATGGAACTTATTATTGATCAATATTCTCTTAATGAAAATACGATACCTATTTATGTTTGTTGTTGTTTCTTACTTTATTAATGAATAATTTCTTTAAAATTTCCCGCAATTCTGCGGGTCTTTAAGCTAGTAACATATAAAACTACAACATGAATATTACTTTCCATGTTAATGGCACTTATTAATTTGGAAATAGACGAGTACATTAACAATTTTTAATTAAATCATGATAAAACATTCTGTTTCTAAAGGTACTAAAATAGATTATGAATTGCTATATATCAATATCCAAATTCTAACAAATAAAATTCTATAAAAATCTTAACGGCCTTTGTATTTATATTCAGTTTCCATATACATCAATCCTATCTCTCCTTATATATACCGAGCAGAAGGGTAACACGAAACCATACACAAAGATATCCCAACTATGAACAAATCTAGAACCGAACCTCTTTACTCATACGTTTGCGCCACAAAGCAGAAGTGCATGATTTATTAACTAATAATATTCTTTAAATGCGTGTACTCGTAGTTATTTAGAACTTATTAGCTAATACTATTCTTTTTTATACCCTCGCTTAAAAAAACACAAAAACTTTATGTTGTATATACTAGCTTCTTTTTTTATTATTAACTAGGTATGAAAATTTAGATATCCACTTAAAGAAAGTTTAGATATCGTTGATTTCGATTATGTTGTCTATAAAATATATCGAAAAGAAAGTGGCAACGTTTAAATATTGGGATAAAAAGTTATAGAAAAAACAAATTGAAAATTAGGTCATGGACCCCATGAATATACGTATGCACACTCTTGTCAAAGTTGAAGATTCCAACTGCTATTGACGTAAGGCAATACATATATTAGTTGAGATGTGACAACTTTAGCTAGAAAAAACAATATTGGTGATTTATATTCGTGCTAATGTCATAAAATAGTAACGTATTTTACATAATTTTCATCTTGGTAATTAATTACTGTATTGTTTAACAACATTGGTTATTATAGTTTCATGTGTAAGTTATAATGATGAATATTTTCTGATATTATCAACCGGTGGTCGTGATAACATTTCAAAACGTCTAACATGTCATATTTTATACTCAAATATTGAAAAGTTTTAGTGTGTTAGCCGATGTTTTAATGGAACGGTGCAAAAATAAGAAATTAGATACTTTCACGGGTTATGCCAAATATTCATTGAAAAATTGAGAAAATAATAACCATTATTATGACTTACACATGGAAGTATAATAACCAAATGAATTTAAAAAAAAAAATTATTTACCAAAATGAACAATTACATAAAATACGTTACTATTTTATGACATTAACCCAAAAACTTTATGTTCATTTACACATTTTCTTAATATTGTAAGTTAATTAATTTGATTATACTAGCTTTGCAAAGAGCTTAATCTCTACTAAGACTAGCATTGTACTTGTCTACATGTATCACTCGAGAAAAAAGCCAGTCGTATATAAGGCATCGACAACGTTAACGTGCTTGAATTTAGGCCCGTATCATTAATTGGCACGCGATATTCCTACTTTTATGAGCATGCACTTGAGTAGAAGTACGACAGTATACATTTTATCTTTCAATATCTCGCTTTTTATTGTTGATAAAAGCTACAGTATATAAATTTTTTTTGTTATTTTTTATTTTTTTATTTTTTTATTTTTTACATTATTTCCCTTTAAGAAATATGAAAACTTATTTGTATGGGTAATATAAATACATTGAGAAAATACCCATCATTTATGGAGCTCCAAGTCCAATAATTGAATAATCATATAAAAAAAATTATATAAAAAAGTAAGCACCAATCCTGACACAGTCACACATTTTCTATGTATGAGAAATAATGGTGAAACAAACTATGAAAACACCATTTTTGTCACATGAAGAAAAAGATTACAAGAACATAAACAAATGGAAAACAATTGTTTGTTTCATCACCTTAATCACTACAAGCAGTAAGTTCAATCCTTGTTGTTTAAAGGGTGTTCAGATTGCTTTTTTTTCTGCTTATTTATTTTTTTAAGCAGAAAAGCAGTTTTTCATAAGCAAGTAATAAGCTACTTGTTTCGTACTATTTATTTGATATGAAATTAAAGTTACTTTTTAAGCTTATAAGTCCTGATTAGGATAAGCAGAAAAAATAAGCAATCCAAACACAATATATGGAATTTCCTTAAGCCCATTTTTTTTCGAGCTTATTTTTCATAAGCCAAATATTTTTCGCCTTATTTCCGTTTTAAGTAATACTCGTAGTATTATTAAAGACAGAACAAAATGGGCTTAAGCTCGTAAGCTCGAAAATAAGCTAAAAATAAATACCCTTTAGTTCATTATAATTATTTTATAAATTTAACTTAAAATTTGTTAAAATTCTGTTATTTCAGTTATTCTAGTTACTTTTGGCGGTAAATCAAGTGCCAGTTGGTCAGATAAGAAGGTACAAGTCAGTGATGCATTGAAATTGTCAAAAACAAGTGGCAAAGTACAAGTGAGTAATGCAGTTGAGTCATTGGAAGCAGTGGTTGCAGCTGACGATGCTCGTTGCTCCGAGATTGGAGCATCGGTTCTACGAGCAGGTGGCCATGCTGTTGATGCTGCTGTGGCGGTTAGTTTGTGTCTAGGAGTTGTGAATCCGATGGCTAGTGGTATTGGTGGTGGTGGTTTTATGGTTGTTAGGTCTGCTGATACGTTGCAGACGACAGCGTTTGATTTTAGGGAAACTGCACCCTTGGCTGCTTCGGAGGTTGTTTTTCAGTTTATTGTGTTAAGTAGAACTAGAAAACGAGCATGGAAATCGTATAGTGGGTGTTTGGGATTGCTTATTTTAAAGTGCTTATCTGCTTATAAACTTATTATTACGTGGTTATTAACTCTAAGATAAGCACATAACACTTTTACCCGAACCCTTTAAATGTTTATCTGATTAAGATTAGCACATATAAGCAATCCCAAACACCAGTAAAACTATGAATGCACAATGTGAACTTTTGCTAGACAATACGATAGAATTAGGTGATACTAATACCCGAGCTACATGTTATCAAGTAATGATTTGGTCTTGGCCAAAACTTGTTGGATGACAAAGATCCCTCAGTTTGTTGACTTGTTCAAAACTTCGTAAAGTAAAAGGTTTTATTGAGGTTATAAGTATTCTTGTCATTCTGCAGGTTTTAAGCATGTCAGTTTGACCGATTCGACTTAACGAAAACATGTTTTTTGTAACTACACAGAACATGTATGAGAATGATCTTGATGCCAAATATAAAGGAGCATTGTCAATTGGCGTTCCCGGAGAGATAGCCGGTCTATATAAAGCTTGGTCAACATACGGACGCTTACCTTGGAAACCATTATTTGATCCAGCCATCAAGCTTGCAAATGACGGATTCATAGTTGCACCTTACCTTGCAAATAAAATTTCAAGCAATGCTGATAAAATAAAAAATGATACTGGTTTACGACAAGTGTTTGCTCCAAATGGGGTGCTTTTAAAAGCTGGTGATATTTGTTATAATCCAAAACTCGGCTTGACTTTAGAAGTTGTAGCAAATAAAGGGCCGAAAGCGTTTTATGATGGTGTAATAGGGGAGAATTTTGTTAGGGATGTTCAAGAAGCAGGCGGGATTTTGACTATGGAAGATTTGAGAAATTATGAAGTCGATGTAAAGGATGCTCTTGCGGTTAAGACTATGGGGTATACTATTTTAGGGATGCCAGCACCATCAAGTGGTACGTTGGGGCTAGCTCTGGTATGTTGTTTTTCATGATAAAACGGTTTGTTTAGTTGAATTATTAACTCAATAATGTGTTTTGTTCGCGTGGTAATGAAAAGAAGCACCAAGTTAATGAGTTGAAGCACATGTTTGCTATGAAATATCCACCTCTAATTATGACAACATTTGTGAAAATGCAGGTGTCAAACATCTTAGAAAGCTATGAAAACTCGAATGCTGCAAAAGGCTCTTTGGGTTTACATCGTTTTATCGAAGCATTGAAGCACATGTTTGCTCTTCGGATGGATCTAGGTGACCCAGATTTCGTCAATGTAACTACAACTGTAGCTAAAATGATTTCACCCGCGTTTGCTAAGAACATTCAAGAACGTATTTTTGACAATACCACATTTCCTTCCACTTATTACATGCCCAGGTAAATGAAATCTTTGGTTGTTTGACATTGAAAGTCAAAGTAGAAAATTGGGTGGAATGGGTAATGGGCAAATGGGTTGCGGTCAAAATGAAGTATGTTATTATGAGTCGGAACTGGCCAGGTTGTCTTGAAACACTCTGTCCTTTTTTTTTTTTTTTTTTTTTAATTTATAAATATAATGCTTCCTATGAAAAGAAGTTGGACGTGATATGCCTTAAAAAGCTAATTTGGGCAACTTTTGACCATTTTGACCCGTTTGACCCACTTGACGTGATTCTTTTTTAGCTGAATTTCTGAATTTAAATGTTTGACGTTAGAGTGTGTTTGGGATTCCTTAATAAAGTTCTTATACGTTTATGTACAGAGCAGACAAAATAGTTTGGATTGTTTCGATGAAAATGCTTAGATGCTTATTTGAAAGTAAAATAAGCAGATTGGTTCTTTCTTATGTTTTAAAAAAAGTTAATCTGTTTAAAATAAGGAATCCAAAATAGCAACAATAATATAACCTGATTTGACATATTAGCAAGTCAGTAAGTACATCAAAATTGTATTTCTAGTAACATGATATAATATTGAACTAGGTGGAGTCAACTTCAAGACCATGGCACAAGTCATTTTTGCATAGTAGATGATGATAGAAATGCAGTATCGCTAACAACCACTGTGAATTACGCCTTTGGTGGTGGTGTTTTGTCTCAATCTACCGGCATTGTGCTAAACAACGAGATGGGTGACTTTTCGGTTCCCACCGAAGTAGCCTCTGATAAGCTCCCCCCTTCGCCTTCAAATTTTATCAAGCCAAACAAGAGACCCTTGTCTTCCATGACTCCCATTATCGTTCTCAAGGTAAATACCATGTCCTTTGATATTTGACTTTAAAAAGTCAACTGAGCTACTGCTGTATAGGGCAGTCTTGACCCATTTACTTAAACATAAAATGGGTCGCATTAGATTACCGGTTGAAACATATTGGTATATATACTGATTTACTGATATTATACTTGTGAAACTCAACTGAGTCATGTTTGATCTTAAAGGTTTTATAATTCATCAAGTTTTGACTTTTGAGAGTCAAAAAAGCTACAGTTGATATAAAAATGTGGCCGTTTTACAGGATGACCAATTAGCCGGGGTGATCGGAGGAAGTGGTGGAATGTACATAATTCCAGCAGTTGCACAAGTTTTCATCAATCATTTTATCTTGGGTATGAACCCTCTGAATGCGGTTCAGTCTCCACGAGTCTACCACAAGGTCTTGCCCATATTCTTTCCGTTGTTTCTGTTTCATTTAAATCCAAAAATTCCAAACCATTTATGTATAAATGAGTCTACATGGTTTATGGTCATTCATTCCTAATGAGTTACAATGAAAAAAATAGTTGCTTCTGAGAAAAATAACGGATCAAACGGGTAATGAAATTCTCGTTCTATTTTCTATGCAGTTAATACCAAATGTGGTCTACTATGAAAACTGGACAGTGATTGATGGTGATCACATCGAGCTTTCAGATGACCGAAAGAAATTTTTGGTAGAAAGAGGTCACGAGTTGGAGCCAAAGGCCGGTGGAGCAATCTGTCAACTTGTCATTCAAACGCTAAAGAAACCAAATGTGAATAGAAAACTGAGGTATGATCATCAACGGACTATAAAAGGGATGCTTACCGCTGTAAGCGATCCAAGAAAAGATGGCCGTCCGGCTGCTTATTGATAATGATCATCATTGTTGTATGTAGATACTAATTGGTTGATATGGCTAATGCTTGGTTTCTAACATTGTAAATTTACCAAATTTCCACTTTTCACCAAGCTATAGAAGTGTTAAATATTTAATGACTGTGTATTCTAATTATGTACATTGAATGATTTACTGTTGATACTTAGATCTATGTTTCATGCCTATGTAATGTTGCCTGATAAGCACGTTTGAGGTTAAAACTCGACTAATCGACGTCAATGGATAGCATTTGCTAGTCACTTTTGCTTTTCTCACGGTTTCTAAAAATATATTGACGATAAGATGTGATGGTGTGTAAAAGATAGTGGAGAAGGTGATAGGTTACACTAAAAAGACACCAATGTATGATAGGTTTGGATGAACTAATTAAGACCAAATGAGGTCAGGGATACGCATGCTTTATAATAGAGTCTCGATAGCCGAGGGGGCTTGAATTCTCCAGTAAAGACCAAAGTTCAATCCTCACATCGCATGGTTCAAAAAGTAGCGATTTTAAAGTTGATGCCCAGTTTTCTCTTATCTTAAAGTCAAGGGACTGGAAGTGAAATTAAAGTTGACTTGAAGTCAACCAATCAACTTGCCTTTACTCTTTCTAACTCCAGTAATGGAACTTTTATTTTGATCGCATTCATTTCCATCCATTCATCATCGCTATCTTGTAAGTCATTTCTAATGACTTTTTATTCTTTCATTTTTCTATTTGCATACTAAACAAGTTATTAATATTATTATTTGTTCATTAGTGGTTGGGTAATCTTAAAACAAAGCAAAAAGTATTATATATAGCCAAAGAAAACTTATGTCAAATGTTTGGGTCATGCTCGGGTTTTCACTTGTCTTGGTATTATACGTAAGTTGGATTGTTGGGCTGTCATATTTGTAATTTTTAAGACCATTAAAGGTCGGATCCTTGTAGTTTTTAGGGTCATCCGGTCGAAGTTATCATTTGTTATTTCAAGAAGAAAAAAGATATTTCAAGTCCAATATTTTATCGTTGTAGACTTGTAGTATGAACAATCGAAAATAGTATTATCAAGATTGAATTGCAAAATCACACATTTTGTTTTTGAAATGCAATCTTTCAAGCCTTTTTTATATAAAATTGTCTTAACACATATAAGCAACTAGCATGCATGTCCTGTCGTATAAAACAAAAGCACTTTAATTAGTGTTTCATCTGTATTTGTATTTTTACTCTTTCTGATGATCTTTTCCCGTGAACACATGCAGCTCGATCTCATTATTGATAATGGCTACTACGTCCATTCCTCATCGGTGGAAATATGACGTCTTTGTAAGTTTCAGAGGTGAAGATATCCGCAAAAACTTCATGGATCATATGTTCAATGATTTCAAGCAAAAAGGAATTCATGCTTTTAGAGATGATAGAGAATTGCCTAAAGGAGAATACATATCCCCTCATCTCTACAAAGCAATTGAAGAATCAAGGTTTTTGATAGTTATCTTCTCCAAAAATTACGCTTCTTCATCATGGTGTCTGAGGGAACTTGTCAAAATACTTGAGTGCAAGCAAATGGGAAAGCCTAAACACGAGGTCCAAATAATCTTTTATGATGTTAAACCTGACCTCGTTAGGAAACAAACTGGGAGCTATGCTGAAGCATTTGCCAAACATGATGTTTCAAATAGAACAGAGGTGGATAAATGGAAGGAAGCTTTATCAATGGCGGCTAACTTATCTGGATGGGATCTCCAGGACATGACAAATGGGTAAATTTCTTGTTCTTGTGTAATTATCTTGTAGCTCTACTAAAGCTTAACACTATGTAGTTTCTCTTACTTATTGTGTCTTTGTGGTAAACAGGTTTGAGTCCAAGTTCATCGATTCCATTTCCAGAGAAATCCTCAAAAAATTATGTGACGGACCCTTGCATGTTGGTGAGAACCTTGTTGGCATAGATATCCATTTTGACAAATTAGACTTGTCACGCTTCGTTGGGTCAGATAAGGTTAACATGATTGGAATATGTGGTATAAGCGGAATAGGAAAGACGACCCTTGCCAAAGCTATTTATAACTTAATGTATATTCACTTTGAGGGAGGTTGCTTTTGTGAAGATGTCAGAAAACAGCAAGACCTGACTCAAGTCCAAATGCAGCTTATTGATGACATCATGAAAACAAGAGAGCTGAAGGTATCGAATGTCGGTCAAGGGATTATGGTGATAAAGAAAATGATGTCATCGAAGCCGATCTTGCTTGTTTTGGATGACCTTGATCATCGGGATCAGTTAAAGGCGTTAGCGGGTTCAGCTAGTTGGTTTTGCCCAGGAAGTTTGATTATATTCACAGGTAAAGATAAACAGTTGCTAAGATCTCATAGAGTGGATGAAAATGAAATCCATGACATGGACTTCCTAGATGAGGATGAATCTCTTAAGCTCTTCAGTTCCTATGCCTTTGAGGATAAACATCTTTCTACAGGCTTTCAAGAACTTGCTGAAAAAGTTGTGAAGTATGCGCAGGGTCACCCTCTGGCTCTCATAGTTTTGGGTTGTTTTTTTGTACGGTAAAACTGTGGGTCAGTGGGTTAGTGAACTGGAAAGGCTTAAAGGACACCCTAATGAAGAAATACATCAAGTTCTCCATTTAAGTTATGATGGACTAAACCTCCAGCAGCAAAATATCTTGCTTGATATTGCATGTTTATTCGTTGGAGAAAACAGGGATTTTGTAGCAAGCGTACTAGATGGCTGTAACTTTTTTGCAGTTACAAACATGCAAGTTCTAGTTGATAAGTCATTAACCACGATATCTAGCAATAATTCACTTCAAATGCATGACTTGATTCAAGCAATGGCAAGGGAAATTGTTCGTGAAGAGTCTATTAAGACTGGGAAACAGAGGAGATTGTGGAATTCATCTGAAGTTTACAATGTATTGAGTGAAAAGAAGGTAAGTAGTGGTATATGATTCTTTTTTCTCTACATTAAAGTATTAGCAAAATATCCTAATGAAGCTACATGTTCTTGCTTTTCCAGGTGCCAATAACTGAAGAAGTTGAAGTTCTAGTCCTTTCGTTAGAGAAATTTAGCCAAAAGGTTCACATAGATGCTATTGATTTTGCACATATGAAAAAGTTGCGGATCCTGAAAATCTATCAAGAGGAAAAAGTATCTGAGCAGAAACTTGAACTGAAGGGCCACAATGTGATCTTCTCAGGAAATCTGTATTATTTGTCTAATGAGCTAAGCTTGTTTTATTGGCATGGATGCCCTTTCAAGTACTTACCTTCAGATTTCTATCCAGAAAACATTGTGGCCATTGACCTGTCTTACAGCAACATAAAAAATTTTTGGACCACACCTAAGGTATTTCCTTGTACACACGTGTTTTCCTATTTGATACCTAATGATCCGAGAACTTATCTTCTTTTTTGTTCTATCGATGTCAGTGCTTTAGAAGGTTGAAAGTAATGAAGTTAAGGTACTGTTGTAACCTAACAACCACCCCTGACTTCTCGGAGATTACAAATCTCGAAGAGCTAGATCTTGAAGGTTGTGTGAATTTGGTTAGCGTTCACCCCTCAATTGGAATGCTCAAGAGGCTTGCTGTGTTAAATCTGAGAGACTGCAAAAAACTTCAGAATTTTGCAGGTAGAGCGGAAACGGATGCCATTACACAACTTCCTTCTTTTGTATCCTCTCTAATAAACCTTGAATCATTGTCATTCGGTGGACAAGGGAGGATTCAACCTAGATGGTGGACTTCAATCACTGCTCCTTTTGGTTTACTAAGTAAACAACAACATCCCCAAAGATCAGTTTCATTAGAAGGTTTACATATGTTAAAGAGACTGAATTTAAGCTACTGCAATTTAGAACAAGTGCCTGAGAGCATTGGAGGCTTATCATCTCTAGAAGAGCTAAACTTAAATGGGAACAATTTATTAGAAGTGCCTGAGAGCATTGGAGGCTTATCATGTCTATATAGTCTACAGTTAGAAGGGAACAATTTTACTAGCTTGCCTGGAAGTTTGAGTCAACTTTCTCATCTTCAATATCTTGGACTTGATGGTTGCAAGAAGCTGGAAGTGTTGCCCGAACTTCCACATAGCGATCTTTATGCATCTGATTGCACCTCCTTAAGAGAAGTGTCGGGATCATATAAAGACCCAATCAGGTTCAAAGTTTTCAGAAATTGTCCAAAGCTGTTTAAGAATGTTACCATTGATAGCGAGGGGTCAATATCGAAGACTCAGTGTCTTGACTCATCTATAACTTCCCAAGGCTTTATTCACCAGCTTTCTGCTATCCTTGGGCTTTTGGGTTTCCAGACTAACAGATGTCAATTCTTCTTGCAAGACATTGGCTATTATTCTTTAGATATAGGATATCATGGGAATAGCATTCCAGAGTGGTTTACAAATAGAAGTAAGGGAAAACATGTAAAGGTTGAATTACCATCAGATTGGTGTTATGATAAGTTTAGGGGATATGGAGCTTGTGTTGTTTTTAAGAGAAAAAAGCCTTACAGATTTAAAGGATACTCTCTAAATGAAGCTTCTCTGAAACTATACGGTTTCATTCCATCTGTAATTAGGGATCATTTTGAGAAAGAGGTGATAGGAATCCAAGATTCATATATGATATGGTTGCATTATACGAGGGATACACGGGGATGGGAGGAAGCAAAGAATTTTGCAACTTGTTTTGAAGAGAATAATGAAGATATTGAGGTGAAGGAGTTTGGTGTAAGACTAATTTGTGATGAAGATTTACGGCAAGAAGAAGACGGCACAAACTTGAGTAGTATGCTCCCAACTCAATCACAACATGGTGGGGCCATTAGCTATGATGGGCCTTCTGGATTTTATATTCACTGGTCGTGTTAGTCGAATAACAAAGGCGTTTGTTTATATGTCAACTATTATATTTTCCTAATAGATTGTAATTTTTATTTGTTAGTTACTGGTAGTCCAATTACAAGTTTGATTTATTAATAGTAAATATTAAGTTTTATATTTTTGTTGATAACGAAAATGCTTTACTTTTTCTGTAGTAGATACCCACCACGTGTTTGATGAAATGTATATGATTAGAAATCATTTATTATTAGAGCCAATTCTCAAAATGGTATAAAAATTTAACTTTTTTCAAAAAAAGGTAAAAAAATAATGTCCATTCCCTAAAAGGTCATGTGCGAATGTGCGATTCCACCAATATGTTGACACGTGTCCAAACAATAAGTACAACACCAATCATTTGCAAGTACAGTCGAATGTGCGAATGACGGCTACCATTTGACTTTTTAAACAAATGTGTGAACGACGGATGTGTGAATGTGCGAATGACGGCAATTAGCCGCAATTCGCACATTAGCCGCAATTCGCACACCGTCGTTCGCATATTTGTTTAAAAAAGTCAAATGGCACGTGGGGTATAATGGTCGGGTGAAAGTACTTTATGTCTAGACACGTGTCAACATATTTGTGGATTCACACATTCGCACATGACCTTTTTGGGAATGAGCATTATTTTTGTACTTTTTTTTAAAAAAAGTTAAATTTTTATACCATTTTGAGAATTAGCTCTTATTATTATATCGGCAAACTATTATTCTTCGGCTTGTTTGTAGATTTTTTTCGATTTATGACGGATTAAGAATAGATCGTGGTCTTTTGAAGTTGCAATGTGTAGAGTTAGATGATAACCTTGCTGCAGTTTGCCTTTTGAAAAATCTATTTCTTCCCCACTGAGATGCGACTACATGATTGTCACTTTAGAAACCTTCCTACATGTAAGTTTTATCCTAGACAATCCTCTCTTTTTTCCAGATATGTCTTGTTACTTTAATGTTAGCGGTACTTGAATAGTTTGTTAGCACTTCCTGTATATTACTATGTTCAATTGATCTTCTTGCTTCTAATAATTTGAATAATTCTACGCTCAAATCACAATTTAAGTAATACAGGTGGGTTGACCCTAAATCAACTTTAAATCCCGCTTTTAAACCCTGTAAGTGCATATTCAGCTATGATATAAATACCTTTTCAAGTCATGCAATACATATTGCTTGATGAATATCTCATTATTACAACTAGAAAGGTACCAGCGTTGCGGCGCGGTTATCATGTAATCAAAAATATTAGCGAACAATCTTTACCGCTTATACATTTCCCGTGATAACTTTACGAGTGACAATAATTTTTTGGAGGACTGATTTACCAAATGTAACTTCGACGATACCAATTGCACTCCAAAACCAGAGAACTTCCATTGCCACTTTCATCATAAATAGGCATTAATCTATATTACATGTCAGTGGCATCAAACACCATCATCCATATTCATAACAAGTGCAACGACGCGCAAAACACTTTCTCATGATAATTTTCTAAGACACGCCAATCCATAGTTAGAAGGTACCACACAATGAGTATCAAATTTGACTACGCCTAATGTTTAAACTTTAGCATACATTATTTTTACAATAAGCATCTAACAATCAAAACCATATATTTATAGTAATCGCAATCCAATATTAGAATTTCTAGTCAAGATTATACCAAAGAAATATCGTAAAGTTCCCATGCAATGGAATCAAAGACAAGCAAGTGATACAAACACAAACTATCAAGCAGGTAGAAGAAAAGAAAATACATAGTAATCCCCATAAACAACTGTTATATTTAGCTAAGGATGTACATATAATCTACCTATAATATATAGTTGCAACTGAAAATCATGTGTATGACCCACCAACGATGATATCTTTTAACAAAATGAGCTGACATTGCTCCTTCTCTGATATATAGTTACTACGAGTATAAAAGAAAGAGTGTCAAACCTTCATCTTCGAATTTATCCCAATCCTCATCCCACACGGCAGATATCTCTGGAACTCCAGGTTGCCAACCTTGACAAACAAAATAGGTGAACCATAACGCAATATCAATCATTTTATTATAATATTATACAGATACAGTGACATTATTGCTAATGGAGTATTCCTGATAGCATGAGATGAAAGATGATACCCTTCGGAAGCTCAATAACCGCAGTTGACTTGACATCAATTCCATGGTTTTTGCAACGTTCAGTTAAAGCCTTCAGTAGTTCCTCGAGATCGGATTGGATACGATCAGCACGAACCTGAGTCAGCCGAATATATGTTTAATGATTTATTATTTTATATTTATTTGATTAAAAACAAAAGGTGAAAAAAAAATGATGGGTCAGTCAAGCTGTCCTTAAAACTTACGGAGTACTAAAATCTGTTACCCGGGATCATATGGAAGTAAATGAACTTACTTGAAGGATACCATCAGCGCTGCCACCCTGATCCATTTTCACAAGTGCCTGATTCAACTCCAAGTCTTCCTCTCCTAAAAGTCAACAGAAAATTTAATTCAATTAACATAAAATAGATCTAAAGTGCACTAAGCTGCCAGTCCAGTAGAAAGTAATAACGCAATGCTATTTCTTAGGCCATTTAGCAATTTTAAAGTAGAGGGAGCAATTCAACGCAATTATGTGGAAACTGGCCAAATGGTTTAAAAGTCGACGAGTGTTTACAACATATAATTCCCAGCATTTTCCGTTTCACTACGTCTTTTAAGTAATGAGAATAAGTGTAATGTGATAGTGAGTCTGGTCCCATTTTTTGACGTAAGAAGAAAAGGGACAACACCCACCCAAGTCGTATAGTTTTTTTTATCGTTTTTCTGGGTGAAAAAATAATTTATTTTGTGTGAGAGAATAAAACAGGTGATTCTACCTGAATATCACGAAAAGATGCCTCCTCAATAGTTAACTTAGAGGCCACTTCTGCCACCTGTTTGTACTTCTCTTCATATTTCTTAGCAAGCATCTCTGCCTGGAATTAGATAATGACAAATATCAAGGACCGCGAAAAAACCAAAATCAAAAGATAGAAAGAAAGAAGACATGATTTCAAATCGCCAATATACCTCACGTTTATCAGCTCGCCAATATACCTCACGTTTATCAGCTATCGCTCGTTCTGTAATCTCATTAAGGCGGTTATCACATCAGCTTTTGTATAAAACCTGGTGAAGAAAGGAGGTGAGAACACATATCTTCCCATATATAGTGTATAATGCAGTAAATTTATGAGCAGGCGTTGATCCATATATTGAGAAGAATGGCTACTCACGAGATCTTGCATTTTATTCCTGTAGAAGGCCATCTTTTCTCTAGAATCCAGAATTTCCTTCTCATCTTCAACCTTTTAACACCAATGGAAACCAATCGACAGTGAGGATTCTAAAGAGGATAAAAAATGTCGCATGGATAAATTGACAGTATATGCGTAATTAAATTCCAAATCTATCAGAAACAAATAAAACTTTACCACTTTTTCTGCTTGGGTTGTCTCTAGAGCAACTGAACGAGAAGTATTTTGATCACCATTACTGAGCTGATGTGCATGAGAGTTATCCATGGAGGGCATCGGTCCTTTCGGCTGATTATATTGTATTGGTTGAATAAGGCATTAATGATCTATTAAATTAAGCTACGAGTATTTACCTCTTGGTAGTCTCCAACTTAAAAATAAGCTGCGAGCCTGATCACCAGTGATTTTCCCATCTCTGTCAGAGTCGACTTCCATGAACACTTTCATATACTTGTTAATACCAGCCCGCGTCATTTTTGGCCATTGAGGTAACGATGGCCCACCTGACTGTAGTGGAGCATTTTGAGTTGGGGCCTGTTGATTTGGTCTTGGTAGAGATGGCCCCGCTGACTGTACTGGAGCACCTGTGGGTTGCCTTGTAAAAGCATTCAATGCACCAAGTGGGTCTATCTTGGCTGGAGTCTGGGGCTCAGAAGTTACAGGAGCAATTGCAGAAGAAACGGGTGGAATGCTTGCAGTTTGTGTTGGCATTGAGGATGATAGCGGCTCTTGGGGTTTCGGTACAGTAGCCCCAACACCTCTGCCCCCAAGCCACTCACCCGAGACATTAGAGTTTGATAGACCAGCACCGGCCAGACCACCACCTGCCGGAAAACTAGGACCACCAACACTCTGTGATGGAAGAGGCCCGCTCTGAGGTGGTGGCTGCCTCATTGACTGATTTCCTTGAGGTGCAAAATACTGTGCAGAAGGTGGAGCAACTGAAGGAGGAGCCATTGAATTAGGAGGCCCCTGTGATCTTATGCCGAAAGTTTGAGTTTGCATTGAATTAACAACCCCGGGCTGTTGCGTGGGAGGGCGTGGGGCCATTGAATTGACAATCCCAGGATGTTGTGTAGGAGGACGTGGTCCCATTGCATTTGGTTGAGCCGGAGGCAGAGCTGCAAGATTAATCTGTGGAGCAGGGATTTTAGATGAAGCAGGTCCATATAATGCCGCCTTTATTATATCTGATGTTAGTTCTCTTTTACTTTGTGCAACAGTTACAAGCTTAAGAGCATTATGGAATTCCTGACGGCCAAGGAAGCGAGTGCGGTTCTGATCAGCGTGTTGCCATATCTGCAATCAAATACAGTAATATATCATCATAAGAAACATGACCCAGATGCATGGTTAAACTGTTCATTTTTGTCAAAGTATAGTCCTATAATCTTCTTAGGATTCGATCAGATATCAAAGACACACCAAGAAGAATGAGAGACTATTCACGTCTATCTAACAAAGTAATTTTGTATGCATAGTAAGCGGCGTTATTTTGTATACAGTCTAGATGGAACAGTTTTGACTCATCTAACATAGGTCGACTAGGGTTGCATTATCTCCAAGTCGAATGGGTCAAACTGGTCAAAAGTGGCTCAAGCATATTCACATCTACAACCTCCCAAAATTATTTCATCGAACTAGTAATCATATTTAATACATTTGTTATTCATAATATTACAGGAGAGCGGCCAAGCCTGTTAACCTTTCTTACATGACGCAAAAATAAATAAAAAAATTATCCACAATGGCATGTAAATTACTAGAATGTGAATAACATTTAGATATGCAGCTAAACGCTCGCCTAAATATAGATTTCATGCCTGACTTAACCTCGAAAGTGAGATCGCACCTGGCTCAACTGTTCATGGGTAGAGACTAGAGAGCACTAACCAGTGCAATACTCTTTAGGTTGGTATCATTATCACTTGTTATCGAAGGATTACTCTAAGGAACTATCAGACGGTTTGGACCAAATTGTAAGTTGGAAGACCTTTACACTTAAAAAATTGGAAAAAACATTGGACCAGTAATCATTACAAGGCATTGTCTCCCCATCATGCCTCCTCGTTTTCATACAGGAATCAAGTTCAACAGTTATATCAAAACTATTACTAGCCTCATCCAGCACGTGCCAAGAGCAATATTACATTTACATTTGCCGGTCCATTAGCAATCAACCACTACGCCTTTTGTATGTATAAAAGACCAAGATTAATCTTGACTTTCACTGTCATATCGCCATCTTCTATAAAACAGGCTCATTTATAACTTCTTAGCCTGTTAAACTTGTAACTACTTTTGGAAATTCACAGTTTCAAATGAGATAGAAGTAGAAGTCCAACTCTTTACACTTAGACAAGCAAGCACTCATATATCACAAGTAAAACCACATGGTCTAAGTATGACACAAGTGTCAACTAAAGTAGTTAACCAAAGTGGGAAGTTGCCCATAGTAGAAAACTGAGGAATTATAAAGAGTAACTCAAGTTTTACTCCGTATTTGATCGGCCAAAAGTAGCTACAACTCACACGGCTTACTATATAAACTCACTTTCTTTTTTAACACCACATATTCCATTCTACAAACGCATAAAAAAAACCTTTACCTAGAGAATGTCCTAGGAAGTGGGCGGTGCAGAAGTTTCAACATAAGCAAAGTCCCCTTTATCGAACTAACTAGTATGTATATAACAATCTATGATTTCGATCGAATTACTAGTAAGTATCCTAAGTAACAACAGATGAAAATTGAGTTGTGAGATAAATAAAAATAAATTATTGAATGAATAAAATGAAAAGAGTAGTAAGTAAGTGACCTGAGCGAGAGTGGGTTTGGGCAAATTGAAAAAACTTCTAATTCTTCCATCTTTACTCCTCCAATTGCTCAATTGTTCCATTTTCTTTTTTTTTTAGGTTCAATCAATCAGATAAAAAACACAACCGATTTTTATTTTACATTTACAATCAGATCGATCCAACCAAACCGGATTTTTATTTTTATTTCTCTTCTTTTAACTACACTACTTATTAAAATAGTGGTTTCCAAAATTTGCATTTCAAGTCGCTCCCAAAAATTTAGTTTTCGTCATTCTTTTTCACACTTTGTTACACTCCTCATCCTTTTTGCTAACACCTTTCACGTGAGGGTATATATGTCTTTTTCGTTTTCCCTTTATATTACTCACTTCACGCAGTTCGATTGCATATCTCATCCTTAGAATTTCAAAATCACTACATCTTAATGATGATTTGACATTGATGTGGAGTCATCACTGACTTGCATTTGTTCAAAATTTAAAATGATTGTGTGATAAAATAAATTTCTTAATTACAGTCATCTATGTTGAGAAAAGTGACACCGGATTGAAGCAAATCCATAACTAAAATATGAAATGTAATAAAAGATGACACACGGATATAACATGAAAAACCCTAATCGGGTAAAAACCACGGGTAAGGAAAAATACGTTTCACTATGATAAAAATTAGGAGTTACACCTTCTCTTTAATTACAAAGATAAACAGTAATCTCTTGTAAGTAGGAGATATACATGTAACACCCCCAAAATATCGCAGCGGAAAGTAATATAAGTTATAATCATAGAAAACGACTCTAAATGAGACTTTTTAAACGTTTATCATTCGATCATAATAAAATATCAGAGTTACAAGAGGTCCCAAATAGTTTTAGAAAACATAATGTATTAACATAAAAGTTTTCAAGAGTTTATCGAATGATAACACAATGCAAGCCATCAAAACATTCTCCGTGCGACTTCATGCTTGCCAATTACCTTAAGGACCTGAGATAAAACATGCTAAAAAGTCAACACAAAGGTTGAGTGAAATTCACAGGTTTATAAATAAATAATGGACCACAAGATTTCAGAGTTAAAATAATAATTGCAACGAATACAATTATTGGTAAATAGTAAGTATTGCTCTAAGCTCATGACACTCAAATGTTAACTGTATATATATTAATACGTGATATATATAGAATAATAATGGCCCCGTGTAGATAATTTGCCATTTATCTAGCTATTCAAATATAGTGCGTTTGGTTGTCTATCAAATCAACACAAACGGGATTCGTCAATCCCAATAGGCTTATTCACAATATTTGCGTTCACATACAACAACAACAACAACAACAACAAACCCAATCCCGCCGGGGCAGGAATATTCGCGTTCACATGGAAGTGATTAATGGTTCATGATGTTAGGGACTTGTTTTTGGCAATAGCGGTACTTAGGCAACAATACTTTCAGGTAAGCATACAGTTTAAAGCACTTGTGTCCAAATTGTAAAATAGCATGTATCTCCCTCAATGGGTTTATAAACAATTTAAAGAGTTAAAGTGGGGCTATGAACTCACCGTAAACAAAAGTGAATAGCAAGATGTAAGTAAAGTGACGCGTAAACCGAAAAGTTCTACGAGCAGCCTAAAAATAAAAATAATATGTTGCGTCTTAGGTTTTAAAATAATAGAGTATGAATGCAAGTAAGTATATTATATCAATCATGCAATTGTACATAGTGTTTTTAAGGTTTATAAAGTGATAGGGACTAAAATTGACAAGTTGTGAAAGTGTTACGAGCCCTAATTTATAAGTTGTCCGAGGTTCGGGTTTTTGTTATTTTTATAGTCCAAAAATCCTATTGTGACGATATATGGTCAAATTGTCCAAATATGAGTTATCGGGTTTATACTTGAAAGTGGGTCCTACCACTTCGGGTAAGTGCAAAAGTTATCAAGTGTTAATAACATTATAGTTTACTAAATTTTATGTTTAAAATAGTTACATCACTATTATTATTATTTCATTATGTTTATAAATGTTATAAAATATATTTGACTATTTTTAAGTAAATTTGGATAAGTTATATAAATTTTTGGGTTAAGTGCGCGTCTTGATAAAAGTGGATATTTGTTACTAAAAATCCCGTTTCTCCTAAACCGTAAGGAGTTATACTTCAAATTTTATATTCCCGGAAAGGTTTTTAAGTGTTCTAATCAGTTTTGGAGGTCTTACTGCTTCTAAAATTTCATAACCTAAGTGAAATTACCATTCTACCCTTATATATCATGTCTGATCCGGGTCAGCCACAGTCAGTCTTACCATTTTGGTGA
This sequence comes from Artemisia tridentata subsp. tridentata, assembly GCA_021014915.2. Lineage (NCBI taxonomy): Eukaryota > Viridiplantae > Streptophyta > Magnoliopsida > Asterales > Asteraceae > Artemisia > Artemisia tridentata. The sequence continues at coordinate 43,170,450 of CP139508.1, forward strand.
TAAGTTCAAGTTAAAGTGTTATCTAATTTTCATAAAACTGGACCGAGTCTCAGAAATGACTAGATCTATGAGCTTTTTACGTTTAAAATCTGGTGTGCGTTTTCCGACTAGTTTTACCGTTTATTTTCTAATTAAATCATCGGGTATCGCCACGCGACCATCCACCCGGCAAATCGAAGCTAAGAGATAGATCTACAGCCCTATATTTTTACCTAAACCTCAATGTCTACTGATTAAGTTCAGTAATTACGAGAACAGTCCCTGGTCCAAATGGTCTTTGCAAACTTAGTACCAATCATAGTTTTAAGCATTTTAAGCTATGTACAATGCATAAATTAATACAATAAATATATGAAACATGAAAAATACATATAATGAAATGTACATCAGTAGGGAAATGAAAAATATAGTTTGGAGTAGATACATTTTTGGTTGGTTGGTATGGACAAATGATTTTAGTTTTCCATAACAATCTGATGTAACTGATGAATTTTTTGGCATAGATATTAGAATGTAGTTGCTCGTATATTGTATTGTAAAGCAACTGATGATCTGATGCATTTAAAACCATAATGTTCAAAAACCTGCATTTAAAACCATAACAGTTTTTTTTGATGAAAAACTTTTATATAAATTGATAAACATCTCTTAAATAAAATTCAAAAACCTGCAAAAAGAACAGTTATAAAACTGATGAACAAAACCAATAAAATTGATCATAATAGAAACTATAAAGTCATCATATACTATTATCTCAAATCAATGTTACTTTTATCATTATCAAAAAAATCAAGCATTCTTATCAGACAAACTTCACCTTTATTTATCTAACAGAAAAAAATAACCATTCTTATCAGACAAACTTCGCCTTCTTATAGGCCAACCTCGCCTTCTGTTTGCTCTTCTTTGTAGCAGCCTTATCACTAGCCTTCTTAGCAGCAATTTGAGCTCTCACATCATTGCACTTCGCCTGATCATGAACCTTCATGCTACATTTGCAGAATCTACAGTTCTTCCTACGCTTCCCACTTGGATTAACTGAACACTCAACACTGCTCTTAATCCTTTTTCGCGGACCTTTAGTACTAACCTGTTTTAGACAAAAACACAAGACAATAACTGATGAACCTAACAAAAACTAATGTTCATAAAATAGGAAAGCATAAACTAACTGATGAACCTATGATAGCACAAAACTGAAATTTATACTCAGTTTCATCAATTTTGTGCTCCTTCTTTCCCAGGTAAAGAAAGAACTCAGTTTACGCTTAAAAAACTCAACTTTATACTCAGTTTCATCAATTTTATACTCGCATCATCATATGTGTGCAGGTATATCGATTCTTGCACAGTCAGTCACCGAACAACCTCTGATTATTGCTGTTAGTTCGTGCTGGGCTAAACGCTTTGCAGGTTCATTCTAAAACAGAAACATTTTGTAAACTATACATATATTTAACAGATATGACAAAAAAAAATGCCAATACAGGCGGCCTACAACTGTCTGCAACTCCAGCAACAAGATACTATTTGAATCCTGAAGTCCCGGAAACAGACCACATCAAACAGTTGTAAGTGTTTTAACAAATGCCAAAATATATAACATTCGAAATGGCCTAAACTATTATGTTCTTCCATGCATTGCGCAAATAGGTACTCAGAATTGATAGGGCCATCACAACCATTGTTGCTTCCTATCACTGAGACACAACATGAAGAGCAAGCAATTCCGCAAGGTCCAATATCATTGGGTGTACTGATGTCTTTGAACCCACAGACTCACATGCTAAGGCACACACTTACACAGTAACATCGACATGAAAATGTTCAATAAAAAGATTTTCTTATTATATACGCTTGAACAATCTGCAAAACAAGATTATATGAGAAGATTGATTCTCATTGCCATTAATAATCTATATCTTGGAAAACAAATTGAAAGTTCATTACACTCTTTCAAGTTAATGGAAGAAATAAACAGTTGAAAAGTATTCAATTTTCAGTTTTGGATCAGATACTAAACAGATGAGTATTCTTTTGTAGTGCCTTTTAAGGAAGATGATAAGGAACACATCATTTGGTTTCTTGATCACAACTATCATGAGCCCATGTTCTCTATGTTCAAGAGAATCAACGGTAACACTTTAGTTTTTTTTAAATACACCTGCTCATGAGTGTCTCCACTGTTCTGCAATTCCTAACAATTTGATGTATGTTGCAGCTAAGGAGCATGTGGTTGGATGGTATAGCACCGGTCCAAAGCTAAGGGAAAATGATCTTGATGTTCATGGTTTATTTACCGAGTAAGCATCGCGATCTAATACTAAAGTTCATAGTCTTTATTTTTAATTTTCAGGCAGGATATTGCTCGATTTGCATAAACTTTTGCTATTTTTTTCCTTAACATACACAAATGCATAAAATTCAGAATATGCAAGTAGTTGTATGTGTATGTTTATCTATAGGTGTCATTTTGTCATCACATTTTCATTTTGGCATCACATTCTCATTTATAATTTAGCTTTTTACGAGATGGTGAAACCTTAAAGATGGAATGCAGTTGCAAAGGTGAACTTGGTTTGGCCCATAAGGGTACTTTCTTTAAGCCTGCAACTGATATAATCAGAGCGACGCAGGCTTTAACCGAAACTGATATCCCTATAGGTTGACCGTCTAGCATTTCTCAGCATACCTTGGTCGCTACTGTGTGTACACCTACATGTAAGTATACATTCATTTTGATTGGTTGCTTTTAATTACATTTTCATGTATGTTAATTGTTAGTATGTTTTGTGTATTGCAGTGTATAGTTGGCCTACCACACAGACTTTAAGAAATAGGTGTCTTGCCTTTACGCATACGCATCCAGGTACCAAAAGAACGTCACCTCAGACAACGATTGACACAAGGCTGATGGTATCTGATGGCTGCCGAAGGTGTTTACAGGGGGAAATTGGCAACCGGTTGCGACAGGCAGGCTACAATTGTAACCACCCGTAATTTTTCAAACATTATTTTACTAATAAAAAATTTATTTAATATTATCTGGCAATTTATTTGAGCACCTTTGAGCTTATTTGACTATTTCAGAAAGTTATCTCACACATTGTAATAAACAGTAACCCTCCAAGCTACTTAATTTTATCAAGAAAAGTGAAGTAATCACTTCCTGACACTTACTGGCATTTTATTTACAAAACCGAGAAGTGATCTCGCTTTTCTGAAAAACACGACATCACACGCGTACCGACACCATAATATTTATGGATTAAATCCGCTAATTATTTTCGGAGTCAATGGTATTATTTTTATAAGAACGTACTCGAAAAAATTAATTTTCGCATTGTTGCTCGAAAGCACGAAACCAGGTTGCCACGATTATATTTTAGCTCAACGGGACACAGGGTACACGGGGTAATAATAAAAACAACCTATCCTTTTATCCTTATCCCAACCGACCCCTGGCCCATCTCTTTCAATACTTTTTCTTTTCAGTATATAGCTTATAGATCTGTGTCTCTCTCTCTCTCTCCTTCCCAAAAACAGAGCACGAGATCATCTCAAGTCTTGTCAATGGAAAGGGACTACACACTCACATCTCTATTGGGACCAAAACTTGCACCTTAACGCCGGTTTAACACAACCGATGTGAGTGGTCTAAGGGGGGTTGTTTGTTGTGGTGACGTGGCACCCCATGGGGCCGGAATGAGGAGCAAAAACTGCTCACCGCTCTTATCCTTATCCCAACTGACCCCTGCCCCATCTTTTTCAAGACTTTTTCTTTTCAGTATATAGCTTATAGATCTGTGTCTCTCTTTCTCTCCTTCCCAAAAACAGAGCACGAGATCATCTCAAGTCTTGTCAATGGAAAGGGACTACACACTCACATCTCTATTGGGTTTCATGTAACTTAACGCTGAATTATTAGGCGAATGTGGTTGTGAAGAACCAAATTCGCCAGTTTGACCACCAGTGTCAGCATTTCAGCCAATTTGTGGTATGTTCAATGAATCTAAGGATACTTCACTTTCTGCAAACTTACGTAGTGCAATTCCTATGTTTTGAAGGGATTGCATATAAACAACATGAGCAGCTGCTAAACTGTACCTTGAATCAATAGCTTGTTTCATAAACTTTTTTCTTTCTTTGCATAAATGCAGCGGCCCACATGTGTCTGATTTCGAATTTGAGACACCCATTTTGTGAATGGCTTGTTAGAAAAATGGACACAAATGTAGTATATTGAGTTGTTATAAACTTATTAACATTATTTTAGAAGCAACATGAGTTGGACTTTGAAAAGGAAAAATAAAAAGGTGTCACAAAAGTCGTAAAGATCATTAAACTGGTATATACTGATATATGCATCTACTAACAGAATTGTATTGCAATCCCCTTATAAATTATCATCATCAACGACAGAGTTGTTACTTATACCACCAAACATCACCATTCCCGTCTTAAAAAACCAGATTGTTCAATTTGAGTTTTGTTAAATTATACTTATCAGTAAAGAAAGCAGGAGTTCTTCTCATCAATCACCCAAGATCATTCGTAAAACATCATTTACAAACTACTACTTCAACAAGCCCGGAAACTATAACCATGTTCCTAGCAACTTTAAACTAAACTTTCCAAATACTTTATCATATCCGTACACTAACTGTTAGTGGAAAATTAAAGTTCACAAAATTTTGCAAAAGAGTTTACAAGATTGTGTGTACCGCCAATGCACTAAGTCTTCGCAAGATCACAAGCTGTCAAAACAATTGCCCGTGTAGTTTGAACCTGATCGGGAGTACAGACTACCTTCGCCGTGTCTTAATCACAAGCAGGATGAATAATCTGAGGCCCGATATCTGAGCCCAACTTTACAGGGTTAAGTAAACCGACCATCTATGGTTCAAAGTCGCCCGGAATCACCCCTTGATCCGTTTACCCTAGTTGTTTCCCATAGAATAGCCGATTACCACCGTGGTGATACAACACTTAGATCGATCGCAAAGACAAAAACAAAGGTTTCCAACGCTCGCACTTGAAAATTGTTTTGTAAAATTGTGTGAAGTTTGATTTTCCAATAACACATTGGGCACACTTAGGCAGATTAACAACAACAACCACAATATATAACTCCCAAAACAGCCATCATCTGTCACACTTAGGCACAATATACAAGCCATCTAACTATGTAACAACCACAGCTTACAACTCCCAAATCAGCCATCATCTGTCACACTTAGGCACAATATACAAGCCATCTAACTATCTAACTATGTAACAACCTGTTAGGAATATAAATATTCAGATGAAGGCTCGGTCACCCCGAGCATCTATTTAGCATTCACATAGCTCGTATGCTTATTAATATTAGCTTAGTAATATTAGTTGTATTAGTATTATTAGCTTAGTCGTATTTATATTTGTGGAGTGGGTCGGGGCTTTCCCCACTGTCAGCTCACTCCACAGCCCACTAAGGGCACAATATTAAGAACTAGAAATACCCTTTCCCACACAAGGGAAAGGGTGAAACTTCTCATTTTATCTAATCTAACACACATACATTTCTCTCTCTAGGTTCCCAACCTCTTTCTCTCTCTACAACTCTTTCTATTCGATCCATAGATCTAGTCCCAAACGTGTGTTTATTGACTCATGAATATCCTACAATTGGTATCAAGAGCCATGGTTTGATCTTGGGTACTATTATTTTTTTGGTTCGAATCATTTACACAAACACAGATCTGTGATGTTTTTGTTTCGGATCTAAAGATTTGCCCATTTTTTTTATTGTTTCTTTATTAAATTCGAAGGTTTGGTCCCAGTGGTGATTTAATAATATTCAAGTGGTGATGTGGTCAACGCTTACATCCAAAAGATCTTAAGATTCGCTGCTATTATTCTTATTAAATTCGAATGATCTGCTACTTTGTTTTTTTCTTTCTTTCTTCTCGTTGACTGCACTTGTCATTCAACAAAGTGAGTATCAACGAGTCTACTGCTACTTCTTATAAAGCTGCTGCTATTTTTTTTTTTATTATTTCGGTTGTTGAAGATTTTTGACCAGTTGTTTTTTTTTAATTCGTATTAAATATACTTTGGTTTGACAAATCTGCTGCTACTCTCTTTTTGTTTCTATTCGGAAAGTTTCTGCTGCTATCTTTATTCGAAGAGTGTGATAAGAAAAGAGTAAAAGACAAAAAGATTGATTGTTCTTGGTTGCGTTTTGTGTGTTCTTGGTTGCTGTTTGTGTCAAAAGGTGATGTTCATAGTTGTGGTTTGTGTCATGTTGGGATTGGTGTTTGGAGTGTAGCTGCAAAAAGGGGTAAAAGACAAAACTGGGTGAAAGTGACAACTTTGACTGGTCAACTGCAATTTGACAAAGTTGCGGTTTGTCTCTTGCGGGTTGCTATTTGTCTGTTGCTGTTTGTGTTTTCATGGTTGCGGTTTGTCTATATGTTCACAGTTGCGGTTTGTGTACTTTTGAACAAGTGAAAGGTGTGGTTTGTGTTACCTCGAAGTAGCGGTTTGTCTTATTACCGGATTTGGCAATAAACGACAAAACGCTTAGAAAGCGACGTGTTTGGCGGTTTGTGTCTTGCGGTTTGTGTTGTGCGGTTTGTCTGTGCGGTTTGTCTGTGCGGTTTGTGTTGTGCGGTTTGTCTGTGCGGTTTGTCTGTGTGGTTTGTGTCGTGCGGTTTGTCCAAGACAGTGACAGCTTTGTCTTCTTGTGACTTGCGGCTTCTCTTGCGGCTTGTATCCTCAGACTAGCGACTTGTCTGTTGCGGTTTGTCTTATCAGACTAGCGATTTGTCAGTTGCGGTTTGACCAAAGTTGACTTTTTACGTCAAAACTTCAAACGGCCATAACTTTTGAACCGTAACTCCGTTTTCAGCGAAACACCTGTCAAAACGACCGGAACAGCCTGAATATTGTGAGATTTCACCACAAAGTCGTGAAACGAATTTTTCGAGGCCCAAATCCCTTCCGGAATGAAGTTATTGAGGTTTTAAGTTTTCAGACCAAAATTTCACCTTAACAACTTACATCAACCAAATCAAATCACAACTAAACAACTGATCACCAAGTCTTCCAAACCTTAATCATAACACACTTAAGCATCCATTATCATTTCACGGTTTATTCTTGATTTTTGTAAAATCCCGCGAAATAATCTATTTCTAGGTTTAAATCATAGAATTGTAAAATCCCGTGCACGTTTACATCATGTCTACTACTTCAGATTCTTTCATATCTGAGGTACTCAAGTTGTACGACACATATGATAAACAAAAGATTTCCAGTTCTGTACAACAAATAAACGTGGGTGATTCTGATAATACTGATGTGGAATCTTCGTGCCCGAATTCACATGAGAGTGAGTTGCTTCAGTCACTAATGTCACCTAATGCAAAGGAAAGTCGCATTGAATGTTTTCGTCTACTTCATTCACATCTCAAGTGTAACACCCCAACCCGGCAAGGGTAGAAGTGTCACGCAAATGGTGACATATCAAAGGCAAGCATAACATACGACTTACATAATACAAATGGTTTACAATGTTACAAAGGAAAATATACCAAATCTACGTAGTCATACATAAATGAATACTAAAACTAAGGTATCGTCTTCATAAGCTAATCTCTCATCCCAAAGCAAACCCAAGCTCCTGGCTTCCTACTAAAACCTGCCGCAGGAAAAGAAATGCGGCTGAGCTTAAAAAGCCCAGTGAACAGATATATAATAAACGGAAACAAAATTTAATGGAGATGAACAGACATATCATAATGAATGAGATATAGGAAAAGGAAATAAAGAGTAAGGTTTAGGACAGTCATCCACCACGAGCCCACATTTCACATCACATATCACAATCCTGTAGCAATCTAGAGGGGATACCTCTTTAGTAACCAGATAATATAAGGGGTGTCCTCATGTATCCAATGGAGTGATCAGCTCCCACATTTTGTGAAAGACGTGGATTGCACCCATCATCAGTCACCACATAGCACATATCATATCACATATCACAACGTACCTAGGATGCATCCATTCGCCCCCCACACAAATCACATTAGTCATAATAATATAAAGCGCGCATATCACAATCACAATGGGGACGGTGTAACCAAATCACTAGGGCTACACACTAGTCATGCCAGTGGTGCATCACAGACACGGCCATGTTACCTTCATGGCTAGGGAACACATTTGGCTCGGGTATCAAACTGAAGGGTCAAAGGTTCAAATCAAAGCAAAGGTTCACATGGTCATAATCACAGCTCAATCTCCAGGTTCACATCAAAGGTTCATATGTCACAGGTTCAAATATCAAAGGTTCTTATCACAGTGTAGGGAACATAGCAATGGCTTAGGAATCCCTAATACAAATCAGAATAGAGACCGAAGGCTCCTTATCAAAGAGCAGAATATCTGTACCTTATGACGAAAGCACAAACAGAAACAAACACAGGATATGGGAACAGCTCAAAGTCTCTCCTTCTTCACACCTAAAGGAGTAGAAGGGGATTACAAATCATTCTTAATTATCTGCCTTTCCATTTTAAGTAACTTTCCATTTTAAGCAGGTTTCCAAAATTAGCAAGTTTCCATATTTAGTAAGTTTCCATCTTTAGTAGGATTAAGGTATCATAGTTAAATTAACCCATTCTCATACTTGAGTTATCCAGAATTACACATTTAGCCTTTTAGATTACAAAATTTACACTTTATACCCTTTTATCAAATAAGTTACGTTTTAAACCTTATAATATCAATAATTACACATTAAACCCTTAGTTATTCCATTTTACACGATATACACTTATTTCAATATGTTGTACGAACACCCCTTCAATTATTCATAATTTACACAACAAGTCCCTCAAGTTATCAAAGTTACATATTAAGTCCTTTAATTTACAATTTCAACTTTTAATTATTAATAATCACATATTAAGCCATTTAATTACCAAAATTACACATTACCCCCTGAATATAATTTATTACTCAATTTGACCTTAAATTTCTAGAATTTACATTTTTAGCCCCTCTCTTTCATTTAATTATAAATCGAATTAATATTTATTTAATTAATCGAAATAACCTTTTTAAATACAAAAATTACACATGAACCCTTCATCTTATATTTTATACGAATTATACTCAGTCCAAAGAGTATTCTAAAAATAACCCACGAGTTTAAAAGTTTACAAAACACACCCTTATATTTTAAAAACTAAATCGTATAGACTTTTAATCAACAAAACCCTAACCCTATTATTCCAATCATTAAGCTAATCATTAGATCATCATTAAACATCATTAATTTCATCAAGAACAAACCCTAAATCATAAACCCTAGATCGAACACTTTTATTTTCTTTTCTTCCTTATTTTTCTTTTTAGCCGATTATACAAACAATTCGACAATAATTATTTTAGGCCATGAAAAATCAAATCAACATTTTTCCAGACTTATTTAGACCATATGAAGCGTAAATAAAATATAGTTCTTGCCCAGAAAATTCGTATTAATTTATATAGAGTTTTCATACGTTTTAATGGTTAAATTCACAAATAATTCATAGATCTTGCATGGTTCGTATATAACATTTTATTTGAGGTTCATATGATGTAAGATTCATAGGAAAAATACCAAACCAATTATAGGACGTGTAGAAAAGCGTGATGGATTTCTTTCTTCCAATCGAGCGCAACGACACCACAAAATCCTCACGAGCACACGAATGATCCCACAACCTTGTAGCCATTTTTAACAGAGTATATACATCATAAGGAGTATGAGAAAAATGATGAACGAATTTTATAGGGCTCGAATGATTTATTTGAGAATATACCTCACGAATTGACAATAAATTCTCCACGAGCCAATCGAGCAAGGCATGACCCCAAATCTATTTTTCGCAGATCATATATGAAGTGAGGGACATGGGAAAAATAACAAAAGAATTTTACAATGATCGAATGATACAAAATGAATTATACCTCAATAATCTACTCGACAAGGGGAAAAATTCCTTAGGATCGAATCGGGCTATGCACACCTTCAAATATATTTTTCTTGGCTTCTATGGGAGGTAAGGGACACAGGAAAATTGTCCTTGGAGTTTCTAAAAGTTGGATGAGAAGAAGATGAATTTTGCTAGGGTTTAGGGTTACACGGTTTTTGTTTTGAAGAAGAAAATGATGTGATTAATTTAAATGAAGTTTAGGCCGAGCTAGGAGGAGGAAAATGAGCAAAAAGGATCGGCCACATTGATTACAAATCAGAATTTTAAGTTAGATTGATAGTTTCCAATTTAAATGATAATTATCCATATATATAATATAATTAAAATGAATTTAATTAATAATGTATACACAATTTGGTCCTAGCAACATTTTAATGTGTTATAATGATTTTTATAACATGTACAAAAATTCAAATGGTGCCTCATAATTATTTGGTTACATATATGATTTAATTTCATAGGTTTTGCAATCTATTTGTTAGTTATATAAGCTTTAATTAGAATTTTTTAGTTATGAGGGCATTTTGGTCTTTTTACACGTTTAAGATTTTAGGGTTTTACAACTCTTCCCCTCTAACAGAAAAATTTCGTCCTCGAAATTTGCAAAGAATCAGAAATGAAAGGATCGAAACAAAACAGAGACATACCAGATCAGAATACAAAATGCGGATAACTAGCTCGTATCAATTCCTCTGTTTCCCAGGTAGCTTCCCGCTCTGGGTGGTTCTTCCAAAGAATCTTTACGAACAGAAATGAAACGAAACAGAAGACACAACGGACAGCGAACGGGAATGTAAAAGACTTGTTTCTCATGACTCTTTATTGCCGATCCAAAAGTAACTTCAGTTTTCAGAAATGACATATCATACGAAATTCAGATTGCAAGGATCATATTCAAACATGACGAATGGTTATCATATTCTCTCAGAAGAGATACAAGGATACGCAAGATTGTGACGGATATGCCGTCCATAGCATTCGATTAGGCAAATCAGATGAGATCGTACAGAAAATAAATTGTAGGTGATATCAAATGGAAGATACTTATAGTAGAACTTAAGATTCTTGTCAGAAGTATATGGATCAACAAATGCGTGTCAAGAATCGAACGTATCAGATCGTATAACGGCGAACAGATTAAGCGTATAGGTGGAATGAACCTAAATCTTACAGATGCAAAAATTCTCACATCTCCTATCAACATTATAAGGTTTCTAAAGTACTCCTCGAAATATCCTATGAACACAATAAGGGTACGTCATATGACGTAAGTATTATCACGTTAGCTACTCGTCATAATACCAGCATCATATGAGTATACCATCATGATGGTCATACTTTATCTCAAGTCGCGAACAGAACTACTTATCTTAACCACCTATCAGTCTTTCTACCTCCTAAGGTTGGTCCAAAACAAACATCACTACGGATTCTAAATCGGAGGAATTTGAACGTACAAATAGCGTAACGGAATGTGTACACCTCAAAATGAACTCGTCGTCGAAACGTTAGGTCTTCCACAATTCATCATCCTTCTCATAACGAAACCATCATCCAAAGCAAATGCATAACGAACACAGAACGGAATTTCTAATAGGGTAAGGCTCATTCAAAAGATCCTATCGAAAGGTAACGGAAACTTAAGTGGTCTAAGAGGAAATGAATTACGTCTTCAATATCTTCATCCCTTACAGCAATCAAATCTTCCAAATCCAAACGTTTACTACAAAATTTCATCCATTCAATTTCATGATCTCGAATCTTTTCAAATTCCAAGTAGTCGTTCTCTTGTCTAATCATACGATCATAGGGTGAAAAGGAAATCATAAACTTGAGTCTGGTTCCTCAAGTCTTCGACACTTCTTCTGGACACTTCGGTGTGGTAGCGTGAATCTCTGACGTGATCACCTTGCATTCCTTCATTTGCGAGTCTGCTTCAGCTCTCAATTCATCTTAGTACAACTAAAATGACTTAGAGAAACAAGGTTGCGTGTCTCCTACAGGTCTCCTAGCATGATTCAAAATTCACCAACTCAAACTGCTGTGGACTTCCTGGTTTATGTGCTGAAAGCTCATCTTCTACGGTCTGGTCGTCTTGATGCCCAACTGAAATTTCTACGTGCTGCTTGAGGTATAATCGAGTCTCATCTCAGTCTGTCTTCTCCTCACATGCTTCTCTCTTGGTAACGCCTGTCACGAACCTCTTCTGCACATCTTCTACAAGGTTTCTAACTCTGACAATGGTCTTCAGTCTTGGTCCTTTTTGTGGAAGTTCTTTAGTCATCGGATACCTGGTGGTGTTGTCTGCTACAATCTCTGATCGTCAAGTAAATCTATTCTTCTAGAACAAAGGGTCGGTTCACTTCATACCAAAAATGGTCAGCGTGTTCCTCGTTCGTCTCTGAGCACAAACATACTGTCATACTATGACAATTGTCCGAATACTTGCGAAAACATGAATCTTCTAGCCAATACAATTGACATCATTCAAAACTCATAGTGGTCACACGGGTACTAAAGCAACTTCAGGAAGTCTTCTTAGGGAAAAACTTCATATCACAAATCTCTTCACAAATCAAATCGTAATGCTTCGCGGAACTTAATCTCAACTAATCAACTTCTTCCTCAGATGTTCTTGTGGTTGCTTCTTCCGTCTTTCAAACTCAAATGAGGTCGTCTGCTACGGAGTTTCAAAAATAGAATAAATCAAATATTGATACGCGGAAATGGAATAATGATTACGGTTACATTCACGATGGTCGGTGTGCCGCCGCACACTTCTCTCTTTCTTCTTCATAAACCAACAGGAGCATTCAAGAGATCACTGAAGTGAACAAACTCATATTCCATCAGTTCCTACAATCTCTTAACTTCTTCAGTATCGTGGTTTCGCCAAATTCAGATTAGTTCCATGCAAACTTTACTTCCCAAACGGATCTCAAAAGGTTCATCAGAAACACCAGAAATTCGTACAACAAACTTTCAAATGCCGGAGCTTTCCAAGAGTGGATACTAACAGGCGTTAGGAGAAAATTGGAAATCAAAGAGATCGGAGTATGTGCTTCATAGCAACAATAATCTTAACAGATTCAAATGATTGAGAATATCATATCAAAATATGGTGAAGCAGATTGTTAAAGGTCGCATTTCAAATATTGCAGTCCATGATAGCTTTACAAAAACCACCAATCCATAGTCAAGAGACCTCAAAGTCAAATACATCCAAAGGGAAACGGATTCTCAGAGCGAATGTGGTTGTCAAATCATACGGATAGTTCACATATCAAATTTAGGTACATGGTTCATCAGAGTGTGGGATGGGAGAGTATTAAAATATATCAAGGCCAAATATATCAAATTTAGAATCATGAACAGTTCAAAGGATTTGAATCTTGTTTAGCTTATAACATAGGAATGGTAGGGTGTGCACCGATAGTAATACGAACATCTCTTAACTGTCATAGTTGAGGTGTATGGAATATCAGTTATTAGCATCAGCATGCTTAGATAACAATTCCGTACTGGACAAATATCAACATCAAATCCTTCTAAAGGAAATTGGTTAACATACAAAGTTCATCATTTAAATGACGGAAGGTAAGACTTCCTCATCTTCTGCGACAACGTTCTTATAAGGCATGACTAAAGGCAAAGTCAAGATTCAGAGTGATGCGGAAGCAAATACTACTCACATGGATGTCCTAGTCTACCCATTCCTCACCGGTTGTATCTTATGTTCCTATGAAAAAAATATTCAAGCAACTTCGCAAAGGTTATCCTACGAGCGCCTACAGGGAAACTTAGTGGTCCTAACTTACACAGGCCAAGGGTAGATGTACTACAAGTCGCAAACCTGGCTCTGATACCATAATTGTAACACCCCAACCCGGCAAGGGTAGAAGTGTCACGCAAATGGTGACATATCAAAGGCAAGCATAACATACGACTTACATAATACAAATGGTTTACAATGTTACAAAGGAAAATATACCAAATCTACGTAGTCATACATAAATGAATACTAAAACTAAGGTATCGTCTTCATAAGCTAATCTCTCATCCCAAAGCAAACCCAAGCTCCTGACTTCCTACTAAAACCTGCCGCAGGAAAAGAAATGCGGCTGAGCTTAAAAAGCCCAGTGAACAGATATATAATAAACGGAAACAAAATTTAATGGAGATGAACAGACATATCATAATGAATGAGATATAGGAAAAGGAAATAAATAGTAAGGTTTAGGACAGTAATCCACCACGAGCCCACATATCACATCACATATCACAATCCTGTAGCAATCTAGAGGGGATACCTCTTTAGTAACCAGATAATATGAGGGGTGTCCTCATGTATCCAATGGAGTGATCAGCTCCCACATTTTGTGAAAGACGTGGATTGCACCCATCATCAGTCACCACATAGCACATATCATATCACATATCACAACGTACCTAGGATGCATCCATTCGCCCCCCACACAAATCACATTAGTCATAATAATATAAAGCGCGCATATCACAATCACAATGGGGACGGTGTAACCAAATCACTAGGGCTACACACTAGTCATGCCAGTGGTGCATCACAGACACGGCCATGTTACCTTCATGGCTAGGGAACACATTTGGCTCGGGTATCAAACTGAAGGGTCAAAGGTTCATATCAAAGCAAAGGTTCACATGGTCATAATCACAGCTCAATCTCCAGGTTCACATCAAAGGTTCATATGTCACAGGTTCAAATATCAAAGGTTCTTATCACAATGTAGGGAACATAGCAATGGCTTAGGAATCCCTAATACAAATCAGAATAGAGACCGAAGGCTCCTTATCAAAGAGCAGAATATCTGTACCTTATGACGAAAGCACAAACAGAAACAAACACAGGATATGGGAACAGCTCAAAGTCTCTCCTTCTTCACACCTAAAGGAGTAGAAGGGGATTACAAATCATTCTTAATTATCTGCCTTTCCATTTTAAGTAACTTTCCATTTTAAGCAGGTTTCCAAAATTAGCAAGTTTCCATATTTAGTAAGTTTCCATCTTTAGTAGGATTAAGGTATCATAGTTAAATTAACCCATTCTCATACTTGAGTTATCCAGAATTACACATTTAGTCTTTTAGATTACAAAATTTACACTTTATACCCTTTTATCAAATAAGTTACGTTTTAAACCTTATAATATCAATAATTACACATTAAACCCTTAGTTATTCCATTTTACACGATATACACTTATTTTAATATGTTGTACGAACACCCCTTCAATTATTCATAATTTACACAACAAGTCCCTCAAGTTATCAAAGTTACATATTAAGTCCTTTAATTTACAATTTCAACTTTTAATTATTAATAATCACATATTAAGCCATTTAATTACCAAAATTACACATTACCCCCTGAATATAATTTATTACTCAATTTGACCTTAAATTTCCAGAATTTAGATTTTTAGCCCCTCTCTTTCATTTAATTATAAATCGAATTAATATTTATTTAATTAATCGAAATAACCTTTTTAAATACAAAAATTACACATGAACCCTTCATCTTATATTTTATACGAATTATACTCAGTCCAAAGAGTATTCTAAAAATAACCCACGAGTTTAAAAGTTTACAAAACACACCCTTATATTTTAAAAACTAAATCGTATAGACTTTTAATCAACAAAACCCTAACCCTATTATTCCAATCATTAAGCTAATCATTAGATCATCATTAAACATCATTAATTTCATCAAGAACAAACCCTAAATCATAAACCCTAGATCGAACACTTTTATTTTCCTTTCTTCCTTATTTTTCTTTTTAGCCGATTATACAAACAATTCGACAATAATTATTTTAGGCCATGACAAATCAAATCAACATTTTTCCAGACTTATTTAGACCATATGAAGCGTAAATAAAATATAGTTCTTGCCCAGAAAATTCGTATTAATTTATATAGAGTTTTCATACGTTTTAATGGTTAAATTCACAAATAATTCATAGATCTTGCATGGTTCGTATATAACATTTTATTTGAGGTTCATATGATGTAAGATTCATAGGAAAAATACCAAACCAATTATAGGACGTGTAGAAAAGCGTGATGGATTTCTTTCTTCCAATCGAGCGCAACGACACCACAAAATCCTCACGAGCACACGAATGATCCCACAACCTTGTAGCCATTTTTAACAGAGTATATACATCATAAGGAGTATGATAAAAATGATGAACGAATTTTATAGGGCTCGAATGATTTATTTGAGAATATACCTCACGAATTGACAATAAATTCTCCACGAGCGAATCGAGCAAGGCATGACCCCAAATCTATTTTTCGCAGATCATATATGATGTGAGGGACATGGGAAAAATAACAAAAGAATTTTACAATGATCGAATGATACAAAATGAATTATACCTCAATAATCTACTCGACAAGGGGAAAAATTCCTTAGGATCGAATCGGGCTATGCACACCTTCAAATATATTTTTCTTGGCTTCTATGGGAGGTAAGGGACACAGGAAAATTGTCCTTGGAGTTTCTAAAAGTCGGATGAGAAGAAGATGAATTTTGCTAGGGTTTAGGGTTACACGGTTTTTGTTTTGAAGAAGAAAATGATGTGATTAATTTAAATGAAGTTTAGGCCGAGCTAGGAGGAGGAAAATGAGCAAAAAGGATTGGCCACATTGATTACAAATCAGAATTTTAAGTTAGATTGATAGTTTCCAATTTAAATGATAATTATCCATATATATAATATAATTAAAATGAATTTAATTAATAATGTATACACAATTTGGTCCTAGCAACATTTTAATGTGTTATAATGATTTTTATAACATGTACGAAAATTCAAATGGTGCCTCATAATTATTTGGTTACATATATGATTTAATTTCATAGGTTTTGCAATCTATTTGTTAGTTATATAAGCTTTAATTAAATTTTTAAGTTATGAGGGCATTTTGGTCTTTTTACACGTTTAAGATTTTAGGGTTTTACATCAAGGTTCTGTTTGAAAAACCTGAATACGTGATGGGTTACACACGGGCTTTCACAACACTCTTTGGTCAAGATGTTCATGATTTCACAGTCAAAATGACTCTATATTTAGATCAACTTGAACAACAGCTTGACAAAGAAGAATTCTCTGAAGCAAGATCCAGAGCAGCTTTCAGTGTGATCAACAACCAACTCCAAGTGTTCATTGATTCGCAATACACTGAAAACTATGACTATGACAGTCAAATGACAAAAGAGTGTTTTGCTAAATACACTGGAACTGAGGTTGCCGTGTTCAGAACAACATTACTACAATTGATGAGTAATGTTAATGGGTTTATTGATGAAAGGGCTAAACAAATGGGGAATGGAACAAGATCAGACAAGTTTGATGATGGTGACAGCACAGGAGGTGATTTCACATTATGTGAGAATGCAACCTACGAACCTGAAAATCACCAAGCACAGTCTGCTATGGTACATCTGTCTTATCTAGATAATGCTCTTTCTAATGAACAACAACATACTGATCAACTTAAACCTACTTATGTTGTAGCCGAGAATCACTCTTTATCACACTTAGATATGCTTTGTTATGCACAAGAATGAGATGATGAGATGGGACACAATATATGTATGGATAGTATGGTTTAAATGGATATAGAAGTTAAAGCCTTTTTCTTTTATTTCACATACATACACCAGTGAACCACTTCTCAAATGAGAAGTTTTGTGCTTTAAATACAACTAGCACTTTGCCTTGTGGGCTTTCAGTGGGCCTCAAGTGGGCTTTACACTTGGATTGGACTTTTACATATACTTAAGCTAACATAAGCCCACTTTATACAAAGACCTTAACTAAGTGAATGACCATCACTTTAAATTATAAAAACTAAAGCTAACAATCTCCCCCTAAGGGATGGTCATTCAAAATATGCTCTACGTGATTAGATCTTTAGACTTCTGGGTCTTTGAACTTTGTGATTCTTTGTTCCTCCATGCATTGTGATCTTCATCGTATTGTCTTTTGATTGTTCTTTGCCTTGATCAACATCTTCATGTATTTACAGTGTCGTTCTTCCAATGTAGATGTTGAGACATACGATGATCTATGGACTTTCTTCAGTACCTGCATAAAACAGTTAGTAATAAATTGTCCAGCTCTTTCTAGGTTCAGATCTCATTATGACACTTACAACTTATGTCCTTTTTGGCGAACACAAGTGTATTTTATTGAAAGTGTTCCTAAGAGATCTTTGATGAATCTCATGGCTCTAGACTCAATAATGTGCGTTTTGGTTTTAGTCATCGGAGGCATGGAGCAGAGTGCCACCTTTTCAATATCAACACATCTCGGAGTGAGAGGTCGATAGATTATGCATTGATCTCCGTGAGAAATGAAACAAATATCTTTTAAGAGATATCTGAGTGGCTGGGAGGGGTTTGTGCACCGCGTCACTGGGTCCATGACGTCTTGTCTTCAATATCAGTATCACCTTAGTGAGTACCGATAGCATATGTATTGACCCGGTGTCTTTCCTAAGTTTTCATGGAGGGCTATTTCTTTTCACCCTTACAAAAACTTTTCTTTTTCATTCTTCAACCCCTTCTTTCTCCTTTCTCATTTGCTCCTTTTTTCAATCTTACCTAAGGGCTTCTAATTCTAAGCTATTGGAATTGTCCTTGGGTAGATCCCTCCGGTTCTGGCGGATCATTAGACATTACCTAACCATAATCACCTTATTACTCCATGATTATAATAGATTTGTTGATCAATTGCCATAAAACCATTTGAAAGTCTCTCAACATGTTTATGAGAAAACACATTTAGATCACATTGAGAGTTTTGCGTTTTTGTAACACTCCCCCTTCACATGTGCTCATGCATTTTTGAAATAAATTGCACATGTTGGGTAGAGATCGCACATTTTGAAATGATCAACTTTCAATGAACATGACCTTCGCGAGACACGCTTACATCACTAGTTAGACTAGCTTGAAATTATTACCCGTCCCGGTCATATGCAATGATCATCTCTCGAATTGGTACATTCTACTTAGACAAGTCCTTTGCGAGACACGCTTACATCACTGGTAAACCAGCTTGAAATTATTACCCGTCCAGGACATGTCTTTTCGAGAACGGACATTTAGTTTCGTCAATTCGAGGGTTATCCCTGAGTCTTTTTGAAGAACTCGTTTTGAGATTCAAACGATAAAACTTCTTTTAGATCACATTTTAATCTTATCTTCTCCCCCTCAAAAATAGCATTTCGATGGTATTTTTGATACCGTTTGATTAAAATCATTGTTTTTGGAAAGCTATTTGGGAGAAACGATCATGCATGAACTGTTTGGAACAAAATTTGTTTCTGAAATACTCCCCCTCAAAACTTGCATTGGTTGTGACATTTTTGTAAACATTGAAGCAAGTGGGGAGTAACAATTTGAAAATCTTAAGCAAAATTTTTGAAAAGTTTTGAAAAACCTTTTGAGAAATTTTGAGTAAAATTTTTCTTAAGATTAAGAAGTTTGAATAAACATTGCATGAAAACTTGTTTTCTTTTAGGATTGTTGCCATAAATTGTACAACAGGGTCCTTTCTTTGAAAAACGGGTTATGCACTGTTATGTGTGCATAAGCCAAAACGTTGAAGCTCGGGTTGTAAGCTGAAATACTTACAAGCCATTGATTTTTAGGACAAGTGCTCGAAAGATTTTTATTAAGCACTTTCCTTTCTTTGAAGCACGGGTTTCGTACTGAAATGCACGAAAGCCATTAATGAAGCGCGGGTTTTGAACTGAATTGTAACGACCAAGAATCGACTTTTAACACCTTCGGGTGGACGAGATTCATGAAAGTATGATCGATCCATGTTTATTTTAGTGAGAAGTTAGAGAGAAGGAGGAGTGTTAAACTTTGGATATTATTTTGTGTTGAAAGTTACACACAGCCACACCCTTCAAGTGATAACTTGAAGGGTATTTATATGCCTAGTTTGACAACTATAAGAGTATTACACAATAGGTCCTTGCACTAAATGCAAACTAGTTGTCTAATTCCAATTCACGTAAATATCGTCCAGCTTCGTTTCTAACAATCTCCCTCCAGCTGGAGATATACATGAATTGGTTACAATGATTCCTAACAATTACATAACAATGATAAAAGCCATGCTGAAGTAGAGCAGTCTCCTTTTGAGGATGACTTCACAGCTCTTGATCTTCTCGTATCTTTCTCAGCTTGCTTGACTTACCTGCAGAATCACTGTAATGACCTAATTGGGTTATTACTCCCTCCCAATTAGTGAGGCATATTCTTTACATGCTCCCTCCCAAAATGACAACCCGTTTGATATAGCATTGATGCTTGTAGAAGAAGTTTCTCTGAAATCTTGCCAAATTGTCTTCAGTCTCTTGCACAGCGGAAAATGGATTATAGACTGATGACTTGTAACTTCTTCACAGGTTTCTTTGGGGAGCATCATATCGACATCTTCAGCTCACTTAGAATGCTTCCAGTTCTTCATAAACAGCCCCGATGTACACATTTCATACATTTCTCCCTCCAGGATGATGACGATCTTTCGGACTCATCCTACATATGTATACATAGACATATCAACTAGAAGCAACAAACAAATCAATACCCCATGAGTTGATGTCGATAACTATTCTCTCTACGATTCTCTTAGGATCAATCTCTTCTCAAACCTCTTGTATCAAATCAACGGCTTTTTGTAGTGACTGCTGATGGATAAACCCACTATGACGAACTTGAGACTGAAGTAAAATAACCCAGACTTGTGACTTAAACTTGCACGATAGTGTGACTAAGAACCTATATGTAAATCCTTAAAGCATAGGTCGTTTCATATACCCATCCATCCTTCCTTAACTGTATATGAACCTCTCTTGAATTATCCACATCTTTGTGTGACACTGAGTACTACAATGTATCTCCTTTAAGTGATAGTTAACTAGGTCTTCGTCCATCCTCCCCTTGACCTATGAAAACTAGATAACCCAAGACTTAATCACTATTCTATAAATGCTCAAACAAGGATCTCGAAGAATCATGCATCCAACCAACCCCGATATCTTCAAGATACTAAGTACACGCACCCGTGAAATTCCACTTCAACTTCAAGTAAGTAATAATGAATCATCCTTGTAGTCACGGTTGATAATTTAGCCATTGTCATATGATTGCGATTCTTGATCAGGATCTTTTCGGCAAAACGTGGTGATGTTGACGGTTAAATTTGGTTGTTGTTGTGAAGTCTTGTTGTGTTGTTGTTGATCGATGGTGTTGTAACAAATTAAATAACGTTACGAAACTTGATTCAAGTATAATTAAGACAAAGTCAAAAGTTTACAATTTCGACAAAAGGATATGTAAATTACAATTTAGATAAACACGACACTTTCTATAGAAATTTCAATTTGACCAAAATTTATACAAATTATGGCAAAATATCAATTTAGATAGAAATATATCTAATTTATATAAATCGGTAATTTATATATAAAATCTAACACTCTTATACAAGAGGTTAGATAACCGTTTGTCGAAGTATTTTACACTCTTATACAAGAGTAAAAATACCGAGTTCACTTTCGAGTTGACGAAATTACGTTCGAATCAAATCCTTAAAAGTTATCTAACTTTGAAGTCTTTTAAACACAATTGCGAGGGCCAAAAGTGTCAAATTCGAAAGATCTCTTAAGGCAGCTGAAAGTACAAGGACTGAAGTTGCCAACTCTGAAAATTGCTTCAATTGCGAGACCAAATGTGAATTGCGAGATCAATTTCGATAAGACAACACCAATTGCGAAACTGAAATGCGAGAAAATCACTTGAATTGCGAAACAGCCCTTGAATTGCGACAGAGTCTGAATTGCGAGACAATTGCTCAATTGCGAGACCCAATTGCGATAAAAGAGACCAATTCCGATAGACCAATTGCGAGACTCACCAATTCCGACAGAGTACAGCAATTGCGAGACAGTTGAATTGCGACAAAGTACTGCAATTGCGAGAATCTTGTGCAATTCCGAAACTTTTCACTTTTTCCCACTTTTTGACTTTTGAGTACTTGTGCCCACGTGATATCTTACAACTTTTCACCCACTTGCTGATATTCTTGACAGTTTATACCAACTTGGACCAATCAAATCAAGTCAATAAAACACTATAATATTCAATAACACAAATCTTATAAAAACTTTGATTCTTGACGATTGAAGTTACAAAGAACCAACCAAGATCCAAGCTGCCAATATTATGACCATGAAAGATACTCACATGCTTAAACACCAGGTCGCATAAACACAAAACAAACACATCTTTTCATGTTTTTTGCAATTTCGATTCCCAGAAAAACAAAAAAACACCCTCGAAGTGCCTTTTTAGGAAGACAAAAAAAACTCACAACAGATGGTTTCTATTAAGCACAAATCGAAACACAACCTTACCTCAAACACACCACGATTTGCCCCCGGTTAGCTCTTGATACCAATTGTAACGACCAAGAATCGAGTTTTAACACCTTCCGGTGGACGAGGTTCATGAAAGTAGGATCGATCCATGTTTATTTTAGTGAGAAGTTAGAGAGAAGGTGGAGTGTAAAACTTTGGATATTATTTTGTGTTGAAAGTTACACACAGCCACACCCTTCAAGTGATAACTTGAAGGGTATTTATATGCCTAGTTTGACAACTATAAGAGTATTACACAATAGGTCCTTGCACTAAATGCAAACTAGTTGTCTAATTCCAATTCACGTAAATATCGTCCAGCTTCGTTTCTAACAACTTATGACACACATATGTTGGAAAAGACTGATAGCAATATTACCTCTGATTCAACAAATATGAGTCATAAGGGGGGAGAAATTGATCAGGATGTTGTTCATGAACATGATGATGCGTCAAGTTCTTTGCCTATGGCTGAGTTTTTCAAATCAAATGATATGGTTGAAAAGGATGTTTACAATGAACTTTCAAAAAGATTTTTACATCTTGAAAAGCATTGTATTTCTCTTAAAATTGCAATGCAACAAAAGGAAGAAAGTTTTCAAACTAAACTACCATGTAAAAATCCGGAATATCCCGAATTCCGAGAATTTTTTATAATAAACGATTTGAAAGCTCAACTAGAGGCCAAAAACTCGACTATCAACAACCTGAAAAAACGTATTGCTGAGATGTGTGATATGCTTAATGAAGTTAAGACTAAATATGACAATGATGTTAAAAGTGAAACAAAAATTGCAGAATTAGATCATAAAGTGACTGAATTGTTTATAGAAAATGAGTCTTTGAAAATTCATTGCAAAGAACTGAGTGATACAATCAAAGAAACGAAATCTAAGAATGTAGAGCAAACTATCTCTTTGATTGCCAAAAATAATGAATTCAAGGCTCAACTTCAGGAAAAGGGTTTTGCGATTGCATCGTTGAAAAACGAATTGAGAAAATTGAATGAAAAGGGTGTGAACACTGAGTTTGCAAAACCATCAATCTTGGGGAAACCACCACTTAGGAACCAATCAGTTGTTAGACAACTGACAGCGTTTAGCTCTGAACGGTCAAATGTTTCAAAAACACGGTTTGCCTCCCAAGTTGATGCGGAAAAAGTTTTGTCAAAACCAGTCTCTTCACAGTCCAGACCTAGTGAAAAGGAACATGCTGTTGCAAAACCACATCACATGAGTGCATCTAGTTCTTCTAGGATTAGTTCAACGCGTGTGTCACTTGTGACACCAAAGGAACATGTTAGACATAATGACATTGTTCAGAATCAAAACCTAGTGGACGCTAAGAAAAACTGACGCGTGTGATGTGTCGTTGCGGTTTAGCAGTATTAATGCTTACTCAAGTTTTAAATTTATATTTAGCCGACTTATCAATAACACACACACTTAACGAGCAGTGTACCCGGTCAGTATGAATATAATGGTAAGTAGAGTGTCGATCACTAAGAGTGGAACGTATTATCTAGTTATTCTAATCAGTATTTTAATATACTAAGTTAGCTATACAACCTAATCTAACGCAAGGGGGTTCAGCCTGAGAGACTAGCACGATTTGGTTGCAATTAAATAATAAACTAAACCAATAGGCACGAATCAGCGAATAGCACACACGTATACAGATAAATACTTGAGACAATAAGAAGATCTGTCCTGATGATTAAGTAGATTGTCACTTGTTTTATTGATAGTTTTATATGAAGTGTATGTAGTTAACCCTTTCTCGTTGGCCCTATTCTTATCGGCGAGTAAACCCTTAATGATTACTTATGTCTAAAAGTTATTCCTAAGTGATCAATTTAGTAACAACCGTGGGAGCCACATTCTCTTCCGTAGTCAAATGCGCAGGCCACTAATAAACACAGAGGTTATCAATGCACTAATAAGTAGTAACCAAAGACATCAACATATAAACTTTAATTGATGGGAAAGCAGTTTTAAGGGAGTGCAATCTTTCCGTTGTCACATTACACAAGCCATCAATCCTGATGAATTAAAGTTTACTAACACAATAAAACAAAACTACTTAATGAATTAAACACATGCAGCACCTTCTTACAGCTCTTGTATCTTCGTTCGGGTGTGTCTTGTGCTGCCTATTCGTCTAAATTCGGCCTTAGGTTTCTCTGGTCTTCGTACTTCGTATATAATATGATGCGTGGGTTTTGCAACCTTACAACAGGTTTTACCTCTCGAGGGATCTCAAGAGGCTTACAACCCCACCAGGCAGTGTACCTGACCGATGTAGTATAGTGTAGTGGTAAGTACGGGGGATTGATCGTTCTCCACAGGGAATAGTGTTCGTTAGGTATGAAAGACTACTCTAATTAGGTCTAAGGGTTGAGGAAGATTCTTTTTTATGTTTTTATAATTTTATGAAAGCAAGTAAAATCTCGGGTTTGAAGGAGTGGGCGGAATTAGTTGCTAGTCAACTAACCCAAATTACTACGAATGCAAATAAAATAAAATAACAAAAATGAAAATGTGGTGGAAACTATGTGTAGAGAAATGTGTTTACTTAGATTTCCTTACTCCCTAACTATCTTTTACCGGTTGATTAGTGTGTATTAGTCGCGTGGATGACGGGTGTATTCCTTAATACCAATCGTGGGGTGGCGTACGTACTTCCCCAACTCTACAAGCTCCTACTTCACTCCTATGTCGAGCCGGCTAGGAAGCTCCTAACATGGGATCACTAGAATTCGCTTGTGCATTAAATACAACCATAAAAACCTTTAGTACGCATTTGGTTCATGTTTCTTAAGACGTTCAAGCAAGTTACCGCATAGGAAGTTAGCCAGTTTTCTTAAGCCTAACATAGATAAACAATCATCCAATACAACTAATAACACACTAATAACCAATAATCAATAGCTAGGTTTCATTAGATCTAAGCAAACACAAGATAAATCTAGCCTAACATGTTAAACAAAAGACAAGAACAAGATAAAATCAAACAACACATAGACATATTGAATGATTAATTGATAACTTATCTTTCAATGTAACATGGAAGATCTCAAGGTAAAAAGCCTTGAAAAAGAAGCTAAAATCGTCTTAGGGTTTTCTCCCAAAAATTCCACACTAAGTTCCACACTAATGACAAAAAATTAGAAAACTATATATAGACTTTTGGATCTGACGGCGTCACCTTATGAAGTGTGACGCCGTCACCTCGCCGCTTTTAGGGTTCCCGGATGACCTTCTTGACGCCGTCCCTCTTTAGCTCTCCAAAAATCCATTCTGGCTTATCAAGGCTTGACGCCGTCGGACATTGAACGTGACGCCGTCCCTCTTTGATTTAAGCCGTGACGCCCTTGATCAGGTTAAAGCGTGACGCCGTCAGAATTCACATGCCATTTTCACTGGCTTATCATGAGTAAATTTCACGTCCACCTTTTCTTGCCAAGGCATGACGCCGTCCAGAGTAAAATCTGACGCCGTCAAAGGTAACTTTTAGCCGATTTTTGAGACTTTGTCGTTTTCTTCACTTTTATGCTCCAAAAACGTCCAAAATGCTTCCTTTTCCAGATTTCTCCTCAAAAGTACCTGAAATGACAAAAGAAACGATTTAGGGCGATATTTGATCAAATAAATACGATTTAGGGCTTAAATGACCCCTTAAAAGCGGTACACTTTTCGCTTCATCAAATACCCTTACACTTGAGATTTGCTTGTCCTCAAGCAAATGTGCTTTTATTCTAATCAAAATACAAGTTAGGGGTCATTTAATGCTAACATAAAAGTAATTACAACAAATAATTGTTCCACTTTAATCATAATAAGCACGGAGATTACAAACTAGCACCTCACAAGTAGTGTTTAGATACTCACATCTCTCAAGTGTCATCAAAATAAATCTCATAAATGAAAACGGATAATATCTCTCACTACCTGTCATAGCAAATAGATTACCATAGGCTTGGGAAAGGATCGAAAACCTCCTCCACTAGGCGTAAGCACCAAAGATAAACTATCAAAGAGGGCTTTTAAATGGGTTATAACGTTAGGTGTAGGGAAAAGGAAAACACGGTTTTGTTGGATAAAGGATATTTTACTGGTGGCTAGTTAAAGATCTTGATCAATTACATGTACTATACAATGTTGCTAAGCCAAGACTAGACTCGATCTTAAGCTAGAAACGAAATAACAAAATAACAAAAACATAAAACAAACATAAAATGAAACGGGATGGTAGTCCGTATGTTTTTTCTAATTTTTTTCTTTTCTCATTTTTTTGTATTTTTCTTGATTTTTTTTTTTTTTTTTTTTTTTTTTTTTTTTTTTCATACACTCTTGCCCTACCATCCAAAATAATACATCATAGGGGCATTGCATCCCCCTTACACTTGAACTTTTACATAACTTTACAAATACTAATCTAATGACTCGAATTAAGATAATTGAAAAACTTGGAGTACTTTTAAAACATTTAGCACATATGGGGGTAATAAATGATGTTCTTCCCCATTACTCCATTACACTAGTACTTTACCCATGAGTCCCAATCGTCCCAAAACAATATGTACAAGGATATGACTCGACTTAGCAACCATGTAATCAACTAGATAATTAACTTGGGTTTAAACAAATGTTGTAACAATAATGCACTGAAAATGAGTGCATACAAGGTAGGCTAAGGCGATTTGGGTGTACATTTTAGTGGGGTGTAACAAATTCTTCCTTTAAGTAAAATGCTTAAAGGTCGAAACGAAAAGATAGGCTCTGAGGGGTGTACTAGGGGTATCGTGTACTAAAAATGAGTACAACGCAAAGGGTGTGGGAGAATTACTTGACCAATGTAGCCAATGTAATTATAACAAAAACACAGGTGTAAAACAATGGGTTAATCCTAATGCCTCTTATCATGTAGTAAATCTAACTACACGAATGTAGTCTCACTTGTGGCCTCGGAATGGTCCTAACGCAAGTTCTAGAATCTAAGTGCTACCGGTACACACATCATAGCATAAATGCTTTTCCTACCAATTCTAGGGGCGAACCTCACATATTTGGGGTGGAAAATTTTTTTAGTGGTACGGTTTTTGTGCTAGTCATATAACTCCTATCCGTGAGACGCTCATTAAGATCAAAGTTTCACTCCTAAATGTTGTAAAAATTTTTAAATTTGGCACTAAAATTGCCTTAACAGGTATTTCTCTCAGTTTTATTACACATCTACCATTAAACAAACAAAAATCAAGCGCAATTGTATTCTCAAAAATCGTACTTTTACCCCCCCCCCCCTTACACTTAAGATGAACATTGTCCCCAATGTTCAAATAACAAGATGTAAAAGCATAAAGTAAAAGAATGAAATCAAATACTCCCCTGATTCGCTCGGTGGATAATGAAGTTACACGGTTAGATCTTCTTCCAAGGTAATGTAGAAGCTCCATGACTAATGCATCGCCATAAGCTTGATTCAAAACATTTCCTTGTCCAAAATAACCTGTTAAACCTGAGAAAACAAACACGAAAACCTGCATAACATCGGCGGGAAAAATCTATATATAAGGATATAATGCTTGTGGAATGACAATTTTGCAGATTCCTGGAGATTATAAGTTGGAGATTTTAGTAAAAACTTTTTATGAAAACAAAACTTTCAAAAATTTCTGAAAATTAAATCTGACGCCGTCAGGTTATAAACCCTGACGCCGTCAGAAATGACCTGACAAAAATTCTCATTTTAAGTTTCCGGAAAATTTCTGGAAAAACCTTTACCTTACTTCCTGGAAATCCTGCAAAACATTATTATGACTCGATACAAGCATTTGACTCAAACAAATACGAATATGTATGTTAATTTAATATTATTACGATTCATGTTCATTTGTGTTATAACAAACCGATTTGGATTTCCCTTACACTTATCTTTTGCAAAATACCTTTATATGTAGTTAAGACGAAGTTAAAAACAAAATAAAGCATTTTCACAATTTAATTTTTGAACATGAATCAATAATGATAAAAATTAAACACACATACGGAAAATAAAATCAAACAAGCAAATAAACAAACACACAAAGCAAATAAAACAAATAAAGCTTGGGTTGCCTCCCAAGAAGCGCTTTTCTTTATTAACGAGTCTTGTAGCTAGACTCAAAGTCACCGTACATTACGTGACTTCTTCATCGAAAGTTATGTCTTCCTCATTGATCATTTCATTACCATTCTCTTGATAATGCTTGACTCGTTGAATATTCACAGTGAATTCTCTATCCTCGTCGTCAATTAATACAACGGCTCCGGTTTTAGAAGAGCTCCTTACGGTAAAAGGTCCATACCATCTAGATTTAAGTTTCCCAGGAAATAGCCTTAAGCGAGAATTATATAATAAGACCTTGTCTCCTTCTGAAAACTCCTTGGGTCTCTTAATCCGTTGGTCATGCCATCTTTTCGCCCTTTCTTTGTATGTAATGGAAGATTCATAAGCCTCTAATCTCAATTCATCGAGCTCTTGGAGCTGTAAGAATCTATTTGTTCCCGCAACTGTATAATCCAAATTACAGGCCTTAAGTGCCCAATATGCTTTGTGTTCCAGTTCTACTGGGAGGTGGCATGCCTTGCCATATACCATACGGAACGGGGTTGTCCCGATTGGTGTCTTATAGGCGGTTCGAAATGCCCACAAAGCCTCATCGAGCTTAAAAGACCAATCTTTTCTGTTTTGATTAACCGTTTTCTCTAATATTCTCTTTATGGCTCTATTAGTGTTTTCGACTTGACCGTTGGTTTGAGGATGGTAAGCGGTGGAGAATCGGTGAGAGACTCCATACCTTTTCATGACTTTCTCCATTTGTGAATTGCAAAAATGGGTTCCCCTGTCACTAATAAGAGCCTTCGGAATTCCGAACCTAGCGAACAATTTTTTTAAGAAATGAATGACTACCCTAGCGTCGTTAGTCCTAAGGGCTTGTGCTTCCACCCATTTCGAAACATAATCAATGGCCACCAAGATGTATTCATTCCCTCCAGAAGATGGGAAGGGTCCCATGAAATCAATTCCCCAAACATCAAAAACCTCACAAACTTGTATATAATTCTGTGGGGCTTCATCCCTCCTAGAGATATTCCCAGCTCTTTGACATGCGTCACAAGTTTGTATCATTCCCTTCACATCACGAAATACTGTAGGCCAATAGAATCCCGCGTCGAAGACCTTTCGTGCAGTAGTGCTTATTCCGTGATGTCCTCCAGATGGACCTGCATGACACTCTTTCATAATTCTGACAGCCTCTCTTTCCGAAACACAACGCCTGATTACCTGATCTGGACATCTTCGAAATAAGAAGGGTTCATCCCAAAAGTAGTACTTTAATTGATTAAAGAACCTCTTTTTTTCATGCCTGCTCATATGCTCAGGAATGACTCTACTTGCCAGGTAGTTAGCATAATCTGCATACCAAGGTTCAGAATCATCTATTGACATGAGCTGCTCTTCAGGAAATGTTTCCCGAATCTCACTCTTGTCAGATTCAGCGAGGCTGGGGTTTTCGAGACGAGAGAGATGATCAGCCGCAAGATTCTCTGCTCCTTTCTTATCACGAATTTCAACATCGAACTCTTGCAATAGTAGGATCCAACGAAGTAACCGTGGTTTAGCATCCTGTTTAGCGAAAAGATATCGAATAGCTGAATGATCCGTAAAAACAACCGTTTTAGAAAGGACAAGATACTGGCAAAATTTATCAAAAGCGAATACCACGGCTAGTAATTCCTTTTCAGTGGTAGTGTAGTTTTCTTGAGCAGGATTCATGGTTTTGCTAGCGTAGTATATTGGCTGAAAGTGTTTGTTAAGCCTTTGGCCTAATACTGCTCCAACAGCATAATCACTAGCATCGCAGATGATTTCAAAGGGTAACTCCCAATTAGGGGTAACCATAATTGGAGCTTGGGTAAGTTCCTGCTTCAATAGATCGAATGCGTCCTTGCACTCTTGAGAGAAGTCGAACGGGGCATCTTTCATGAGCAACTGAGTCATTGGTTTAGCTACCTTTGAGAAATCTTTAATGAATCTCCTATAGAAGCCAGCATGACCCAAAAAGCTACGGATCGCCTTGACAGTTGTTGGATAGGGAAGTTTGGATATAGCTTCAATTTTTGCCCGATCTACTTCGATTCCACTTCCTGAAATTTTGTGCCCTAGCACAATCCCTTCTTTTACCATAAAGTGGCACTTTTCCCAGTTTAGTACCAAGTTGGTCTCCTCACAACGTTTGAGCATTTTCTCAAGGTTAGCAAGACATCGATCAAAAGAGTTTCCAAAGACTGAAAAATCATCCATGAAGACCTCCATGCTGTCTTCCATTAACTCATGGAAGATTGCCGTCATGCAGCGCTGGAAGGTGGCGGGGGCGTTACATAGTCCAAAGGGCATTCGCTTGTAGGCGAAGGTGCCATAAGGGCATGTAAACGTAGTCTTTTCTTGGTCCTCAGGAGCGATAGGGATTTGGAAATACCCTGAGAACCCATCTAGGAAGCAGTAGTACTCATGCCCTGCTAACCTTTCCAACATTTGGTCGATAAATGGGAGAGGGAAATGATCTTTTCGAGTTGCGTCATTCAACTTCCTATAATCGATGCACACACGCCATCCAGTTACTGTCCGTTGAGGTACTAACTCATCCTTATCGTTCTTTACTACTGTCATTCCTCCCTTTTTTGGTACAACCTGTACAGGACTTACCCATGGACTGTCGGAAATTGGGTAAATTAGCCCTGCATCTAGGAGCTTAATGACTTCCTTTTTCACGACTTCCTTAATTTTGGGGTTTACCCGTCTTTGAGGCTGCACGGAGGGTTTATAATCCTCCTCCATGAGGATTTTATGCGTGCAGAAAGTAGAGTCAATCCCCTTGATGTCGGCTACATTCCATGCTATAACTCCTTTATATTTTTTTAAAACTCCTAAGAGTTTATCCTTTTGTTCACTTTTCAAAGAAGAGCTTATGATTACCGGAAGTTGATCTTCTCCTTGAAGGAAGGCATATTCAAGGTTGTTCGGGAGTTCCTTGAGTTCTAACGTGGGTGGCTCGATGATGGAAGGTTTAAGTTTGTTCTCGGGTTTACGAAGCTCAAGCTGTTCGATTTCTTGTCTGGGATAGAAGGAGACTGTATTCACATCCATAGTCTTCTCCTCCTCTAAGATGGGTAAGAAAGCTTCATCTCGCAACCAACCAGCTTCCACCTGTTCATCTACACAATTATCAATCTCGTCGGATAGTTCATCGATTTCTTCGATGAAATACAGTTGATTATCTGCTTCGAGAGAAAGATTCATTGTGTCCTTGATGTCGAAGGTTAAGCTATCGGCCCCCACTCGTAAGGTTAGTTTGCCGTCATGAACATCAATAACAGCACGAGAAGTTGCAAGGAAAGGTCTTCCTAGAATGATGGGCACAAGATCATCTTCTTCCATTTCTAGGATGACGAAGTCAACCGGAAATTTGAACTTCCCTACCTTAACCAGCACATTCTCGCATATTCCTAAGGGGTATTTGACTGATCTATCGGCCAGTTGGATGCTCATACGGGTTGGTTTCAACCCAGAATACCCTAGCTTGAGGAACATGGAATGCGGCATAAGATTGATGCTTGCCCCTAAGTCGGCTAAAGCATTCTTGACTGAAAGAGATCCAATTGAACAGGGCAAGGTGAAACTACCTGGATCGTCCACCTTCTTTGGTAGCCCTCGTTGAGTCACCACAGAACATTCTTCTCCTAAGGTTACAAGACCCTCGAGCCCTTTCCTGTTGGTGAGCAGCCTCTTGAAGTATGTACTATATTTGGGCATATGATAACATGCATCAAGAAGGGGTATGGTGACAACCGAATTCTTCAAATATGACAAGAATCTTTTATTATCATTTTCGACCTTTTGATTCTTGAGGCGAGATGGGTATGGGACTTTAATGGGTTGCTTGGAAGAAATAGGTGGGGATGGAGTTACCGGAGGGGTTTGCTCGGGATTTTCGTCGTTCACATTACCTTCCTCCTCATGAGGGGTGTCGGGTTCCATGACGTTAGATTGTTGAGCCGGGTAAGGTGGATCCTTAGTAGTTGTTCCAGCACGAGTGGTGATGGCGAGTAAGGGATCTCTTTGAGGTTTGCCAAGGCCGTCGAGAGTGGCGTTGAGTTCTGCGAATTTGGCCTTCATGTCGGTTTGTTGGCTATTGATAAGGTTGTTGAGACCATTTAGTTGCAGATTCTTTTCAAACGTGAAATGCCCGAGGTCATCCTCAAAAGTGCTCCTAACCTTATAGTCAGGACATTCTCCTCCTCCCTCTTCTCTCACAAGATTTCCCCAAGGGGTGAAATCATTGTTTTGGTAGAAAGTTAAGAGCGAAGGATCATCGAAGATGTCGTGGCTTGACAAGCATGCTTGTTCGGTGGTGGTATCATCCTCGCATTCCTCTACTTCATGCGGGCCACCACATTGATCACAGATCAAGTATGGGTTTGATAACCGATTAGTTGGTTGCGACTTGTCTAGATAAGATACCTGATCATTCAATCTACTCACCCGGCTAGCAAAAGGAGGCTCTTTCATGATCTTGGAAACGCTCATGATCGAATCGGGTTCATCCCAGGTATCGTCTTGATCATTCGCGTATTCCTCAATTCTATTCCATCCTTCCTCAACGCTTAGTTTGGCTATTTTTCCTTTTGATGAATTATTAATGCCCAATTGGTCGTTTTTGGAGACACTGTCATAAAAGATTTGGACAAGAAGCCAGAGTTCAATGCCATGATGAGGGACCTGTCTAATTAGATCCTTGAATCTAACCCAAGATTTGTGAATAGGTTCTGCTGGTCCAACATGGAAGCGGAGGATTTCGTCTCTCAACGTTGAAGTTCTTCCTATGGGAAAGAATTTCTCATAGAATTTTGAGATAAGCTGTTCCCATGTGAAGATGGATTCGGAAGGAAGTTGGTTATACCAGTCCCCGGCTCTTTCATGAAGGGTGAAGGGAAAGAATCGCAACCGGGAGGTATCTCTAGTGGCTCCGTCCGTATGGAGGGTATCCACTATTTTCAGGAAGTCCTTGATGTGTTGGATTGGATCTTCAGTTTTCAATCCGTGAAACTTGCATACACTTTGGACCAGCCAAATATCGGTTGCACGCAAGACCCCATCCGTGTGTTCATTTGGAAAAATGATAGCATTGG
The DNA here is from genome assembly GCA_021014915.2 of Artemisia tridentata subsp. tridentata. Taxonomy (NCBI): domain Eukaryota; kingdom Viridiplantae; phylum Streptophyta; class Magnoliopsida; order Asterales; family Asteraceae; genus Artemisia; species Artemisia tridentata. Next base: position 43,204,197 of record CP139508.1, read on the forward strand.
AAAAACCACGAGGGGTGGGAGAAGAGTAGTCCTTGAGACATTTAGGGATTGGGATTTCGGGAACTTCCATATCGTAATTGGGTTGAGGGCTAGGAGGTGTAGAATGATGATTGGATTCTTCCTCGGAGAGGGCATCATCAAAATTGATCGTGGATGGTTCAGCCGCTTGGTGGAGTCGCCTTAATTTATGCATTTCCCTTTCGGGTTCAGCATAGGGTGTGGCAAGAGTCTTTATCGAGCTTCGGCTCCTAGTGATTCTAAGATTAGGGGGGTCATCATCCAAAATTAGGGAATATCCTCCTAAAGTGCGGGTTCTAGGAGGTGGTGGTTGTTGTGGTGGTGGGTTGTTGGGGTTAAGGATATTACCATCTTCCATGATGTCGGATGGTATGGTTACGAACAAAGACACGAAGAAAATAGATAGACTAAAGAAAACTAGAAAAATAAAATAAAAATCCCACCAGAAAGGAATCTAGTGAGTAGACCTAATAGAAATAATAATTCAACCTAAACAATAACTATTCCCCGGCAGCGGCGCCAAAAACTTGATGCGTGGGTTTTGCAACCTTACAACAGGTTTTACCTCTCGAGGGATCTCAAGAGGCTTACAACCCCACCAGGCAGTGTACCTGACCGATGTAGTATAGTGTAGTGGTAAGTACGGGGGATTGATCGTTCTCCACAGGGAATAGTGTTCGTTAGGTATGAAAGACTACTCTAATTAGGTCTAAGGGTTGAGGAAGATTCTTTTTTATGTTTTTATAATTTTATGAAAGCAAGTAAAATCTCGGGTTTGAAGGAGTGGGCGGAATTAGTTGCTAGTCAACTAACCCAAATTACTACGAATGCAAATAAAATAAAATAACAAAAATGAAAATGTGGTGGAAACTATGTGTAGAGAAATGTGTTTACTTAGATTTCCTTACTCCCTAACTATCTTTTACCGGTTGATTAGTGTGTATTAGTCGCGTGGATGACGGGTGTATTCCTTAATACCAATCGTGGGGTGGCGTACGTACTTCCCCAACTCTACAAGCTCCTACTTCACTCCTATGTCGAGCCGGCTAGGAAGCTCCTAACATGGGATCACTAGAATTCGCTTGTGCATTAAATACAACCATAAAAACCTTTAGTACGCATTTGGTTCATGTTTCTTAAGACGTTCAAGCAAGTTACCGCATAGGAAGTTAGCCAGTTTTCTTAAGCCTAACATAGATAAACAATCATCCAATACAACTAATAACACACTAATAACCAATAATCAATAGCTAGGTTTCATTAGATCTAAGCAAACACAAGATAAATCTAGCCTAACATGTTAAACAAAAGACAAGAACAAGATAAAATCAAACAACACATAGACATATTGAATGATTAATTGATAACTTATCTTTCAATGTAACATGGAAGATCTCAAGGCAAAAAGCCTTGAAAAAGAAGCTAAAATCGTCTTAGGGTTTTCTCCCAAAAATTCCACACTAAGTTCCACACTAATGACAAAAAATTAGAAAACTATATATAGACTTTTGGATCTGACGGCGTCACCTTATGGAGTGTGACGCCGTCACCTCGCCGCTTTTAGGGTTCCCGGATGACCTTCTTGACGCCGTCCCTCTTTAGCTCTCCAAAAATCCATTCTGGCTTATCAAGGCTTGACGCCGTCGGACATTGAACGTGACGCCGTCCCTCTTTGATTTAAGCCGTGACGCCCTTGATCAGGTTAAAGCGTGACGCCGTCAGAATTCACATGCCATTTTCACTGGCTTATCATGAGTAAATTTCACGTCCACCTTTTCTTGCCAAGGCATGACGCCGTCCAGAGTAAAATCTGACGCCGTCAAAGGTAACTTTTAGCCGATTTTTGAGACTTTGTCGTTTTCTTCACTTTTATGCTCCAAAAACGTCCAAAATGCTTCCTTTTCCAGATTTCTCCTCAAAAGTACCTAAAATGACAAAAGGAACGATTTAGGGCGATATTTGATCAAATAAATACGATTTAGGGCTTAAATGACCCCTTAAAAGCGGTACACTTTTCGCTTCATCATAATATTTCCTCTGAAATTCGTCTGGTCTTGGGGTATTTATAGTTTCTGTCTGAGGGTAAGATGCGGCGCATCTAATAAGTAGATGCGGCGCATTGACTTAACTTCGCGTGGGGTCCAAGATTAATATATTCAGGAATATTCGTACACCGCCAGAAGATGCGGCGTAACTCCATAAATAGATGCGGCGCATGTCCTCTTGTATCTTGGATCGTATCTGGTGAAATCTGGATAGTGATGCGCCGTATGTAATAAGTGAGATGCGGCGCATCTGGAGCAGATTTGTCTTGATCTTGTACATTTCAGTAGACTCTTAACTTCTTGCATGTTTTGCTCCATAATTAGTCTAAAATCGCCAAGTTTCACCAAATGCTTGTTTTTACCTGAGAATTACAAAAGTAAACGATTAAGTATCAATCCTCATACATAATATAATAAAACAAGTCAAATTAATAGGATAAATGATGGTAATAAAATGTACTTATTTGAGTTCATCAAATATCCCCCCACTTGAACTTTACTTGTCCCCAAGTAAACCTTAGAATTAATCTTATGAAAATGTATCCTAAAAGATATTAGGATTTATTTTTATATTTAAGCATGTATTCATTTTTGTCATAATCACACAACTAAACACTTAACGAATTAGAAGTAAAATAAAATAATTTGATAAAAGCAAATCTAATCGTTTAACTGTCCAGTCGTGACGAATATTCTATCATAAGCTTGGCAAGTATACACATCTCCCCCACTAAAGCCAAGGAATAACAAGTCTAAAGCGGTAAAAAGGGTTTTGAGGTTTAAGGGTTAATTATTCTCTTTAATCTCTATCGATCTCAAATTCCAGAAAAGGCGACAAAATCACAAATACATGATCGAATCCACGAACACGATACTTGCAATTGCTCAAATCCTTAACTCGAATAGGCTAAAGATAGGTCCAAACTTTACCAATAATATTATATCAAAAAGGGCGACAAAATCATAAATACATAGCCGAATCCACGACTACGATACTTAAGATTGCTCAAATCCCTAATCTCAATAAATCAAAGGTTTGGTTGGATAAAGAATAATACAGGGTATGGATAATATTTGGGATATAAATTGGTGTAAAATGAAAAATAAACAAAACAAATAAATTAAAATCCTAAGTGTGGTTAATCACTATCCCAACCATCCCATGAATAAGACTCATATCATTGAATAACTCACGCTTTAACACTTGAAACACACGCTTTAGGTAGACACGAATTATACTCAACAAGATCTCAATCAAAGATAAACCTTAGTTGGTGTTCCCATAACTGCCAACTCCCATTCAATCCATAGATATAATATACAACAAATAGTGGTGATATCGACCACTTAATACAAAACTTTACATAAGTTGGTTAAAACAAACATCCAACTCTTCTTTTTTCTTTTTCTTTTCTATTTTTTCGATTTTTTTTTTTTTTTTTTTTTTAAACAAAGATGTGTAAAATTTCACCACATCACTATAATGATAATTCTGGATAATTTTTCCATAATTTTCATGACTTCAGAAATAACGGTAATAGTGAAAGTAGTAAACACACGAAAAATAAACTCAAAGATATACAATATTTACTTTCACTCCAATTGCATTGTGCAATTTCCCGACCTAACCATAGATAATGAATTACGCACGCGAACACAGGTAATGTAAGGAAACACACTTTGCCTAAAGCAATTAACCAACCACGGATTCTAATCTACAGGGTAGGCTAAGGTGTAAGGGTGTAACGAAACATTTTAACAAAGGTGTAAGAAACGAAAGGAATGGCTCTGAGTGTTTTTCTAGGGGTATCTTACTCTAAAAGTGAGAGTAACAAAAGGGTTTATACGGGGGTTAACTAACCAGTGTAGTTAGCTAATAACACATAACATATAAAGGCTATTTGGGTGTAATCCTAGAAATTTACCAATTTAGACAAGTCATTCCAATTATATAAATAATACTTATTATGGTGGTCTCGAATAGTATACAAACCAAGTTCTAAAGTTTACAAGTCACCGGCACACTCATAGATTTGTGAATTTTGAAAAATCACAATTTTTGAAAATAACGTCATGTGTGCAGCTATGCAACTTAGATCTTAAACAAAAACATGCTAAAATTTTTTAAATTTTGATATATTAAGCACATTTTAAGCATATTTTGAAAAGTTTAGGACAAGTAAGTGTTAAGTGTTCTAATTCTCCAATCCCCCCACTTAAGTTAAACAACGTCCTCGTTGTTTGTATACAAGGTTAAAAACTGGAAAATAAAAGAATTAGAACAGAAAAACTCCCCTGAGATTTGCTCGGTATGATCCTCCATTTGTATAAGAGCAAAAATCATCTTTCTTGTGGATGAGAACGTTTAAGCTTCATAATAGATGTATCCACAGGAAATGCAGAAATCTAAAATACCACCAAGGCTTTAAAAACACACCTAAATTAAGAAAGGTTCAAACTTGCATAATACATTAGTAGTTAGGAAAAATAAAACATAAAAATTAAAAATGAAAATCATCAGGTCAGTCGATGCGCCGTATCTTATTGAAGAAGATACGCCGTATCGAGCCTGGAATAATTACGGATCAGAATAGAAGATGCGCCGCATCCTTAACCAGGGATGCGCCGCATTAAAATAAACTGATAAAAAGTTTTAAAGTCGAAAATAAAAAATGCAGAAAAATAAAGTAAGATATGACCAGTGCAGGAGATGCGTCGCATCTCAGGATTGAGATGCGCCGTATCCTCTGCGGCCTGACTGACTCGACACAAAGATAGAATAATAAAAATTTCTCCGGGTTGTCTCTCGGTCAGCACTTGTCTTTATTCCAGAGTCTTCAAGTTAGACTCACGTTCAGCTCTTTAATATCGATCATTGAAGGAGTCGGAAACATCGCGCTCCCTCATTGCCAATTCAGTAATATTGAACACTCCTTGCTCGTCCTTAATTTCCACGCCGTTCTTCTTTAATACCTGTATGAACAAAGTTCTGTCCCTTTCGGGCAGAGATGACAAAATGATAGACGGGAAATTCTTATTATCATATAGGCATAAATAAGCAAGGTGGGGTGGTAGTTCAATAAACACATCATTATTCAAATTCGTTTTCTCAACTATTCTCCTACGTTTGTTAATTACCACGCAATCATACCACTCATCATCAGAATCATTAACAATATTGCGTCTAAGTTCGGTAGGTACATTAAGGTCAATAAATTCCTCAAAGTTCTCATGATTAGGATTAGTTGAGTTGTTTTGAATCAATGTTTCTCCCATAAGCCTAGCTTCAAGATCGAGGTCCATACGCTCTCTTAATCCTAGCACATTGTTGGGTCTGAAATGCTGCTGATTCGGAGAATTACAACTCTGCTGGATAGTTATGTAACTCTGCTGATTAGCACAAGAACTCTGCTGTTTTGGTAACTCTGCTGTTTTGGTAGAATAGGCACATTGTAACTCTGTTGCTAGCTCACGAGGACTCTGCTGCTAGAAGGATTACTCTGCTGCTTATTATTTATGTAAAGTATGTTAAGATAAGTATAGAAAAGATACATATGAATATTTTTCTTGTATAGGAAGTCTTGTAAACCGACTAGGACTCCTTACGCTATAAAAGGAGGTTCTAGGGTTAGAGTTAGATGTCGATTGATTAATCATCTTAGCATACGTATTATTTGTTTTCACTTCAAGGTTTCTTGTAACCCTATTGCTATTCAGAGCAATCGTTATTAATATAATTGAAGTTTTGTTGGATAATTCGTTTGTGTTTTCTTCTTAAGATCAAATATTAGTTTCCGCATAATATTTGATATACAACCTAAGATCAGTTTCTATACTTATTACTTTAGATTTATCTAAGGTAGTTAATAAGATCGTGAAGCTCAACTGGGATCAACAAGTGGTATCAGAGCTTGTGATCTAGAAACTGGTACCAAGAAGAATTTTTGAATACAAGATTCACTAATCATCACTGTAAGCAATGGATTCCGACTCTACACACATGGTTACTGCTTCCAGAGTTCCCATGCTCAAGACTGATGAGTATGAGATCTGGAAGATGAGGATTCAACAATACATAAGAATGGTTGATTACTCACTTTGGGAAGTTATTCTTGATGGAGACAAGGTGCAAACCAAGACTGCTGCTGGATCAGTCTTGACTCTCAAGACTAGTGAAGAGAAAGCGCAGAGAAGATTGGAGGTTAAGGCTCATAGTATTCTCATGATGGGAATACCTAATGATTATCAATTGAGTTTTAATCATATTGAGTCTGCTAAAGAGTTATGGGAAGCAATCGAACTTCGATTTGGTGGTAATGAGGCTACCAAGAAATCAAGAAAGAATCTGCTGAAGCATCAGTTTGAGACTTTTTCTGCTTTAAGTTCTGAGAACATTGAAGGAACTTATGATCGACTTCATAAGTTAACTAGTCAGATGGCTCTTTTGAAGATTAATGTACCTCAAGAAGATGTCAATCTTAAGTTTCTGAGAAGTCTATCGTCTGAATGGAACACTCATACAGTGGTTTGGAGACATAAGGAAGATTTTGATACTATGACATTGGATGATCTGTACAACAACTTGAAGGTGTATGAATCTGAAGTGAAGGGATTGTCAAGTTCATCTACTATCACAAATAATCTTGCCTTTGTTTCCTCAAGCAACAAGTCTTCTGTTAGTCATAAAGATCACTCTGCTGCTGGTTCTTTTGCTCCTGCTGTTGGTTCACATGTCTCTGCTGCTGACTCTTCTAACCCCAACACCATCAGTGATGCTGCAATATGTGCTTATTTGGCTGAACTTACTACTAGTACTTCAGTCATGCCTCAAGATTTGGATGAACTTGATCCTGATGATGTTGAAGAAATGGATATGCATTGGCAGTATGCAATGCTAACTATGAGGGCAAGGAGGTTTCTTAAGAGAACTGGTAAAGAGATGAAGTTCAGAAGAAACAAGAATATGGGATTTGACAAGTCAAAGGCTGAATGTTTCAACTGTCATAAGAAGGGACACTTTGCAAGGGAATGCAAAGCACCCAAAAGAAACATTGCAGATACCAAGAAGATTGCTGTTGAAGAGTCAAGTCCTGATGCTGCTGCTGCTGCTATGGTGTCATGTGATGGATTTGGTGAGTTTGATTGGAGTGAGCATGCTGAAGATGGTCCAAACTATGCATTGATAGCTGAAGAAGAACCACAAGTACAACACTTTGCTCTTATGGCTTATTCTTCTTCTGGATCAGACTCTGAGGTATCCAATGATTCAACTTGTTCCTTTAAATCATGTTCTGATAAAATTGAGATGCTTAAGTCTAGCTATGGAAACCTTAAAAAGGAAAATGATACAATTAAGCTAGATAATCTTAGTTATGCACATGGTTTAAAGAACTTAGAAGAGAAATTAGAATTTTATAAAAAGGCTGAAATTGAATACCTTGATCAGATCACTGTCTTAAAAAATGAGATTATCTTGAAAGATGATGAGATTAAGGTTCTTAAGGAACAAGTAGAACAGGCTGAACAGGCTAGAGATTCAGCTAAGAGTGAGAGTGAAAAACATGTTGTTATGATAGAAAAACAACAATTCGCCACTGACATTCTAAGTAAACCATTAGGAAGACACTTTACTGGTTTAGGATATAATGCTGTTTCTCATCCTAATAAGCTTAGTGCCAATGCACCTCCCACTAGGACACTAACTTTCATCTCTGAGTCTGGAGCTAAACCTGTAGGTGAAACTAGTAAATCTGTTGATGAACCTAATGAAAAAGAAAAAGGGTCACCTAAGGTTGAGGTTAAGAAGTATGATGATGCACCCCTGATTGAAGATTGGGTGTCTGACAGTGATGATGATGATGTTGTATCTGATTCAACCACTAAGACCAAAAAGGAAGAAATTCCTACTGTTGTTGAATCAAAAGCACCTAGGGCTAAAAAGTTTGATTTTGTTAAGCCTAGGTTTGGTAAAGGTATCTCTAGGAAGATGGCTGAGTATGATAACACACCTAGAGTTTATCCTAAAAGAACAAATAACTTGTCTAGGGGAAACCAAAGAAATTGGAACAACCTAGTTTCACACAAATTAGGTACTGATTTTCAATTACTAAAGAAGGCATGTTATTGTTGTGGTAGCTTTGAACATTTGCAGGATGAGTGCTATAAGAAACCTGCTTGGAACCAGTACAATAGGGTGAACCATAGAAACTTTGGTAGAAAGACTCACTCACATCCCAAAAGAAATATGGTTCCTAGGGAAGTTCTGATGAGGGATGGTGCTTCTAGAGTTATCTCTCCTATTGCCCCAAATGTGCCCATAAAGAAGAATATAGATGACTCTGCTGTTCAGGCAAACCCTGCTGTTCAAGCAAACTCTGCTGTTAAGGCAGACTCTGCTGTTTTGCCTAAAGTTGTGACTGATACTGTTGTGGGCAATCATTTTTATGCTGTTAAAGCCTCAGCTTGCTGGGTCTGGAAACCAAAAGTTAAAGTTTTAGATCATGTTCTCAGACACAGCAGTGCACCAATGCAGTTGAAGAAATTTGACTACTTTGATGCACAAGGTAGATCCAAGTCAGTAATGGCTTGGGTCCCCAAGAGAAACTAATTCTCTTACTTATTGTGCAGGGCAATCTACAAAAGGAGCTAAAGGACAAATGCATTTTTGATAGTGGATGCTCTTCACATATGACTGGAGACCAAAGCAACTTGGAGAATTTTGAAGCTTTGGATGGTGGTTATGTGGCTTTTGGGAATGATCCTAAAGGAGGAAAGATTGTTGGTAAAGGCATCATCAGAACTGGAAAGTTGGATTTTGAGAAAGTGTATTTGGTGAATGGTCTCAAGTTTAATCTCTTTAGTGTCTCACAAATGTGTGACAGGAAGAATTTTGTTCTTTTTACCGACACTGAATGTCTTGTTTTGTCTCCTGACTATAAGATACCTGATGATAAATTGGTGCTTCTTAAAGTTCCTAGACATGACAATATATACAGTGTGGATATAAAGAATATTATTCCCAAAAGAGATTTGACTTGTCTGTTTGCCAAAGCCACTGTTGATGAATCCAAATTATGGCACAGAAGGCTTGGACACTTGAACTACAAGGCTATCAACAAGTTAGTAAAAGGGAACTTGGTCAGAGGATTGCCTTCAAAGATCTTTGAGAATACTGAAGTGTGTGTTGCATGCCAGATGGGAAAGCAACATAGAGTATCTTGTAAGTCCAAATTGGTGAATTCCATATCTGAACCTTTGTTTATGTTACACATGGACTTATTTGGACCTACATATGTGAAAAGTTTGAATAAAAAGATGTATGGATTAGTGGTCACTGATGACTTTAGTAGGTTCACCTGGGTATTCTTTTTAGCTTCTAAGGATAAGACTGCAGGCATTCTTAAGGCCTTTATTACCAGGATAGAAAACCTATTTAATCATAAGGTCAAAGTCATCAGATGTGATAATGGAACTGAATTTACAAACCAGGTGATGAATCAGTTCTGTGAGGTAAAGGGTATAACTAGACAATTTAGTGTAGCTAGAACTCCTCAGCAAAATGGTGTGGCTGAGAGAAGGAATAGGACATTAATTGAAGCTGCCAGAACTATGTTGTCAGAGTCTAAGTTACCTACTATCTTTTGGGCTGAAGCAGTCAACACTGCTTGCTATGTGCAAAATAGGACCAAGATAGTTAAGCCTCATAACAAGACTCCCTATGAGTTATTGCATGGTAGAAAGCCTATGATAGGTTTCTTAAGACCATTTGGGTGTCCTGTTACTATTTTGAACACCATTGACCACTTAGGAAAGTTTAGTGAGAAAGCAGACATAGGTTTCTTTGTTGGTTACTCTACTGAAAGTAAGGCTTTTAGAGTGTTTAATCAAAGGACTGGGTATGTAGTGGAAAATTTACATGTGACTATTAGAGAAACCACACCTAATGTTGATGGAAAAGGACCTGACTGGATGTTTGATATTGATTCTTTAACCAAAAGTATGAATTATCAACCAGTTGTTGCAGGTACTACTAACATGTCTGCAGGTACACAAACTAACACTAATGCAGGTACGCAAGCAAAGAAGGATGGATCTGAAGAGGAGTTTGTGTTGATTGAAAAGTGGAAATATGATCAGTACTTCTCTCAAACAGCAAAAGATGGAAAGAGTTCAGATGATGTTGCTGTACCAAAGGAAGTACCAAAGAATACTGCAGAAGGTAATGATGAACCTGCTAAGGATGCCAAGAGTGATGATTTGGATAGGAATATAGAGTCAAAAGTTGATGAAATTCAAGGGAATACACCCAGCAGCAGTTCTCTTAACTCTGCTGCCAAGTTAAAACACTCTGCTGTTAAGCCAAAGCACTCTGCTGTTAAGGCAAAACACTCTGCTGTTCCACTTGGTAACTTTGCTGCTGAACTCAAAGACTCTACAGATAAAGATGGTGATTCATATGATGATTCTTCGGATGATATGCCTGAATTGGAAGAAGTGTATGTGGATACTGATGATGAAGTTGTTGATGTTTTTGGTGCTGAAGGTGATTTATCAAACTTGGAGACTGATATACCTGTTAGTCCTACACCAACAACAAGAATCCACAAGATTCACCCAAAGGAGCAGATTATTGGTGATGTTCACTCTGCTGTACAGACAAGAAGTAAATCAAAAGGATTGAGTGATTTGCTTGATCAGGGATTATTTGCTCAGACACTTAAGAAGAGAAATAGCCACAAGGATCTACAAAATTGCATGTTTGCCTGTTTCTTATCTCAGGAAGAACCCAAGACCATACACAAGGCTATGAAAGATGAAAGTTGGGTTGAAGCTATGCAAGAGGAGTTGCTGCAGTTCAAGCTTCAGGAGGTCTGGACATTGGTGGATTTGCCTAATGGACATAGGGCAATTGGTACAAAATGGGTGTTCAGATGCAAAAGAGATGAGAGAGGGATTGTTGTCAGAAACAAGGCTAGATTGGTGGCTCAGGGATACACTCAGGAAGAAGGTATAGACTATGATGAGGTATTTGCTCCAGTTGCAAGATTGGAGGCTATTAGACTTTTCTTGGCATATGCCTCATACAAGAATTTTCCTGTGTATCAAATGGATGTAAAAAGTGCTTTCTTGTATGGAAAGATTCCTGAACCTGTTTATGTGATGCAACCACCTGGGTTTGAAGATCCTAAGTATCCTGATAGGGTCTACAAGGTAAAGAAGGCACTGTATGGATTACATCAAGCTCCTAGAGCTTGGTATGACACCTTATCCAAATATTTGTTGAATAATGGTTTTAGCAGAGGAACCATTGATAAAACATTGTTCATTAAGAAAGACAAAAAGGATATCCTACTTGTTCAGGTTTATGTAGATGATATCATTTTTGGGTCTACAAATAAGGTGTTATGTGAAGGATTTGAGAAGCTAATGCACAGTAGGTTTGAGATGAGTTCTATGGGAGAGTTGACTTTCTTTTTGGGACTTCAAGTCAAGCAGATGAAAGATGGTATTTTTATTAGCCAAGACAAGTATGTGGCTGATATGTTGAAGAAATTTGGATTCCAGGATGTGAAGGCAGCCAAGACACCCATGGATAAAAATAAACCTTTGCTCAAGGATGAAGATGGAGTAGAGGTTGATGTACATCTGTATAGATCCATGATTGGCTCATTGATGTATCTGACTGCTTCAAGGCCAGATATCATGTTTTCTGTGTGTGCCTGTGCTAGATTCCAAGTGTCTCCTAAAGTTTCACACTTGGAAGTAGTCAAAAGAATTTTTAGGTACCTAAAGGGTCAACCTAAACTGGGTCTTTGGTATCCTAATAATTCACCTTTTGACCTGATAGCATACTCAGATAGTGACTATGCTGGAGCTACTATGGATAGAAAATCAACTACTGGAGGCTGTCAGTACCTTGGACATAGGCTTATCTCTTGGCAATGTAAGAAACAAACAGTGGTCGCCAATTCAACAACTGAAGCAGAGTATGTTGCTGCTTCTAGCTGCTGTGGACAAGTGCTCTGGATTCAGAACCAATTGCTGGATTATGGGTACAATTTTATGAACACTAAAATTTTCATTGACAACAACAGCACAATGTGTATAATCAAAAATCCTGTTTTTCATTCTAAAACAAAACACATAGAGATAAGACATCATTTTATTAGAGATTGTTATGAGAAAAAGTTAATTCAAGTGGTTAAAATTCATACTGACAACAATGTTGCTGATTTACTTACAAAATGTTTTGACATCAGTAGATTTCAGTTTCTAGTTGCTAGTATTGGCATGATCAATCTTTAAATATTTTAACTATCTTATCTCTGTATGTTTTTGTAAAATTTTGTAAGGATTTGTGCTGTTGATTTGTCATTATCTGGTGTTTAATTAAAGTCTGCTGTTTAGTTGGTTTGTTGCTATGCTACTCTGCTGCTATTATGGAATATTCTTGTTTGTATGTGTTGTGTGCTACTAACCTTTTGCAGATACATAAACATACACAATCAAGTAAAACATTAACAGAGGGAATTCATTGATCATAAAGGCTTCAGTACATAAAGTTTCAATACATTCAAGCTATTCAAAAGAGAAGTTCAAAAGACATCATGCTACAAAGATTCACAATCTATATCTTAGCAAAATCAGGCATGACCTTGCTTCGTGGTCCCCTAGTGCCCATGGCCTCAAAAACCTTTGGGCAGGGGAGTGCAAGCACTACTGGACGAGGAGGTGGATTTTGTTGCTGACTGGTGGAGGGAGCTGCTTTCTTCTGCTGGGTTTTCTTCTTTGGAATAGAGGGCTTCTTCTCAACAGAGGGTTTCTTTTCCACTGGACTTGGCTTATGCTGAGGAATGTGGACACTTGTTGCAAAGGCAGCTGCGGCTTTCTCCATTTGTCTCTGGAGTTCAGCTGTTAATGGATGCTGTGGAGGATTGATTTTTGTTTGTTTGTCTTCATCAGAATCCTCAAAGGATGATGGTGTAGATGGGAGTGGATCGGAATATTCATCTTCCTCAACCGCTTTGCCTTTTGGTTTTGATGCTGATGAACTTGCAAGATAACCTTGCGGAAAGTAGCTTGCCCAACCATCTGAGTCGTTTGATGATGAATCGGAGGAAATGTCGATAATTGGTGCTTTTGATGAACTCATGATTTGGATGATATTGGAGTTAGGGTTTTCAATTAAGGATTTGATTTTGTGATTATGGATTTATGGAGTTAAATATGGGGTTGGTATGGTATTTATGGAGGTAATTTTCACGAATTTGGGAATGTTGACTTTAGGTCAACTCTTTCATAACTCTGCTGATGAGTTTGAAAGTTGAAGGGTCAAATTGTAAATTTTGGCGCGCTCTTAACCCTAATTAGATCCAAACGGTATCTTTCACCAATTTGATCTAATTTCATTTTAATTGCTCAAGAACTACATTCGATTATCACCAAGAACATCAATTCATATCCTTTCACCCAAAACCCCCAATTACAATGGCTCAAAGAACGTTTCCAGAAGAACACAATCAGATAGCATTTCTCAGTAAGGTCACTGCTGCAGATGGATTCTATGAAGTTATGGATTTCCTGAGTGCTTCGAAGTTAAGGTATGCATTAACTGCTGATCCTACCATTTATACATCACATATGAAGCAATTTTGGTCCACGGTTAAGTTGGATGTATTAGATGGTGAGGAACGATTGGTAGGTAGTGTCGATGGGGCGAATATTGTAGTTAGTGAAACCACAATTAAGATAACTTTACGCTTATCAGGCACCCAAACACCCCCTACTATTACCCCTGATGTAGTTATGGCTGAGCTTGAGACTTTTGGATATGAGAGACCTGAGGCTGGTAGTACATTATTGAAAGGTCGTCTCTGTCCCCATTGGAAGTTTTTACTGCATACTCTACAACACTGCCTGTTTCCCAAAATAGGAGGATGGAATGAGTTTAGTGCTTCTCAAGCTATGGCTTTGGTATGCTTGGCTACAGGGCAGCCCTTTGATTTTTCTGGTATGATATTTGAGGGGTTGAAGAAATTTGTTAAAAAGAAGTTTTACTTATACCCAAGGTTTCTCCAACTTATAATAAACAGTCAGCTAAGGAAACCTTTGAGGCATGTCCATGTTGAACCCTGTAGTAGGATGGCCATCAAGATGTTTGCATTTCTAAAGAAGAATGGGAAAGGATTTTCTGGTGTTATAACTCCCTTATCTGAGCACATCTTGAATGTAGTGGCTGAAGTAAATGAGGATGAAGAGGCTGGAACACCCACAGCTTCCCATCACACATCCTCATCAACAAGTGTAAATGAATCATCTTCCACAGAACCCCAACCTACACAATCACCTAGGATTTCACAAGAGGACATTGTGCACCCTCAGGCCAATGTCAGTATGGTAGCAGATGAGGCTGGTACAGGTAGTGGAGGTACCATGATGGAAGAGGCTGGCACTACTGTTTCCAACTTAGTAGTTGAACAGGACAGTGCTAACATACTTAAGACCTCAACCATGGCAACATCATTTGTAGATGGTTCTCAGGAACCTGACACAACTGGTGGTAACCCCAGCCAAATGGATTTTATGGGGGGCTCAGATGTTCATCCTAGGGATGAGACTGAGTTTATGTCCAAAGATTCACCTCTCAGAGAAGGTAACACATCTCGAAGTGATGAGGACAGGGATGAACATATTGAATTGATGGACACTTATGTACATATGGACATTGCAAATGATACACCTCTCGGACCAGGTCACACAGGTCGAAGTGTTGATGCTAGAATTGAACTTGAAACTGATGATTTGACGGCTAACACCTCTGTACCTAATGTCAATTCCAATGATCAACCTCTCGGGTCAGGTTACACAGACCGAAGTTGTGAGGATATCCTGAAACAATTGAAAGAATTGACGGAAACTTGTACACATTTGTCAAAGGAGGTGCTTGATCTGCGAAAGGAATTAAAGACAGTCAGAGCTACTCAAGGTGCAGAAATCAGAAGACTTAAGCTAAGGGTTACACACCTTGAGGGGAGGCTCAGGAAGAGGTCCAAACCAAGTTTGGAAGAGGATGCTTCCAAACAGGGGAGGAATGATCAAGAGGCTGTTGTGAATGACAAGAATCAAGAGGATATGGAGGATGTGATAGGTTCAGGGGAGGTAGAAAAGGAAGTTGTAAAAGAATCAGTGGAGGTTGAAGTTGAAAAAGACTCTGTTGTTGGTGAAAATGTTGGTAAAAAGGGTGACTCTGCTGGTGCAGAACACTCTGCTGATGAAGTTGCTGGTGTAGATAACTCTGCTGATGGGTTGAAGGTTTCTGCTGATGGGACTGAGCAGAGTGCAGGTGTAAAGGACTCTGCTGGAGTAAATGATTCTGCTGATTCAGATGATGATCAGATGACCTTAGCTCAAGTGTTGTTAAATATGCACAAAGAAACTACAACATCCACACCATCACAAAAACAACAACCTGTTGCTGAATCTGCTGATAAGTCTAAAGGAAAGCAAAAGTTGACTGATGAACAAGATCAAATTGCTCAGGATGAAGAACTTGCAAGAAGTGTTGCAGCTAGTGAAGAAAGAGATCAGTCTGAACTTATGGAAAGCACTGCATTTAAAGAAGTTAGTCAAGAAGAATTAGATGAACAATTGCAGTATTTCATTGAGTCTGATATGATTGTAAGAGGTGAAGCCAGGCTGATATCAAGTGATGAGCAGTTGGATGGTACTGAAAAGACAAATGAGCTTGTTGCTTTTATACTCAAAAAGAATGGATTAGCTAAGTGGGAAGAGCTGATTCAGAGGATAACAGAGGCACAGAAGCATGGTTATAAGGGAAAGTCAACTTCAAGAAGAGCATTGGTGAATGACATGAAATACTATTTGAAGAATGCTAGAGGCTATCAGATGAAGGATTTCAAAGGGAGGTCAGATCATTTCGTTGAAAAAGAATTTTATGAAACATATGCTAGGCTTAATCCTAGAAAGGTTTCTGAAAAGAAGAGTAAGCCAGCAGTTGTAAGATCTGACAGTGAGAAAGCATCTGGAAGTGAAAGTATTTTGGAGAATAAAGATGACAAGCAAACCATAGAAATTGAGAGGAAAGAAGTTAAGGAAGTCATTGGTTATAAGAGGACTGGTATAAGAAGAAAGATGAGTGCTAGAAAGAAAAGAAAAGTTCAACCTGAAGATTGTTTTAAGAACAAACAAGAAGAAGCTGATGCTATGAAACCTAAACCACAGCCAGAACCTGAGATAATCAATGCAGTCCCCTTATCCATAAAGTATCCAATTATATCTTATACTGCTGATGTGTTTGATGTCTGTGATGCTTCATGGGAGGTAATGAGATCTAATTTGAAATGTGAAAAATATGTTAGATTTGATCAGATGTTGGAGTATATGGATAGAGAGGATATTGTAAAACTCTGGGAACTTTACAAGGAAAGATATGGTGACAAGGAACCAGAGTCAGTACCTGAAAGAGTACATTATCTTTGGCTGAGTAACATATTTGAGCCTGATGTAATGTATACTGAATGGATAAAATTAAGAAGGTCAAAGAAAGTTGTTAAGTGGTACTTATATCAGTCATGTGGAGTACATAAACTGATTGGAGATGATGGACTTGGTGTTTACATGTTGGTGGAAAAAGATTATCCTTTCTACAACAATGTTGATGTTCTCACTGATATGATGCAACCTGGTAAGTTAACACTTCAAAGACCATTTGATGAAGATCATCAAGCAAAAGAACTGTTTGAGAAGTATAAACAGTTGCTGGTATCACAAGTTTCAAAACAGTAAGGTGTTTGGAAGCATCCTCCTGGTGGTTGTTTGGATTGAAGGAAACTTGATAATTTTTGATGAAAATATCAAGTTTAGGGGAGGATTGTTGGGTCTGAAATGCTGCTGATTCGGAGAATTACAACTCTGCTGGATAGTTATGTAACTCTGCTGATTAGCACAAGAACTCTGCTGTTTTGGTAACTCTGCTGTTTTGGTAGAATAGGCACATTGTAACTCTGTTGCTAGCTCACGAGGACTCTGCTGCTAGAAGGATTACTCTGCTGCTTATTATTTATGTAAAGTATGTTAAGATAAGTATAGAAAAGATACGTATGAATATTTTTCTTGTATAGGAAGTCTTGTAAACCGACTAGGACTCCTTACGCTATAAAAGGAGGTTCTAGGGTTAGAGTTAGATGTCGATTGATTAATCATCTTAGCATACGTATTATTTGTTTTCACTTCAAGGTTTCTTGTAACCCTATTGCTATTCAGAGCAATCGTTATTAATATAATTGAAGTGTTGTTGGATAATTCGTTTGTGTTTTCTTCTTAAGATCAAATATTAGTTTCCGCATAATATTTGATATACAACCTAAGATCAGTTTCTATACTTATTACTTTAGATTTATCTAAGGTAGTTAATAAGATCGTGAAGCTCAACTGGGATCAACACATATGCTCTCTTAATCCCAGCACATAGACACCTCTAATTATGCTTTTAACAGGATCTTGGCACTTATAGACTAGTTTATTATTCCCTACTGATGAGTGTCTAAATACTCATCATTTTTACCTAATCTGAGCTGCCAAAACATCCAAAAACACTCAGAAATGCATCAAAATACTGAAATTATCCCAGAATTGTGTTTTATATGTTTCAGATGCAAAATGTTTAAAAACAAGTGAAAAACGAACAAAGTTTGCATAATTGGCAGTTTCAGTCCCTCAACTTTCAAAAGTTGTCAAAACTAGTCCCTGGTTATTCTAAAAACAGGAAAAGTCATCAAAGGTCCTTTAAGAATCATAAAATAAACATATATAGTCCTTTGGTGTGAAGTTTCATAAAATTACAAGTTTAGCCCCTCAAGTTACAAAATTGGCAAAATTAGTCCCCGGGTATTTAAAAATGGAAATTTAACAAAATATACCCTTGTACTATTCATGAATGACAATTTGGAACCTTTTTGATAACTTTTTGGAAATTACAATTTCACCCCTCAAACTTTGGAAAATTACATAAATGGTCCTCGGGTGTTTTAAATTGTAATAAATGAAAAATAGGACCTATGGTTTAACTAACTTGACAATACTGGTCCTTGTGATAACTTTGGAATAATTACAGGTTTAGTCCTTGGAATTTCAGCAAATAACAAGATTGGTCCCTATGATTATCTAGTTAACTAAATCCGGATCTAAACCTTAACCCAAAAATAAAACCTAAACACTAAATCCAATACCCACCCTATTAACTAAAACCCAAACCATTGTCCAAGCCCAATGTTTACAAGCCCAACCCCAACCCTTGTTTGACTGAGTTAACCACTCAGTCAAACAAAGTCAAACCCGTCTTCTTTATACCACCATACCGCCAAAACCAGAACACCAATACCACCTCACCCATTGTTTCTCTGCTATACCACCCCCCATCCAATCCCACTCACCTAACAATGCCAAAAGCTTTAAAAGCTTCTTCTCCACCTCCTCCTAAAGCATTAAATGCTTAAACCTGCTCAACCCACTACTATCAATTTTGGCGCCAAAAGTGAAATCAAGGGCTGAGATTGATTTGAAGCAATCAAAGGGTGTAGAAGTGATCAGAGAAGTCGGCTAAGGGTTTCCCAATTGTATTTTGTATATATAGAGCAATGTAATAGGATTAAAAAGTAGTAGTTAAATTAGTGTAACTCGTTTTTATTGTTCAGTCTTTGCTTCTTGTAATTTTCACTTCAAGTTATCAATATAAGTTACTTTAAGTTTAAATGTTCTTGTCTTGTTAGAATTGAACTCATTTTCAATAGCAATTTAATTTTCAAGTTATCTGTGAATTCGAATAAGTTTTAATATTATTAAGTAACAATCAAAAGCTCCCATATAACCTTGTTTTAAGCTTATATAAGCTGACAATAGCTTCTTGTAAGCTTAAATAGTGGATACTAGTTCTAATTTCAAGATATGAAGACCAGTCAACGAAAGTCAACTCGGATCAAATAAGCTACTCTGGATGTTATTAAGCTGAAATTTTGGAAGCTTATGGTTTAGTGGTTCTGTGGAGAACCTATAGGTTGTTTCTTGGTACCCAGTTCCTTGTTTCACTTACCAATTCGATTGTGAGCACTTATAAGCTTTTTCTTTATTTTCCATATTACTGATAAGTAGCTTGTCACTAGCTTTTAATTATTAATATTAGCTTATCATTAGTTCATAAACATATTTCATTCAAGTTCTTAGATATTAACTGCTTTGTTTCTTCATTTCACTTAATAACCTTTAAAAAAACCAAAAATAGTAAACATAAGCTAGCTCTATTAGATTACTTAATTCTAAGTCACAAAGTCATTTTCATAAGCTTAATATACTACTAGTACCATGGGAACTCAGTGCAGTGCTTAAAAATATCAAATTCACTTAGAAAAACTCAAAACAGTCCCCTAAGGGACTGTTTGGTTTAACTCTGTCACACTAGCCAAACACCCCATTACTGTGCACTGACCACAAGCTCAGTTTTGAGCTTGCTTTTAGCAGTCCATATAAGCTCGTTTGAAGTTTCTATCAGCAATATCACTAGGTGTAGCACCTTTGTACCCACTGTGGGAGTTTCAGTCCCTCAAAAGCTCAAACAAGCTCCTCATAGCAACTAGCTTGTTTTGGCCTTGCCTTTGGCATTTTTGCACTTCATGAAGTCCACTTAGTTTGTCCCCAATCACCTAGACCAACTGCACAAGTTGTGCACAAAAACACAACCACATCAGTATAGCAGACTGCCTGCAGTTTGTTTGTGGGTTTTTGGAAACTTGCATGATTTTTAGCTCACACACCATAAGCCCGAATAAGCTAGTTCTTTTTCACAGTCAATCTCTACCAGCTCACCTACATAGGGTATTTTTATCTCGATTTTTAGAACTTGCTAAGGCCACGAATCTAGCCCTTAAACAGGGCAGTCCAACCTTGGTGCAGGGGAGCACCTCAGCAGACCTTATAAGCTTTAAGCTTATTTTGAGCTTCTCAGGCTTTTAAGCCTGGTTTTTTTTCTAGTCCCATAAGTCCTTTAAGTGTTACATAGTCCATAGAAGCTTTTTCCATAAGCTCGTAGCTTATCTCGAAGCTTTTAGCTTGATTCGAAGTACTTAGTTCATATAAAAGCTTTTTAAGCCAACTGCTTAAGCTCAAGCTGTTTTTCCAGCTTATTTAGCAAGAACCAAAAATAGTTCCAGTTTAAAAAGTGCTTAAAAACAGCTGATAGATAAGTCTCAAAAGAAAAAAATCAAAAATAAAATAGTTTGCAAAAAAGTGTCATTAGCCAGGTTCGAACTTGGGACCTCTTGGTCAAACTGGTCAAAACCAGACCAAACACGCGCACCATCTGGGCTAGTGGTATCTTAGTGTTATTTGTCTCTTTGGTTATTTATATAGTAGTTCAGTCAGTTTTAGCTTATTTTCCTTCTAGCTTATTAACAGCTTATCAGCATAAGCTGTGTCAACCATTTTATTTTTCTTAGCTTTGTAATAACTTAAAGTAATTTAGAAAAAAGTTTCAGATTTTTATCAATAGTTTTAATATTTTTAATCTTTTTATTAGTTTAAAATAATAATTAAATCATAATAAATAGAAAAATAATCAGAAAAATATAAATCCAATTTTCATAATTTTCTTTTGTCATTTTTAATCTAGGAAAAATATAAATCTTATTTTTAGACCTTAAGAAAACCAAAAATAGAAATATAGTGATAGCTTCTATTTAATAGAATTTATCTTTTTAAATTTTAATTAAGTAAGTTTCATTTTTATAATTTTCTTAGCTTTTTCTCATCTTATAATATTTTTAGAAAAAGTTTTAGAATTTTCTTTGTTCATTTAGTATTTTTTTCAAATTTAAATAGTTTAATAAGTAATTAAATAATAAATAATTAATAATAATTAAATAAAAAGTATAAAAAATATAATTTAAGTTTTAAAATAAGTTTTTAGTAATTTTACATTTTTAGGTTTTAAATTTCATAAATTTTACTTTTTAGTCCTTTTTAGATTTTTCGTTGCGCGTTTGTAATTTATTAATTCGCGTGTTATTTTATTGTGCATATCTGTTTTAATTTGTTATTTAGAATTATTAGAAAAGCAAAATCAAAAATATCATATCATCAATCACTCTAATCCTAGCTTTTCACAGTTGCCCATTCACATCTCGTTGGGAAACGATCCGGGTGATCACTTGTCTGGTTTCACACACTACACACGAGCATTCGTTCTGAGACTGCATATATTTATATATAAGTGTTTTCGGAACGGATCAAATTTTGGCGCCGCTGCCGGGGAGGTGTGCTGCGACAGTTGTGTAAGTTTTAGCGATTAGTGATTCGAGATCCTTCTACCAAGAAGTTCCTATTTCCCAAAAACAATATAAAATACAAAAATATTTTTCTTTTCTTTTCTATATATATTATTATTATAATTATCATATAAAAATTAAAAACCCAAAAACATTTTCCGTTTTCTTTAAATAATAACAAATAAAAATTAACCATCGAGAACCAAGACTGAGTACTACCTAACTGGGGGTACGACCATAATAAGTTCCCAAACCAAAGATTTAAAACTTTACCTTTGTATCACTTGCGAATATCGGCTCACCTTTGATTGATAAACAAACTCTAACGGAGGTTCTAGGATAGTCTGACATTAAATTGTCGGACTGAAAGAAGCGGGTTTTTAAGGAGCATTAAGTTGCCCACCTTTGCTTCTCCGCCACTCTGTGCGTTTATCTTTTAGAGAGCTACCGTACGCTTGTTGATTGTTGGTTAAGTTTACTTGTGTTTTTTCTCGATCTTGATTTTAATTGAAAAATTTTGCTAAGTGCATGCGCACTCGTTCTTCTAGGTCTACAAGCCCTTTCCGTGAGCTTGGAAAAATACCTCGAAGACGTCGTAGACGTTCTGCTCCATCAGTCGTACCCGAGATACGGACTGATCCCGAAACCCCTATCATCATGGCAGAAGACCGCCCTATGAATGAGCTTCTCCAGGCTCCCACCGAGGGTTATGGAGATGCCATTATTGTTCCAGCCATCGTAGCTGAGAATTTTGAGCTCAAGACTGGGTTGATAAACCTGGTAACATCGCGTCAATTCTATGGTTTTGAGAGGGACGATCCTCAAGATCACGTTCGATGGTTCAATAAAATCACATCCACCATCAAATGTAAAAATGTTCCGGAGGAATCAATCAAACTTCTTCTTTTCCCATTTTCTATCGATGGGGCAGCCCGGATATGGCTTGACAAACAACCCCCTCGATCAATTAGAACATGGGAAGATTTGGTTCAAAAATTTGTAAATGAATTCTTTCCTCCTTCTAAAACCACACATCTTAAAAATGAAATCATGAAATTCACTCAAAGGTTTGATGAACCATTTGGAGAAGCATGGGATCGTTTCAAAGAATTGCTCCGCAAATGTCCTCATCACGGTTTCACCGATTTGATGCAGATGGACACTTTTTACAGTGGGTTAAACCCATCTGACCAAGATTCTCTCAATGCCTCAGCTGGAGGTAATTTTCTGAGCAAATCCACTAAGGAAGCCATTGCTCTCATTGAAAATAAGTCTAAGGTCCGCACTACACGAAACAGGACATATAATTCCCAGGCTAGTGTTGGTCCTTCCACTTCATCTCCCGTGAGTCAGTCCAGTACTGATACTCAGCTTGCTGAACTCACGAAGGTTATTCAAGCTTTGGTTTTCTCCACACAAAAGAAAGAGTCCGCTCCGCAAACTTCTCACACTGCTGAAGTCAAAAAAATAGAAGTTTGTGTTACTTGTGGTGGTCCTCACGCTTACTATAATTGTACTGCCACCGATGGCAATACATTTGATGTTAATGCTATAGCCGGAACATCCAATCAAGGAGGTAATCAATACCGTCCTCAAGTGGACCCAAACCACCGTGCTAACAATCAATTTGGACCACCCGGATTTCCTCCTCCCAACAATCCAAATAGGATGAATCCTAATCAACAGAGAGGGCAAAACATGCAAAATCAATTTAATGCCCCGAACAATCAATACCCACCCCAGAGGGGTAATCAAGGGTATTCAGCTCCTAATCACCAAGGACCTCTCCCAAACGAACTTGATAACTACATCAAGTTTAATGAGAACAAAATGAAGGCAATACAAAATCAGATCTCTGGATTGAGGAATGAATTTCAAACTTCAATATACAAACAAGGAACTGAGCTTAAGAATGAGCTTTCAAATAAAATTGATCATTCTCAAAGCAAAGTTAAGAATATGCTTACCAGTCTCATGAACCATATCAATCCACCTTCTACCTCGGGAGGTCTCCCTGGTAATACCATTCCAAACCCTAAGGGTGAACTCAAAGCTGTCACTACGCGCAGTGGTAAAGCTTATGATGGACCCACTATTCCTACTACCACTTCTTCTCCTCTCTCCAAGGTAGTGGAAAGTGAACCTGAGGTGACTGAGGACAAGGAACTTCCTATTAATAACGGAGGTGCCGACAACGTCCTACCTCAAGTTGTCCATAAACCAAAACCCAAACCAGGAGTTGTTTTTGAAATCCCTGTTGAAAACCCTAAATCCAAACCTTCTATTCCTTATCCATCACGTTTAAATGAGCAAAAGCTCCGCGAAAAAAGCTAGTCAACAAATGGAGAAATTTTTCAAAATTTTCCAGGAATTACATTTTGATATAAGCTTTGCGGATGCTATCATTCTGATGCCCAAGTTTGCATCCACAATCAAACACTTGTTAAGCAACAAGGAAAAACTGTTTGAAATGGCAAAGACTCCATTAAATGAGAACTGCTCAACAGTTATCTTGAAAAAGCTTCCGGTGAAGCTTGGAGATCCTGGAAGATTTTTACTACCTTGTGTCTTTCCAGGAATGGTTGAATGCTATGCCTTGGCCGATCTTGGTGCAAGCATTAACCTGATGCCTTATTCAGTCTGGGAGAAACTTTCTCTTCCTGAACTCACTACTACCTGCATGACTCTTGAGCTTGCAGATCGTTCCACATCTCACCCTCGTGGCATTGCCGAGGATGTATTTGTGAAAGTAGGAAAGTTCCATTTTCCAGCTGACTTTGTGGTTGTCGATTTCGATGCTGATCCTAGGGTTCCTCTCATTCTTGGAAGAGGATTCCTAAAAACGGGCCGAGCTCTCATTGATGTTTTTGAACATGAAATCACATTACGTGTGGATAATGAAGCTGTTACCTTTAACCTCGATCAAACTTCGAGGTACTCCTCAAATTATGATTCTGAATCGGTTAACCGAATCGATGTCATTGATATTGTTTCAGAGGAGTACTCTCAAGAGTTTCTTGGTTATTCTCATAATTCTGTGAGTGGGGATACCACCACATCTTCTCTACCTATCATTTCCGACTCTTCCCCTTCTCTCACTCCGTTTGAGGGAAGTAATTTCAATTTGGAAGAGATCGAGGCTTTTCTCGAGTGTGATTCATTTCTGGAAGGAATTGATGACGCTGAGATTGATCTGGAGGGAGATATTCTTCTTCTTGAGACATTGTTGAATCAGGACAATTCTCCTCCACTCCCTCCCGTTGAACTTCATAATGAGGAAATCAAATCGGTTGAGAAAAACGATGAATTTCCTGAGGTCGAACTCAAAGACTTGCCACCTCATCTTGAGTACGCATTTTTGGAGGGTGACGATAAATTACCCGTCATTATTGCTAAAGACTTAAGTGATGAGGAAAAGACTGCTCTAATAAAGGTCTTAAAGTCACACAAGCAAGCAATTGCTTGGAAACTCTCCGACATAAAGGGTATCGACCCTGAATTTTGTACTCACAAGATATTAATGGAGGATGACTTTAAACCAGCAGTCCAACACCAGCGAAGGGTAAATCCCAAAATCCACGATGTTATCAAACAAGAGGTTCTCAAACTTCTTGATGCAGGATTGATTTATCCCATCTCTGATAGTCCTTGGGTTAGTCCCATCCACTGTGTTCCAAAAAAGGGTGGCATAATTGTTGTCACAAATGAGGATAATGAGTTGATTCCAACTCGGTTGGTTACTGGGTGGCGTGTTTGCATTGACTACCGTAAGTTAAATGATGCCACCCGAAAAGACCATTTTCCTCTACCCTTCATGGATCAGATGCTTGAGAGATTAGCGGGAAACGAGTACTATTGTTTCCTTGATGGTTTCTCAGGTTACTTTCAAATTCCCATTGATCCGCAAGATCAAGAAAAGACCACATTTACATGCCCCTATGGAACCTTTGCTTATAAACGTATGCCTTTCGGCTTATGTAATGCTCCAGGCACATTCCAAAGGTGCATGATGTCCATATTTTCCGACATGATCGGGAAAACGATGGAGGTCTTTATGGATGACTTCTCGGTCATTGGGGATTCATTCGAAACATGTCTCTCCCATTTAGAAAACATGTTGAAGCGGTGTGAAGACACCAATCTTTGTCTAAATTGGGAGAAGAGTCACTTTATGGTCAAAGAGGGCATTGTCCTCGGCCATAAGATATCAAAGAGCGGGATTGAGGTTGACAGATCTAAAGTTGATGTCATTGGTAAATTACCTCATCCCACTACCGTCAAAGGTATTAGGAGTTTTTTGGGTCATGCCGGTTTCTATCGTAGATTCATACAAGATTTTTCTAAAATCGCCCGGCCTATGACTCATCTTCTTGAAAAGGATGCTCCTTTTATCTTCTCACCCGAGTGCATTGAAGCTTTTGAAACATTAAAGAAAAAGCTTACTGAAGCACCCATTCTGGTTGCCCCCGACTGGGATTTTCCCTTTGAGCTCATGTGCGATGCAAGTGATTTTGCTATCGGTGCAGTCTTGGGGCAACGAAAAGCCAAACATTTTCAACCTATCCACTACGCAAGTAAAACCATGACTGAAGCTCAAACTCATTACACCACTACAGAAAAAGAATTGTTGGCTGTGGTGTATGCCTTTGAGAAGTTTCGGCCATATTTGATCTTGACAAAATGTGTAGTGTATACGGATCACTCGGCTCTCAAATATCTCTTTGCAAAACAAGATGTAAAGCCGAGATTGCTCCGTTGGGTTCTCCTCCTACAAGAATTTGATATCACCATACGTGATAAAAAAGGAGCTGAGAACCTAGCTGCTGATCATCTGTCCCGATTAGAGAACCCACACCAAGATGTTTTCGAGAAAAAGGAAATAAATGAAACATTTCCTCTTGAGACACTCAGTGCGGTTGCTTTTCGTGGAGATTCTACTACCCCGTGGTTTGCTGACTTTGCAAATTACCATGCGGGTAACTTCATAGTGAAAGGGATGTCGACCCAACAGAAGAATAAATTCTTCAAGGATGTTAAACATTACTTCTGGGACGACCCCTACTTATTCAAAATCTGTGCGGATCAAGTCATCCGTCGGTGTGTTTACGGACAGGAAGCTATTGACATTCTCAAAGCTTGCCATGCTGGGCCCACTGGGGGCCATCATAGTCCAAACTACACCGCCAAAAAGGTGTTTGATTCCGGGTTTTATTGGCCCACAATCTATAAAGATGCCCAAGATCTCATCAAAACTTGTGAAGCTTGTCAGCGTCACGGAAATATTTCACAACGAAATGAAATACCACAAAATGCTATTCAGGTTTGTGAAATCTTTGATGTCTGGGGGATTGACTTTATGGGGCCATTTCCATCATCTCGAGGAAATAAATACATTCTCGTGGCTGTTGACTATTTGTCAAAATGGGTTGAAGCAAAAGCTTTACCAACTAATGATGCCCGAGTGGTTGTAAAATTCCTGAAAGCTCTGTTTGCCCGTTTTGGAACTCCACGTGCTATAATCAGTGATCGTGGTACGCATTTTTGCAATGACAAATTTGATAAAGTCATGCAAAAGTATGGTGTAACTCACCGTCTTTCTACTGCGTATCACCCACAAACAAGTGGGCAAGTAGAAGTTTCAAATCGGGGTATTAAAAGAATTCTAGAAAGGACTGTAGGAGAAAATCGTGCATCCTGGTCGGATAAATTGGATGATGCATTATGGGCCTTTCGTACAGCTTACAAAACACCCATTGGGTGTACGCCTTACAAACTTGTGTACGGAAAGGCATGTCATCTTCCGATCGAATTAGAGCACAAAGCCTACTGGGCCTTGAAACATGCTAACTTTGACCTCCAAACTGCGGGTGATCACCGTAAAGTTCAAATGAATGAATTAAATGAGCTGCATGATCAAGCATACGAGAACTCTTTGATCTACAAAGAAAAGACAAAGAAGATTCATGACTCTAAAATCAAGAACCGCGTTTTTAACGTTGGTGATCGAGTCCTTCTTTTCAATTCAAGATTAAAGATCTTCTCAGGCAAACTCAAATCCCGATGGTCTGGTCCATTCACTATTACAAAGGTTTATCCGTATGGTACCGTTGAGTTATCTCAAGCTGACGGTCCTAATTTCAAAGTGAATGGTCATCGTTTAAAACACTACTTTGGAGAGGACATACCATTCATGGTTGTCCCGGATCTTCAAACTTTCCCCATGAACCAATGAATGCGGGGATCGAGTCAAGCTAGTGACTCGGTGATCAAAAACATTAGCAAAACATGGGTTTTCACCCGTGTCTCTGTTTTCTTTCTCTGTTCTACCATCTAGTGTGGGGGAGATGCCCCACATGTTGTATATATGTAGATTTCAAAAAAAAAAAAAAAAAAAAAAAAAAATGTGTGTGTATATGAAATAAAAGGCTATTAGTATTTCCCTTTCACGTTCTAAGTGTTGGTTTAACAACCGGTTCTTTGAATATTGAGGGCAATATTCAGTTCTAAGTGTGGGGGGAATTCTTGCGAATTTGATCAAATGTACCATCTAGTACCCCCATTTTAGCCAAAATTTTAAAATTTTTTCTCACTTAGAACGCAATAAATGGTTATCAGTCCGCCATGTCTAACCCACATAAGGATTGGCTAATCCGAGAGCAAACGGCTCTTGGTAAAGATGTCTCAAATCCGTTGATGGCTTACAATTTGCCGAAAATTGTATGGTATTCGACTCACCATATCTTCATAAGTGAAGAGTTGGCTAGCCCGCAAGGTTATGGCTTGTGGTTAAGGCAGTGAAAATCCATGATTGGTAATCAGCTCACCAAAGATAATATTGATAATTTATCTAAGAGTTGGCTAGTCCAGAAGCAAACGGCTTTTGGTAAAGACAAATCAAAACCGTTGACAGCTGATGGTTTGCTCAAAATCATTTGGTTATCATTGTACCAAAGTATCACATACTAAAACATTGGCTACTCCAGAAGTAATGGCTTTTGGTAAAGAGATAAATCCATTAAGTTTTCTCAAATGATTGCTAGGGACTAGCAATAGTTTAGTGTGGGGGATTGATGAGTGTCTAAATACTCATCATTTTTACCTAATCTGAGCTGCCAAAACATCCAAAAACTCTCAGAAATGCATCAAAATACTGAAATTATCCCAGAATTGTGTTTTATATGTTTCAGATGCAAAATGTTTAAAAACAAGTGAAAAACGAACAAAGTTTGCATAATTGGCAGTTTCAGTCCCTCAACTTTCAAAAGTTGTCAAAACTAGTCCCTGGTTATTCTAAAAACAGGAAAAGTCATCAAAGGTCCTTTAAGAATCATAAAATAAACATATATAGTCCTTTGGTGTGAAGTTTCATAAAATTACAAGTTTAGCCCCTCAAGTTACAAAATTGGCAAAATTAGTCCCTGGGTATTTAAAAATGGAAATTTAACAAAATATACCCTTGTACTATTCATGAATGACAATTTGGAACCTTTTTGATAACTTTTGGGAAATTACAATTTCACCCCTCAAACTTTGGAAAATTACATAAATGGTCCTCGGGTGTTTTAAATTGTAATAAATGAAAAATAGGACCTATGGTTTAACTAACTTGACAATACTGGTCCTTGTGATAACTTTGGAATAATTACAGGTTTAGTCCTTGGAATTTCAGCAAATAACAAGATTGGTCCCTATGATTATCTAGTTAACTAAATCCGGATCTAAACCTTAACCCAAAAATAAAACCTAAACACTAAATCCAATACCCACCCTATTAACTAAAACCCAAACCATTGTCCAAGCCCAATGTTTACAAGCCCAACCCCAACCCTTGTTTGACTGAGTTAACCACTCAGTCAAACAAAGTCAAACCCGTCTTCTTTATACCACCATACCGCCAAAACCAGAACACCAATACCACCTCACCCATTGTTTCTCTGCTATATGATGAACTCAAATAAGTACATTTTATTACTATCATTTATCCTATTAATTTGACTTGTTTTACTATATTATGTATGAGGATTGATACTTAATCGTTTACTTTTGTAATTCTCAGGTAAAAACAAGCATTTGGTGAAACTTGGCGATTTTGGACTAATAATGGAGCAAAACGTGCATAAAGTGAAGAGTCTACTGACATGGACAAGATCAAGTCAATTCTGCTCCAGATGCGCCGCATCTCACTATCAACATGCGCCGCATCTATATCAAGATATCACCAGATACGATCCAAGATACAAGAGGACATGCGCCGCATCCTAATCAAGAGTTACGCCGCATCTTCTGGCGGTGTACGAATATTCCTGAATATTATAATCTTGGACCCCACGCGAAGTTAAGTACATACGCCGCATCTACTTAGTAGATGCGCCGCATCTTCCCTCAGACAGAAACTATAAATACCCCGTAGACCAGACGAATTAAAAAGAACCGGAACCCTAAAACCGAAGTTCGAACAGCAGAACAGGAGGACGAATTCAGTCAAGAGGCAGCACAAGACACACCCAAATCGAAGATACAAGAGCTGTAAGAAGGTGCTGCATGTATTTAATTCATTAAGTAGTTTTGTTTTATTGTGTTAGCAAACTTTAATTCATCAGGATTGGTGGCTTGTGTAATGTGACAACGAAAGATTGCACTCCCTTTAATACTTGCTTTCCCATCAATTAAAGTTTATATGTTGATGTCTTTGGTTACTACTTATTAGTGCATTGATAACCTCTGTGTTTATTAGTGGCTTGCGGGCATTTGACTGCGGGACATAATGTGGCTCCCACGGTTGTTTCTAAATTGATCACTTAGGAATAACTTTTAGACATAAGTAATCATTAAGGGTTTACTCGCCGATAAGAATAGGACCAACGAGAAAGGGTTAATTACATACACTTCATATAAAGCTATCAATAAAACAAGTGACAATCTACTTAATCATAAGGACAGCCCTCTTATTGTCTCAAGTATCTATCTGTGTACGTGTGTGCTACTTGCTGATTCGTGCCTATTGTTTATTTTATCATTTACTTGCAAACAAAACCGTGCCAGTCTCTCAGGCTGAAACCCCCTTGCGTTAGGATATTAAAATACTGATTAGATTAACGAGATTATACGTTCCACTCTTAGTGATCGACACTCTACTTACCATTATCTTCATACTGACCGGGTACACTGCTCGTTAAGTGTGTGTGTTATTGATAAGTCGGCTAAATATAAATTTAAAACTTGAGTAGGCATTAAAACTGCTAAACCGCAACGACACATCACGCTCCATCAAGTTTTTGGCGCCGTTGCCGGGGAGTGAATTGTTATTTTCTGTTAATTTGATTAGTATTTTAATTAGGTTTTTCTTTTTTATTAGATTAATTGCATCATTGTATTATTTTGCATATTTGTTGTTTTGTGTGTTATTTGTTTGCTTTTATTTTTGTTTTTGTGTGTTTTATTTTCTTTGTGTGTTTTTATTTGTTTTTAATTTTCTTTTCGTATTTTTGTGTGTTCTGCTATCGTTGTACTGTGCTAAATCGAACGATACGGCACATCTGATCTCTCAGATACGGCGTATTGCGTTTAATTTTTTTTATACGACGCGTTTAATTAATTCGATACGACGCATCTTTTCCCCAAGATACGGCGTATCTGTTTTTAACAAGAAAATTTTTCTAAGCGATAAAGTAATACGACGCATCTGCTTTTGCAGATACGGCGTATCTGTTTTTGATAAAAATTTTCTAAACGTTAACGCCATACGACGCATCTGCTTTCGCAGA
Source organism: Artemisia tridentata subsp. tridentata (assembly GCA_021014915.2). Taxonomy (NCBI): domain Eukaryota; kingdom Viridiplantae; phylum Streptophyta; class Magnoliopsida; order Asterales; family Asteraceae; genus Artemisia; species Artemisia tridentata. Next base: position 43,235,358 of record CP139508.1, read on the forward strand.
TACGGCGTATCTATTATTTTAATTAAAAACAGTTTGCGAATTATTAAACAAATACGGCGTATCGATCTCTGTCGATACGGCGTATCCTCTAAAATCAAAAATCTTGTATTTTTAAACGTAACGAAAATACGGCGCATTAACTTTTGTTAATACGACGCATTTAATTTTAATTAGATAAATTGATCTTTGATTAATTAATCCGATACGGCGCATTCTTAAATTCTAAAGCGGCGTATCTATTTTCTGAATAAAGTCTGATTTAATTTTAACGATTATAAGATACGGCGTATCCACCTTTTTGGATACGGCGCATCGTCTCTAGATATCAGCTATTTGCATTCGTATATCCGTTTCAATATTCATTAATTTCTCTTCTAGCGAACAAATCCTACTGATGATTTTACCTTGGATGACAGATTTTGCTATGGAAGACATGTCAGTTAACGGGTATCTTGCTAAGGAATGCTTGTTTTCAGATTCATTCAATGTACTCATGATCGATGCAGACTTATTCTCTTGGGAGACTCCTCTTGAAGCTGCTTTTAAGGAATTTATGCGTTTATGCAACATTGACAAAGAGGTATTCTCTTATGATGTATTTGTGAGGTATACTGGAGAAGAATTGTCGCTCTTATGGCCTAGCATTGAAGCCGAAGGATTGAACTGGACTACTATCGAAGAAGATGACGGGAAATTCTCTCTTGCATACATGGACTCAAGCAACAACAACTGTGGTGGAGGCAATAATCAAAACTCTTACATGCCTTATTCCGAGTGGTACTGGGGATTAAATGAGAACTATCAGGATAATGACATGAATTATGCTTTGGCGGAATTACTATTTCATGGCAGGATAGTAAGATTGATAGACCTCTCCCTCAATGATTGGCTAGAACTCAAATATGGTAGTCCGGAATTTGCCCCTGTAAATGAGGTCAAGGAGATTATGACTTCATGGTTGACTCGGAGTTTTAAGAAGCAATTTAACGAGTTCATGGAGATAAAAAGGAATATGATTGGGAAAGTTTGCTTTGACGTTAACCACGATCCTAACGATGTTAATTTTTCGGAATGGTTAGCTAGTAAGTTTAATAACCATAAGAGCATGGATCGAGCTACTAAGGATGCATTATGGGTATATTGGATGAGAGGAGAAGACGAAGAAGTAGAAAGCGATTATGGGTCGTCACTTCATGATTCAACAATCAATGAAGGCATTGAAGAACTTTTCAGAATTGACATTGATTTGTTAGAGTATGAGACACCCTTGTGCAAGCAGTTCAAGGAATTTAACTACCTTCTTCGAGTTGACGATGATGTGCTTACTGGGGATCTACCAGGATTTAAGACTTATGATGATTTCAAAAACACCTGGTACTATGAATGGAATGACCAAGTACCATGGGTTTGGGATAAACCATGGGAATTTGAGCACATTAATCATACCTGTACACCCTTCATTTTCAAGGACGGGAGTAGTGTTTGGCCAACCTGTGATTATAAAAGTGACGGAACCTGTAATGGGGGAAGTATAATTGGGATGAGACGGGTTGGAAACGATGTAACCTTTGAAGATTATGAGTGGTATGATAATGTTGAAGACTGCCCACGAAAATCGGAGGCTTTACAAGAAAAGGGCAGGATTGAACGCTTGAAAGGACTTAAGGGGACATCGGATACTACTTTCTGGGAATGGGTGCATAAACAGTTTGATGATTTCACAAAGCTTAGTCGACGGTTACAATATGATTTGGAAAGAGAATGGGAGGCGATTCAAGATGATAATAATAATGAGTCGTTGATTGAGGAACTAGATGACTATTTGATTAAGGATCCTTATTTTAAGTTTGTTGACAAGGACGAAGAAGAGTTCACCAAAAGAAAGTGTCAACTACTTGGGATTCCATACAATGAGCCACCCATGATTATTTCTGAAAAATTTAAAATCATCAAATATTCTTTGGGTCCTGATGAAGAATATACTGCTGTGAAGACCAAGAGTTATATTAGATTAAGTCGAACGGAGGAAAACGTCGCAGAGATATACGGGAAAATCTTTCGGATGAAGGAAGAAGGATGGACCGTGACAAGGACCAAGTAAAGAGCTGAACGTGAGTCTAACTTGAAGACTCTGGAATAAAGACAAGTGCTTACCGGGAGACAACCCGGATTTATCTTTTATTATTCTGTTTTATGTGTCGAGTCAGTCCAGACCCGCTGAGGATACGGCGCATCTCAATTCTGAGATGCGACGCATCTCCTGCAATGGTCATATCTTATTTTATTTTTCTGCATTTTTTATTTTTCGACTTTAAAACTATTTATCAGTTTATTTTAATGCGGCGCATCCCTGGTTAAGGATGCGGCGCATCTTTATTCTGATCCGTATTAATTCCAGGCTCGATACGGCGTATCTTCTTCAATAAGATACGGCGCATCGACTGACCTGATGATTTTCAGTTTCAATTTTTAAGTTTTATTTTTATCTAACTACTAATGTATTATGCAAGTTGAACCTTTCTTATCTTAGGTGTGTTTTAAAGTGTTGGTGGTATTATAGTTTCCTGAATTTTCTGTGGATACATCAAGTATGAAGCTTTAACGTTCTAATCCACAAGAAGGATGATTTTTACTCTTACACTAATGGAGGATCATACCGAGCAAATCTCAGGGGAGTTTTTCTGTTCTAATTCTTTTTATTTTCCAGTTTTTAACCTTTTATACAAACAACGAGGACGTTGTTTAACTTAAGTGGGGGGATTGGAGAATTAGAACACTTAACAATTACTTGTCCTAAACTTTTTCAAAAAAATTATGCTTAAAATGTGCTTAATATATCAAACTTAAAATTTTTTTTTAGCATGTTTTTGTTTAAGATCTAAGTTACATAACTGCACACATGACGTTATTTTCAAAAATTGTGATTTTTCAAAATTCACAAATCTATGAGTGTGCCGGTGACTTGTAAACTTTAGAACTTGGCTTGTATACTATTCGAGACCACCATAATGAGTATTATTTATTTAATTGGAATGACTTGTCTAACTTGGTAAAATTCTAGGATTACACCCAAAAAGCCTATATATGTTATGTGTTATTGACTAACTACACTGGTTAGTTAACCCCCGTATAAACCCTTTTGTTACTCTCATTTTTAGAGTAAGATACCCCTAGAAAAACACTCAGAGCCATTCCTTTCGTTTCTTACACCTATGTTTAAAATGTTTCGTTACACCCTTACACCTTAGCCTACCCTGTAGATTAAAGTCCGTGGTTGGTTAATTGCTATAGGCAGAGTGTGTTTCCTTACATTACCTGTGTTCGCGTGCGTAATTCATTATCTATGGTTAGGTCGGGAAATTGCACAATGCAATTGGAGTGAAAGTAAATATTGTATATTTTTGAGTTTATTTTTCGTGTGTTTACTACTTTCACTATTACCGTTATTTCTGAAAGTATGAAAAGTATGAAAAAAATTATCCGGAAAGAAAGTTGTAGTGATGTGGTGAAATTTTACACATCTAAAAAAAAAAAAAAAAAAAAAAAAAAAAAAAAAAAAAAAATCGAAAAAATGAGAAAAGAAAAAGAAAGAAAAAAGAGTTGGATGTTTATTTTAAGCCAACGATGTAAAGTTATGTAAGTGGTTCATATGGCCACTATTTGTTGTATCATATCTATGGATTGAATGGGAATTGGCAGTTATGGGAACGCCAATTAAGGTTTATTCTTTGATTAAGATCTTGTTGAGTATAATTCGTGTCTACCTAAAGCGTGTGTTTCAAGTGTTAAAGCGTGAGTTATTCAATGATATGAGTCTTATTCATGGGATGGTTGGGATAGTGATTAACCACACTTAGGATTTTAATTTATTTGTTTTGTTTATTTTTATTTTTACACCAATTTATATCCCAAATATTATCCATACCCTATATTATTCTTTATCCAACCGAACCTTTGATTGATTGAGATTAGGGATTTGAGCAATCTTAAGTATCGTAGTCGTGGATTCGGCTATGTATTTATGATTTTGTCGCCCTTTTTGATATATTATTATTGGTGAAGTTTGGACCTATCTTTAGCCTATTCGAGTTAAGGATTTGAGCAATTGCAAGTATCGTGTTCGTGGATTCGATCATGTATTTGTGATTTTGTCGCCTTTTCTGGAATTTGAGATCGATAGTGAAAAGAGAATAATTAACCCTTAAGCCTAAAAACCCTTTTTACCGCTTTAGACTTGTTATTCCTTAGCTTTAGTGGTGGAGATGTGTATACTTGCCAAGCTTATGATAGAATATTCGTCACGACTGGACAGTTAAACGATTAGATTTGCTTTTATCGACTTATTTTATTTTACTTCTAATTCGTTAAGTGTTTGGTTGTGTGATTATGAAATAAACGAATACATGCTTAAATATAAAAATAAATCCTAACATCTTTTAGGATACATTTTCATAAGAGAAATTCTAAGGTTTACTTGGGGACAAGTAAAGTTCAAGTGGGGGGATATTTGATGAACTCAAATAAGTACATTTTATTACTATCATTTATCCTATTAATTTGACTTGTTTTACTATATTATGTATGAGGATTGATACTTAATCGTTTACTTTTGTAATTCTCAGGTAAAAACAAGCATTTGGTGAAACTTGGCGATTTTGGACTAATAATGGAGCAAAACGTGCATAAAGTGAAGAGTCTACTGACATGGACAAGATCAAGTCAATTCTGCTCCAGATGCGCCGCATCTCACTATCAACATGCACCGCATCTATATCAAGATATCACCAGATACGATCCAAGATACAAGAGGACATGCGCCGCATCCTAATCAAGAGTTACGCCGCATCTTCTGGCGGTGTACGAATATTCCTGAATATTATAATCTTGGACCCCACGCGAAGTTAAGTACATACGCCGCATCTACTTAGTAGATGCGCCGCATCTTCCCTCAGACAGAAACTATAAATACCCCGTAGACCAGACGAATTAAAAAGAACCGGAACCCTAAAACCGAAGTTCGAACAGCAGAACAGGAGGACGAATTCAGTCAAGAGGCAGCACAAGACACACCCAAATCGAAGATACAAGAGCTGTAAGAAGGTGCTGCATGTATTTAATTCATTAAGTAGTTTTGTTTTATTGTGTTAGCAAACTTTAATTCATCAGGATTGGTGGCTTGTGTAATGTGACAACGAAAGATTGCACTCCCTTTAATACTTGCTTTCCCATCAATTAAAGTTTATATGTTGATGTCTTTGGTTACTACTTATTAGTGCATTGATAACCTCTGTGTTTATTAGTGGCTTGCGGGCATTTGACTGCGGGACATAATGTGGCTCCCACGGTTGTTTCTAAATTGATCACTTAGGAATAACTTTTAGACATAAGTAATCATTAAGGGTTTACTCGCCGATAAGAATAGGACCAACGAGAAAGGGTTAATTACATACACTTCATATAAAGCTATCAATAAAACAAGTGACAATCTACTTAATCATAAGGACAGCCCTCTTATTGTCTCAAGTATCTATCTGTGTACGTGTGTGCTACTTGCTGATTCGTGCCTATTGTTTATTTTATCATTTACTTGCAAACAAAACCGTGCCAGTCTCTCAGGCTGAAACCCCCTTGCGTTAGGATATTAAAATACTGATTAGATTAACGAGATTATACGTTCCACTCTTAGTGATCGACACTCTACTTACCATTATCTTCATACTGACCGGGTACACTGCTCGTTAAGTGTGTGTGTTATTGATAAGTCGGCTAAATATAAATTTAAAACTTGAGTAGGCATTAAAACTGCTAAACCGCAACGACACATCACGCTCCATCACTATACCACCCCCCATCCAATCCCACTCACCTAACAATGCCAAAAGCTTTAAAAGCTTCTTCTCCACCTCCTCCTAAAGCATTAAATGCTTAAACCTGCTCAACCCACTACTATCAATTTTGGCGCCAAAAGTGAAATCAAGGGCTGAGATTGATTTGAAGCAATCAAAGGGTGTAGAAGTGATCAGAGAAGTCGGCTAAGGGTTTCCCAATTGTATTTTGTATATATAGAGCAATGTAATAGGATTAAAAAGTAGTAGTTAAATTAGTGTAACTCGTTTTTATTGTTCAGTCTTTGCTTCTTGTAATTTTCACTTCAAGTTATCAATATAAGTTACTTTAAGTTTAAATGTTCTTGTCTTGTTAGAATTGAACTCATTTTCAATAGCAATTTAAGTTTCAAGTTATCTGTGAATTCGAATAAGTTTTAATATTATTAAGTAACAATCAAAAGCTCCCATATAACCTTGTTTTAAGCTTATATAAGCTGACAATAGCTTCTTGTAAGCTTAAATAGTGGATACTAGTTCTAATTTCAAGATATGAAGACCAATCAACGAAAGTCAACTCGGATCAAATAAGCTACTCTGGATGTTATTAAGCTGAAATTTTGGAAGCTTATGGTTTAGTGGTTCTGTGGAGAACCTATAGGTTGTTTCTTGGTACCCAGTTCCTTGTTTCACTTACCAATTCGATTGTGAGCACTTATAAGCTTTTTCTTTATTTTCCATATTACTGATAAGTAGCTTGTCACTAGCTTTTAATTATTAATATTAGCTTATCATTAGTTCATAAACATATTTCATTCAAATTCTTAAATATTAACTGCTTTGTTTCTTCATTTCACTTAATAACCTTTAAAAAAACCAAAAATAGTAAACATAAGCTAGCTCTATTAGATTACTTAATTCTAAGTCACAAAGTCATTTTCATAAGCTTAATATACTACTAGTACCATGGGAACTCAGTGCAGTGCTTAAAAATATCAAATTCACTTAGAAAAACTCAAAACAGTCCCCTAAGGGACTGTTTGGTTTAACTCTGTCACACTAGCCAAACACCCCATTACTGTGCATTGACCACAAGCTCAGTTTTGAGCTTGCTTTTAGCAGTCCATATAAGCTCGTTTGAAGTTTCTATCAGCAATATCACTAGGTGTAGCACCTTTGTACCCACTGTGGGAGTTTCAGTCTCTCAAAAGCTCAAACAAGCTCCTCATAGCAACTAGCTTGTTTTGGCCTTGCCTTTGGCATTTTTGCACTTCATGAAGTCCACTTAGTTTGTCCCCAATCACCTAGACCAACTGCACAAGTTGTGCACAAAAACACAACCACATCAGTATAGCAGACTGCCTGCAGTTTGTTTGTGGGTTTTTGGAAACTTGCATGATTTTTAGCTCACACACCATAAGCCCGAATAAGCTAGTTCTTTTTCACAGTCAATCTCTACCAGCTCACCTACATAGGGTATTTTTATCTCGATTTTTAGAACTTGCTAAGGCCACGAATCTAGCCCTCAAACAGGGCAGTCCAACCTTGGTGCAGGGGAGCACCTCAGCAGACCTTATAAGCTTTAAGCTTATTTTGAGCTTCTCAGGCTTTTAAGCCTGGTTTTTTTTCTAGTCCCATAAGTCCTTTAAGTGTTACATAGTCCATAGAAGCTTTTTCCATAAGCTCGTAGCTTATCTCGAAGCTTTTAGCTTGATTCGAAGTACTTAGTTCATATAAAAGCTTTTTAAGCCAACTGCTTAAGCTCAAGCTGTTTTTCCAGCTTATTTAGCAAGAACCAAAAATAGTTCCAGTTTAAAAAGTGCTTAAAAACAGCTGATAGATAAGTCTCAAAAGAAAAAAATCAAAAATAAAATAGTTTGCAAAAAAGTGTCATTAGCCAGGTTCGAACTTGGGACCTCTTGGTCAAACTGGTCAAAACCAGACTAAACACGCGCACCATCTGGGCTAGTGGTATCTTAGTGTTATTTGTCTCTTTGGTTATTTATATAGTAGTTCAGTCAGTTTTAGCTTATTTTCCTTCTAGCTTATTAACAGCTTATCAGCATAAGCTGTGTCAACCATTTTATTTTTCTTAGCTTTGTAATAACTTAAAGTAATTTAGAAAAAAGTTTCAGATTTTTATTAATAGTTTTAATATTTTTAATCTTTTTATTAGTTTAAAATAATAATTAAATCATAATAAATAGAAAAATAATCAGAAAAATATAAATCCAATTTTCGTAATTTTCTTTTGTCATTTTTAATCTAGGAAAAATATAAATCTTATTTTTAGACCTTAAGAAAACCAAAAATAGAAATATAGTGATAGCTTCTATTTAATAGAATTTATCTTTTTAAATTTTAATTAAGTAAGTTTCATTTTTATAATTTTCTTAGCTTTTTCTCATCTTATAATATTTTTAGAAAAAGTTTTAGAATTTTCTTTGTTCATTTAGTATTTTTTCAAATTTAAATAGTTTAATAAGTAATTAAATAATAAATAATTAATAATAATTAAATAAAAAGTATAAAAAATATAATTTAAGTTTTAAAATAAGTTTTTAGTAATTTTACATTTTTAGGTTTTAAATTTCATAAATTTTACTTTTTAGTCCTTTTTAGATTTTTCGTTGCGCGTTTGTAATTTATTAATTCGCGTGTTATTTTATTGTGCATATCTGTTTTAATTTGTTATTTAGAATTATTAGAAAAGCAAAATCAAAAATATCATATCATCAATCACTCTAATCCTAGCTTTTCACAGTTGCCCATTCACATCTCGTTGGGAAACGATCCGGGTGATCACTTGCCTGGTTTCACACACTACACACGAGCATTCGTTCTGAGACTGCATATATTTATATATAAGTGTTTTCGGAACGGATCACCTACCCTTAATGAGATTTTTCTTTTAAACACATCGATCTTAGCATGGGCAGTAGACAAGAAAGGTCTTCCAAGGATTAAAGGAATCTTAACATCCTCGGGCATATCTAATATAACAAAGTCTACAGGGAAAATAAACTTCTCCATCTTAACTAGCACATTATTAGCAATCCCTTCAGGTCGTTTTACCGTTTTATCAGCCAATTCAATAAGTAACTTAGTTGGTGCTAATTTTCCTAGTCCTAGGGTAGTGAATGTCTTAAGAGGCATAACACTAACACTAGCTCCTAAGTCAGCTACCACATTATTGAAAGATATATCATTAATTGAACAAGGTAGAGTAAAACTTCCTGGGTCTTTTTCTTTATGAGGCAAGGCATTTAAATCGGTTGCAGAGCTCCCTTCTTTCATTGTAGCCTTGATCTCTTCTTCAATCTTTGTCTTTTCTTTTAGTAGTCTCCTTAAACTGATTGAAGAATTAAAGAAAAATTCGGGTCTTGCACCATCATTACCATTCATCGATCTTCTAGGTAAGTAAGGAGTGACTTCTTCAGTGGTGCTTATGGCCTTGACATGATCTCTTGGGTTGGTTTCGGTTGAGCTAGGTAAACTTCCATATCCCCTTTCTTGAAGAACTTTGCTCATTTGACCAATTTGTTGTTCCAATGCTTTGATCGAAGCTCCTTGATTTCTTGTAGTAGTGTCCGTTGAAGCTCGGATTTCTTTGATCATAGCAGTATTCTCTTCATGTCTTTTAGCAGCATCGGCCATAATTTGCTTTAGAGTGTCATCTAAAGTTTGCCTCCTTTCTTGATAAGCGGGATTAAAGTTGTTCTTTTGATAGAATCCCGGGGTGGCTTCCCTAAATCTTCCTGAAGGTCGGAATGGTTGTCCAAATTGGGTGTAATATGCTTCTTCAAACGTCTCACTTTCATTCTTATTCGGGCAATCTTTAGTGTAGTGAGGTCCTTCACATTTTTCACATCCAACTTGGGCAACATACACTTTTTCATCACGCTTCTTCATCTCTCTACTAATTTTATCCAATTGAGCTTGAATAGCAGCAATCCCGTCAAAATTAGTGCTGCTCTTAGATCTAGTAGAGGTCCCATCGTGCCATTTTTGAGAATGATCAGCAGCTTCTTGGATCGCTTTCCTAGCATTGGCTGCACTCATTTGAGGCACAGCTCCTTTAGCGTCCAAGATTTGTCTAGTAGGCACGTCCAATCCTTGATAAAACAATATTATCTCCTGCATAGGGGTTAGATAGTGTTGAGGACATTTTACCAGTAAATCTTTAAATCGTTCCCAAGCTTGATAAAGAGTTTCATCAGGCTCTTGCTTGAAACTGTTGATAGCCTCCATCTTTTTAGCAGTCTTAGCAGGTGGACAATATCTCTTCAGGAATTTGCTCTTCAAATCTTCCCATGTAGTGATTGAACTAGCAGGTTCATTCCTTAGCCACTTGTTAGCAGCTCCTTTAAGCGAGAGTGGAAAGATTCTTAGCATGATTTGATCGTCAGTAACTCCTTCTGAAGTAAACAAATCCGCAATCTCGAGGACCTTTTCAACATGCTCATTAGCATCCTCATGTTCTGATCCACTGAAAGCATTTTCTCTTAGCTCCTTGAGAAACTGACCCTTCAATTCAAACTTTGACTTATCATCAAATTTTGGTCTAGCAACTCCTGAAGTGTAATCAGCACGGGTTTTGTTCATGTATTCCTCCATAGTTGTGTTTTCGCCCATTGTTTCTGCTTCTTCTTCCTCTTTCTCTTCAGAAAAATAATCAAGCTCGAATGAACTTGAAGTATCAAAGCTTTTTGTGTTGAAAAGCCTTTTAAGCGAATGAAAGACTCGTTCAGGATCTTCGAAAGGTTGAATCAAGTTCTTCGTAGAACTCCTGGTCATGCACTTCCTGAAATCAACACAAAAATATCAGTAGGGTATGCTCAAGAAAGTAATATATCAGAAAATCAACAACGAAAACGGAATACGAAAAATTAAAGTTACTGATATCTGCAGACGATGCGCCGTAACCAAAAAGTTGGATACGCCGTATCTTATATTCGTTAAAATTAAATCAGACTTTATTCAGAAAATAGATACGCCGCTTAGAAATTAGAATGCGCCGTATCAATTTTAATTATCAAAAATCGATATTTATTTAAAATTAAATGCGTCGTATTAACAAAAGTTAATGCGCCGTATTTTCGTTACGTTTCAAAATATAAGATTTTTGATTCAGAAGATACGCCGTATCGACAGAGATCGATGCGTCGTATCTGTTTAATAATTCGAAAATTGTTTTTAACTAAAATAATAGATACGCCGTATCTGCTAAAGCAGATGCGTCGTATGGCGTTAACGCTTAGAAAATTTTTTTATCAAAAACAGATACGCCGTATCTTGGGGAAAAGATGCGTCGTATCGAATTAATTAAACGCGTTGTATTTTATAAAAATTAAACGCAATACGCCGTATCTAAGAGATCAGATGCGCCGTATCGTTTGATTTAGCTCAGTACAACGATAGTAGAACACAAAAAATATGAAAAAAATAAAAAACAAATAAAAACACAAACGAAAATAAACACAAATAAAAGCAAACAAATAACACACAAAACAAAAAAATATGCAAAATAGTACAATGAATGCAAATTAATCTAATATACAACACAGTTAGCGGTTAGATTAAAATTTAAAAAGAAAAACCTAATTAAAATACTAATCAAATTAACAGATAATAACAATTCACTCCCGGGCAGCGGCGCCAAAAACTTGATGCGTGCGATGTGTCGTTGCGGTTTAGCAGTATTAATGCTTACTCAAGTTTTAAATTTATATTTAGCCGACTTATCAATAACACACACACTTAACGAGCAGTGTACCCGGTCAGTATGAATATAATGGTAAGTAGAGTGTCGATCACTAAGAGTGGAACGTATTATCTAGTTATTCTAATCAGTATTTTAATATACTAAGTTAGCTATACAACCTAATCTAACGCAAGGGGGTTCAGCCTGAGAGACTGGCACGATTTGGTTGTAATTAAATAATAAACTAAACCAATAGGCACGAATCAGCGAATAGCACACACGTACACAGATAAATACTTGAGACAATAAGAAGATCTGTCCTGATGATTAAGTAGATTGTCACTTGTTTTATTGATAGTTTTATATGAAGTGTATGTAGTTAACCCTTTCTCATTGGGCCTATTCTTATCGGCGAGTAAACCCTTAATGATTACTTATGTCTAAAAGTTATTCCTAAGTGATCAATTTAGTAACAACCGTGGGAGCCACATTCTCTTCCGTAGTCAAATGCGCAGGCCACTAATAAACACAGAGGTTATCAATGCACTAATAAGTAGTAACCAAAGACATCAACATATAAACTTTAATTGATGGGAAAGCAGTTTTAAGGGAGTGCAATCTTTCCGTTGTCACATTACACAAGCCATCAATCCTGATGAATTAAAGTTTACTAACACAATAAAAACAAAACTACTTAATGAATTAAACACATGCAGCACCTTCTTACAGCTCTTGTATCTTCGTTCGGGTGTGTCTTGTGCTGCCTATTCGTCTGAATTCGGCCTTAGGTTTCTCTGGTCTTCGTACTTCGTATATAATATTTCCTCTGAAATTCGTCTGGTCTTGGGGTATTTATAGTTTCTGTCTGAGGGTAAGATGCGGCGCATCTAATAAGTAGATGCGGCGTATTGACTTAACTTCGCGTGGGGTCCAAGATTAATATATTCAGGAATATTCGTACACCGCCAGAAGATGCGGCGTAACTCCATAAATAGATGCGGCGCATGTCCTCTTGTATCTTGGATCGTATCTGGTGAAATCTGGATAGTGATGCGCCGTATGTAATAAGTGAGATGCGGCGCATTTGGAGCAGATTTGTCTTGATCTTGTACATTTCAGTAGACTCTTAACTTCTTGCATGTTTTGCTCCATAATTAGTCTAAAATCGCCAAGTTTCACCAAATGCTTGTTTTTACCTGAGAATTACAAAAGTAAACGATTAAGTATCAATCCTCATACATAATATAATAAAACAAGTCAAATTAATAGGATAAATGATGGTAATAAAATGTACTTATTTGAGTTCATCAAAAACACACATGAAAAGACTAGGAATTTGCCTATTTCTAAGAGTAGTTGCGTGCCAATTAAGGTAATTCCCGTAGCCGATCATTCTAAGAAACCTAGATCTTTCTCTGACTTCAAACATTTTGTTTGCTCAACTTGTCAGAAATGAGTTTTTAAGGCAAATCATGATGATTGTATTACTAAACTCCCGAAGGAAGTGAATGCTCGCGCCAAGGTTCCATCCTCTAAGACTAGAAACAAAAACAAGCCCATAGAACCAAGGATTCATATTAAGAAACCTAATAGGCAGATTGATGCAGAACAAAGGTCTTCTCTAAACAAGTCTTCCACTGTGCATGAGAAACCAAACACTCCTAGATCTTGCCTTAGATGGATACCGACGGGTAGAACTTTTAAGATTATTGGTCTTAGATGGATACATATTTGAAAGATGTTCACTAAGTATGAAACCAAGGTTGACAGTGAAACCCCAAATGGTCTAAATGTTGATATCACTAACACATATAAATGCAAACAAACTCTTAATGTCAATGCATGAAGTCTTTACTTAAGTGCAGGTACATCGCTCAGGCCTTCTATTAAGGAAAGACTCAGAGTTTGGGTGCCGAAAAGAGTGATATCTCATGATGTAGGGGTTCAAACAATTCAAGCTTGATGAACATCAACGATAATGACGTCTGTACACATCAGTACAGGCCTTGCTCTTCAACGACTATGACGTCTGTACACATCAGTGCAGGCCTCGCGATGTCTGCTCATATCAGTTCAGGCCTCGTTCTTCAAAGAAAAGAAAAGTGTACGCTTGAGTGCACTTTATCTTCAAAAGAAGAGGAATCTTCTTATTTATGGCCATTCTCATCAACAAGTTTCATACTCTTTCCGTGCTTATTCAGTCTTCAAGTGGATCGGCGCATCTTGGAGTATATTCTTATTCACTTGTTCTACCAAAAATTGCAGTTGGCAGGCATATGCAATTTTTGAGGGGGGGAAAGGGTGAATAAACAACATGTCAGTCTTCAAGAACCGTCAAGCGGAGCTACTTACCGTTGATGGTATTCATATTCACTAGTTCAATCATCAAAAATTGCAGTTGGCAGGCATATGCAATTTTTTAGGGGGGGGGGGAAGGGTGAATATTAATCTACATATTGGTTGATGATTAAGAAATGGTCATATATGACTCCTGAATACGTCAGTTTAGGAGTCGTGCAAACCATGTTTCTCCAACACTACTTCTTCCGTCTATCAAGGTGTTGAAGAACATGGCCATGGAATGCTAATCGACATCTTCTCACGGGCTGATTCAATCAGTAACAAAGGGTTTCTAGTCAATGCTTCATGTATACGTCATTACGCTGCATGTACACATCATGATGATGATTCCGATTAATCATAACCATCATGGGGGAGAGAGAATGTGTACACCAAGGACGCACAACAGGTTCACATGATCGGGCTTAATACTTCTTCTTAGTTGAAGTTATTCCGGGAAGACAAATGTCATAACCGCAGAGAAGATCAGTGGTTCAACTTGTTACCTTGGTATTATCGTTTCACTGTTACGTTATGGGCTGATTAATCGTAACCATCAGGGGAGAGAGAATGTGTACATCAAGGACGCACAACAGGTTCACGTGATCAGGGCTTAATATCCAAGGATGGATACATACTATAGATGATCAGTGGTTCAACTTGTTACTTTGGTGTTATACTAAAGACTGAAGAAGGTCGAGTCGTCAGTCTATTCTTCATTCTCTGTTGTGTGTTATCGTCTCATGTGTACGCTGCAAGTTGATGGGTTACATGTAAGGTTACTGGAAGGCATTTGGTCAGATGAAGATGATTGGTATTCTGTTCCTCCATATTGGGCAATCTTGAAGAAGGTCGAGTCTACAGTCTACTCTACATTCTCCGCTATATGTTAGAAGACTAAAGACGGCATGCATTTGGTTATCAAAAGACTTCTTCATATTATGGGCGTTCATCCAAAGTCTTCTTTCTATTACGGGTGTTCATCAGAAAGGTTGTCATATTGGGGGAGAGCACTAATTAGGGGAGAGTGTAAAGCCTGAATTAATCCCTAGTTAAATGTGCTCACATTGCTCTTCAGCAAGTAAAGTGATGGCAGCGGAAATGATCCAAGAAACTGAGGAGTAATGGTTTTGGTTCGGATCCTTGTATATATTTTTGCTTCATACATTCTTTTTCATATCTTATACAATTTTGTAAATAGTTATATAGAAAACCTGCTAATTGTATATAGAGAAACATAAAATCAGCAAAACCATAAAAAAATCAAAAAATAGAAAATACCAAAAATAGTTTCACCTAGGCATGTCTTCTGTTTATCGATAACATTTACGGACTTAGAAATGTCATTCAATAATGGCACGGGTCTTTAAATGAAGCTCGAGCAGAAGTTAAAATGGATGGTTAAAACATGTCTAAATGGCTTGCTATTACTTCAGATAGCAACCCGCGCTTCAAAATGGGGAAAGTACGTCGCCAAAAAGACGGTTGTTCCTCCAACTGTGTTATGTTCACCTGGGCATGGATTACTTTATATCCATGTTTCTTCGATTTGGTGTATGTTTCAGTGCATCATTTCTTGATTAAGAAGAGAAGTCTTCTTTGTATACAAATAGTTTTCATTCTACAATTCTTCTGAAAATTATTTGTGAGACACTTGGTGAATATGTGTTGTATGAAATTTGTTTATACTTGGATTATGCATAAAATTTGTCACTCAATCAACGACCACGAATCTTTAACTTGAATACGGGTCATTGATTGAGGGGGAGAGTGAATTCAAATTTTATATCATCAAACGGGTTTCTTGATTAATTCATGATTCTTAGAAAAGGTTTTGCAGTTAATGGGGTATTAGTTGAAGAGGAAATTGATTAAATGCATCAAATGATCAAGTGTGTTAGTTACTAGAAAGTTTAGGACATTATGTGCAATTTGCTTATAGTATCCTAGCTTCATATAACTAGAAGGTTCATTTGTATCTATTTGGAATCCTCGTTTAATCCCCTAGATACATTAAAACTCAAAATCTGAAAGAAGTTAGAAAACCCTATGTGTTTGATGCTCTTGAATGCTCCACTGACATTTGTATGATCTAAGTGAATGAGTCTCAAATGTTGCTTGTCGATTGCTGCTTAATTGTTGTTGATATTGTGCATATGTTCTCAGGATTCGCTTAGGTATATTGCTATCATGTTAGAATCATGTTCCTAAGATCCTGAGTTGAATATTGATATCTGTGTGAATTGCCATGTACATGATTGCTAATTGCTCTTCATGCTAGATAGTAGTTTGACGTATTTCCTGACTGTGGTTTGATTAAATGAATTTGGTATTATAATGTGGCAAGCTGCTGAAGGGTAGTTGTTAAGGAATAGTGTATCTGTATGTATGTATATCTGTGTTGATATTCTTATGCAGATTCCATAGCCAAAATGAATGTGCCAGTTCCCATTCTAACCATTTGATCAGACGTTCAAACTCTATTGATTGGCTCGGAATTCACCACAACAACAACGTCGGCAACAACAACAACAACACTTTCACCACCGCCACCACCATTCATCTATTTTGGTCTCGCCAAGTGGGGATCAACGACATTTGCGAAAGATTTGTTGGTGGATGGATAATTGATGTTGACTACTAACTCAGAAAAGCGGGTGATTACATCATCTGCGCAAAAAGGTCAATATCATTTGTGTCATAATTGTCGAATTGTGCATAATAAGCAGTGAATCTCCCTCTTAGTTTAAGGGGGAGCATAGTATGTTCCATCATCAGAATACATTAAATCGGACACATTTTCTCCCACATTTTCTAACTTATTTAAATCAATTGGGATCACAAATCTCAAATGGTTTGAAATTTTTGATCGGGGGAGAGAATGTGATTTAAATATGAAATCTGATAAAATGTGATGTTTTGGACTTAAATGATACGCTCTCCCATATGTGCTAAACTCTTTCGTATATCGATGCACATATTGAGGGGGAGCAAATGTACAAAAAGGATTTGGCATCGCAAGAGATCGTGACTCAGACTTGACAAATGAATTGACGATAGCTAAAGTCAGTAGTCGAAAGGACATGTCCTGGACGGGTAATAATTTCAAGCCAGTTTATCTGGTGATGTAAGCGTGTCTCGCAAAGGATGTGTCTGAGTAGAATGTACCGATTTCGAGCGATTTTCCTTGAATGTGATCTGGACGGGTAATAATTTCAAGCTAGTTTACTAGTGATGTAAGCGTGTCTCGCGATGATCATGTTCTTGAAAAATCAATCAATTCAAAAGTGCGAGCTTCACTCGACATGTGCAAATTTATAATTAAAACACTTGAGCACGTGTTAAGGGGGAGCATTTGAAAATTTCAAAACTCTCAAGGTGTTACTAAAATGTGTTTCTTAATCATGAACACTTTGAGAGATTTTTCAAAGATTTGGTTTGGCAATTGTGGAAGAACACCAAAGACCGACCATTTTATTTAATGCATGGAGTTATAAGGATGGTAAGGTTAGGTTCAAGTTCCCACGATCCCGCCAGAGCCGGAGGGATCTACCCAGGGACAATCCACTAGATAGTGTAGAAGTCCTTAGGTATGATTAAAAAAGGAGAAAAGTGAATTAGGGAAGAGTGCCGACTGAGATGGAGCTAGTACTGGAACAAACCCAACAAGGTTCTAGTAATGAAGTCTCGGTAAGCACTGAAGGGGTTGAAGAATTAAAAAGAAACGAAGTGAGAAAGGGTGAAAAGAAATAGCCCTCCTTACAACTTAGGCAGAAACTGGGTCAATACATATGCTGTCAGAATCACATAGTTGATTGCTGGCATTGAAGAAAAAGTATCATGGACCCAGTGATACGCTGCACAACCCTCCCTAGCCACTCAAGGTCCCTCAAAGGATTCTTGTTTTAATTGTCACGGAGTTCAATACATTCCTATCGTCTCTCTCACTCCGAGTTAGATGATATTGAAAAGGTGGCAGTCCTCTCCAGCCTCCGCTCACTAAATCAAAACGCACTATAGAGTCTAGAGCCACGAGATTCATAAAAAGATCTCATAGGAACACGGATTATTTCTACACTGGTTGTTCAACATTAAGGACACCAGTTGTAAACTTATGAGTCCTACGCAGATCTTAGCAATCTGCCAGAACATTTATGAGAGAATTTACAAATGTAATTCTCAATGATTGAATGGAAATTCCTGCCAGGGTCAACATCAAACAGCCCTGAAAGCAGGTCACTTCGATAATTCCCTGTGGATTACGCTTAGTGATCACGGCGGTTTCAAACGGTCTACAGTCGTGGAGTGATCTCCAGCGACTCACCTAATCGTTGATATACTACGGTACGATCTTAAAAAGCCCTCTATGGGTTTTCGATTAGGAACGGTCTTGGTAAGGATTAGAGAGAGTTGTCACACTATGCTGTCAACAATCTCGAAGTCCGAACCTGTAAGTACCGGACGTTTTATTGCTAACTGTTGTATGCAGGAACTTCTGGCGGTTGTAGCTGTTGGATGCTGTAGCTGGTTGCAGTTGTAGCTGGTTGCAGACAAGATGCCAATCCACTACCACATGCTCACACTACATCATCATCTTAATCAAAGAAGTCATGATATACTAAAAGACCTTTAACACAGCTTCTGCAAACTCTGATGCTGAAGATCATGACACCAAATAGTGTGAGCATGTCGGCTCGAAGAGTATCACATCACGTGGAGACATACTACTGAAAGATGGCTTGAAGATACATGTTGGATAATATTTTTGAAGAATACTCAAAATCATCCAAGACAAGGAAAAGTCATCAAAAGTTCACTGCTGAAAGCACAATGATCAAAGACGTTGAAGAATCAAAGACTACGAGCTATAAAGACAAGTTCAGAAGACAGAATGCTAGAATTCAAATTATTATTTCCGGGGTGACCTCCCTTAGGGGGAGATTGTTAGGAATATAAATATTCAGATGAAGGCTCGGTCACCCCGAGCATCTATTTAGCATTCACATAGCTCGTAGGCTTATTAATATTAACTTAGTAATATTAGTTGTATTAGTATTATTAGCTTAGTCGTATTTATATTTGTGGAGTGGGTCGGGGCTTTCCCCACTGTCAGCTCACTCCACAGCCCACTAGGGGCACAATATTAAGAACTATAAATACCCTTTCCCACACAAGGGAAAGGGTGGCACTTCTCATTTTATCTAATCTAACACACATACATTTCTCTCTCTAGGTTCCCAACCTCTTTCTCTCTCTACAACTCTTTCTATTCGATCCATAGATCTAGTCCCAAACGTGTGTTTATTGACTCGTGAATATCCTACACAACCACAGTTTACCGTACACTCTCGCCGCGCGGTAATCTTCTAGTATTATTTTAACAAAAAAGAAGATGATTACAAAAAGCAACACTCAAGCCTATGATATGCAGGCAAAAGGGACCAAAAACACCAAGAAACAACAGAACCACCTACATCAGAGGCTAATAAACACATTTGAAAAACATGACAGCAAACGACCAAACAGGGTTAAACAACAAAAATGCTATCTGCATCATTTCTTTTTCTTGTACATTCAAACAGATGAGTAAGAGGATACTCAAATCACTAGCAATGAAATCACAACTTTATATACAATCTTCGGGTAATAATTAAGAAATAGATATCAATAATAATTATGAGACCAAATTCACTTCTTTGATCTGTGTGTGTCTAATTGCTATCGATTTTATTGAGTATATGTAAATTTAAGTGTGATCGTGCGTCATATAGGACTAGCAACATAAAAACACACATAAATAAGACATAAAATCAAATATTTATTCACGACAAAATATTTATTCATGTGAGAGATACCTAATACCCCCTAATTGTATGGAATTTAATAACACAGCGATCAGTTGTAATGCATAACAATTACAATGCCGAACTCTATTGGTACAAATTTATGTTTAGAAGATTCATCAAAGAGTTTAGGTGAATAATATATAGCAGACTAAAAACAAAAACATTGGCATGGTACAGTGATACTAATTAATTGCATAGAGTTTGAGAATAGATTCAGTATCAATTAATTAAGAAATTACCATTGAACAAAGCTGGGGCTTGCTCAAAATTCACTGATCCATCGTTTAGCGAGAGAATCCATTCCTTTGTAATGTGCTCCATCGAGTTCTGTCAGAGATTAATAACACAAACAATTGAAAATCACAAAACAGATTCAAATACATACATGAATGTACAAACATATGTGCAAAACATATTTAATAACTAAAAAGCATCCATAACCCTAGATCTGTGAGTGTATTTTGTGTGTGTGTGGAAATGAAAGGGTAAAGTGAGAGTGAGAGAAACGAGTACTGGAGTGTATTTTTAGTTTGTATACTAAGTAATTTTTAGTATACAACCTAAAAATATTAAAAGTATAAAAAGTATACAAAATATTAAAAGTATTAAAGAGTAATTTTGTATTTTTGAGTATATTTTGTATATAAAAAGTATGGCACAAGTTTCAATACAATAAACTAATATAAAAGTGTACCCTCTACCTAACAAGTCGCCCAAGAATAAAGAATAGTGGGACCCAGTCGCCCAAGACCTATGTACTATTATATAATAAAATAAGACTATACTTTTTTACAAAAAGACAAAAAACCCCAAGTCGCCCAAGAAATGTGGGGCCCAGTCGCCCAAGAAAGTACATACTGTAAGTGATACATCTTAGTAATTGGTGGGGACATATATAGGGACACATGTCACTATTTTATGAGATCCGCCCAAGATTTTTGGGCGACCCTCTCCCATGGGGTATTTGGGGGAAAAAATAAATTTTGGGGTATATACTTGGGGTATTTGAAGATTTACCCCTTAGAGCAGACGGTGCGGTCATACCGTGGCTCGTCGTGGCCTTTGCTCGCAGTTCGCCGCCACACCGAGCTAGTTGCTCGTGGCTCGCCGTGGAGCATTTGATCGTGCAGACGAGTAGCTCAATTGCTGATACAAGGACGAATTAAATCGTATTAAATTGAAGTAAACGGGCGTAGATTTAGAAAAGGGTATTATCTAGCTGACGAAATTTACCCAGAATGGTCGTCGTTTGTTAAGTCATTCACGGTTGCGCATACCCCCAAGAATGCCGCATTTAAAGCCAAACAAGAAAGTGCTCGAAAAGATATCGAAAGAGCTTTTGGTGTCCTCCAAGGACGTTGGCCTTCGACGTTGGCCATCGCATCTGTCGACCCACGAATTTTGCCTCAGACGTGGTGACGGATCCACCCACATGTCGTTAAAATCACGTATTGCAAAATTTTGATCTTTTATAATCATGTTATGCAAAATAATGCAACAATACATGATTCTCTTTATCCTCGCAAGTTCCAATTGACGTGTCGGTTGTCGTAGTATACCCCAACGTCCCTGAAGCACACCAAAAGCATGTTCGACATCCTTTCGTGCACTTTCTTGTTTCTTTTTAAAGTAAGCATGTTTCGCGTCAGTTGTTGCCGAGAAGGATTTGACAAACGTAACCCACTGTGGGTAAATACCGTCGGCTAAGTAATAGCCCTTTTCATACCTCATTCCATTTACCATATAAGGTGCTGCAGGGGCGGCGTCATTAAGAAGGTCGTCGAATAACGGCGAGTTATCCAAAACATTAATATCATTATTCGCCCCCGCCATCCCAAAAAATGCATGCCAAATCCATAAATCTTGTGAAGCAACTGCTTCAAGCATTATAGTTGGGTATTTTTTTATCACCCCTACCAAATTGCCCTTGCCAAGCAACCGGACAATTTTTCCACTCCCAATGCATGCAATCAATGCTACCAAGCATTCCAGGAAAACCATGGGCCGACTCATGTCTTTCGTAAATACTTTGAATGTCGGTCCATGTTGGTTTTCTTAAATACTCCGGCATAAACAAATCAATAACGCACTTGTTAAAATTATCAAGACACTTCAATGATGTAGTCGCACCCATTTGCAAATACTCATCAAACGCATCGGGTGACGTGCCGTACGCCAATTGGCGTACCGCAGATGTACACTTCAAAAGAATACTTATACTTTTTCGACCAGTACAATCTTCCGCTTCCGTAAAATACTTAAAATGATCAGGAACAATACCAGAGGTGTAAGATTGAATACCTTCGACTATTTGTAGAAATAGTCGCCGGCTCATACGAAATCTTCTTCGAAAAACCCGTCCTGGATACTTACAGTCTTCATCGAAATAGTCGGCACGCAAACGTTGATCAGCAAGCTCACGTTCACGAAAGATATGCCCACGTGCAATCGAAGGTCCAACGGCTTCTTGTTGTTCCATATGCACAACTTGTTCGTACATGGATGCCATCCACAGAATGTCTTCTTCGTCACTTGAAAAATCGATAGCTTCATTCGGATCCATTGTGAATCAAAAAACGTTTTTTTTTTTTTTTTTTTTTTTTTTTTTTTTAGTGGAAGGTTGAAGAAGATAGTGTAAGATGTAGTGTATTGATTTGTGGAAGTGTGAAAAAAAATGTGGTGTGAAATGGGTATTTATAGGAGAGTGAAATTGGTTTTGAATTTTTTTTTTTTTTTTTTTTTTTTTTTTTTTTTTTTTTTTTAATAAAACTAGCCGTTTAAACACAAGGACCAGATTTGTAATTTTCGAAAGTTCTTCCATGTGCATGCAGTAGCCATTTAAGGGGGTGATAGTGTAATTTTTTTTTTTTTTTTTTTTTTTACACTTTATTACCCTTAACGCAGCGTTAAGGGTATAACGCAGCCCTTAACGCTGCGTTAACTTGGCAAGCTCACAACGGTTAACATTTGCTAACGCACGTTAAAGGACCAAAACTTGCACCTTAACGCCGGTTTAACACAACCAATGTGAGTGGTCTAAGGGGGGTTGTTTGTTGTGGTGACGTGGCATCCCGTGGGGCCGGAATGAGGAGCAAAAACTGCTCACCGCTCTTATCCTTATCCCAACTGACCCCTGCCATCTCTTTCAAGACTTTTTCTTTTCAGTATATAGCTTCTGTGTCTCTCTTTCTCTCCTTCCCAAAAACAGAGCACAAGATCATCTCAAGTCTTGTCAATGGAAAGGGACTATTGCTGGATTCAGTCCTTCACGAGATTCCACCATGGAAAGCCATGGTCAAAGGCAGCTTCTTTCTTTCTTTATATCCGGTCGATGCAATGGAGAGGGGCACTCACTCACATCTCCATTGGGTTTCCAGCCGCCTCTCATTCCGACCAGATTCCGGCCACCTTGAGTTATTTGGTTGTAGTTTTCGTGGATTAAAACATGGCTTAAAACTCGAATGAAACTGGTTCTGATTTTCTTTTCGTGTGGTACACTGGATAGGTAAAAGAGTGGTTGTTTGTGTGATTGCTTTGAATTCGGGTCGAGTATAAACCCGTTTAGGATCGGGTCAAACCCGTTTGGGGCCTCGAATTGTATATAAGTTTCTCTGGTTTTACTTGCGTTTGGAATTGTTTAAAGTTGATTTTGTTGCTGTTATTGTGTTTTGATTGTTCTGGTCCTCAGTGGGTATAGCGAAACCTCAAGGGTGCTCGTTTGTGTTTGTCATTTGTTGGTCTCGGGTTGGGTTGCTCTTGTCATTCGGTTGTATCTTATATCCTTGCTTTGGATTTGCGCCTTTTGTACATATGAGGCTTAATTAAACTTAGATCCAGTCAAGCCAGACATTGATAGTTTACTCGAGACCTGAAACCTTGTGCTATATTGTGAAAAGTTATATTAATTAAATCTAGCAAAATGCTACAAATTACAACCATTAGGTTTTGAGTTTTCGACCACAATGACCATAAAACAGTTACAACTTTAAGTAACGATCCTAAGGAAGATCCAACAATCAAAGAGAGGACCCTTCATCCAACCTCACACAACAACCATGTGAGAGCTCATGTCTGTTCCATATGTCGAGTTTCACTTTACGGGCTTGTGAATACTTAGGGTAAATTTATACGAAATACACACCTATTTTCAAAATAAAGGTAAACATATAGCATCATGGTTTTGAGCTGCAAGGGTGTGTTTGACAATGGTCACAGTTGGGGTGCATTTGGTTTTCTTTTGGCTCGACGAACACCCACATGGTGTGCTTTGCATTGTGTCAATAACTGTGTTAGTATGCGTGTGTATATGGTTCATAACAATTTTCTAACTTATTTGGGATTGTACTCTTGCTCTTTGTTGAATGAAAGGGTAATGACACTTTGCAATATACAATATTACTGTAGTCATTTGAAACCACAATACTACGTAAAAACATCAATAACAGAATACTTATAATCTAATTTAGTACGTATTATTTAGTTAGCAAAAAGAAAATTCTGTTGCTCTATATTAGTTAACCTTTATTTCCTTTTTAAATGAAAAACCACCTTAAATATCTGCATCAAGTAGCAATACTAATTACGTATACTTGTGGCTATAGTTTTGTTAAACTTGCGTCTTGGGCCTAACAGCCACATAAGGTCTGTTGTAATTGGGTGATGGGCTGAAGCCCATAAGGCGTATTGGACTTTAGAATGGGTCGCAGGCCCAACGAAGGGGGCCTTTGTAGATTAACAGGCCACGAACTAACATGAGTGATGTCTTATATTTTTGTTAAAAACCTAATACATATGTGTGAGTATTTTACGTCGAAGTAACTATTTGTATTTTTTGAAACATTGTTACCTTCGATGAGTTTCGGATAATTGGGGTTGTAAATGAGATTTGGAGAAAATAAATATTTAACGGACATTGATTCACGAATATAGACTTGACATTGAACATTGGACAATTGGATCATATCGTACACGTCGAACATTTTGGACTAGGGACGAATGTAATATATTACACTCGTAACGGATCTAAATATTCAATTAGCACGTATTAAACTAGTAACGAATAGGTAACTATAAACTGTCGAGAACATAATTTTGAGAAATTGAGTTTTATTGAAGCCATGACAACTTGTGAAGATTATATAAATGGGCTCGTCATGCCGAAATTTATAAAAACATCTAGACTTATACTTTGATTTCGAAAACCTTTTAACTTATAAAACCCGACGATAATCGAAACGTGTAGTTTTATTAACGTGAAAACATTTCCACTACGCCTTTTGTATGTATAAAAGACCAAGGTTAATCTTGACTTTCACTTTCATATCGCCATCTTCTATAAAACAGGCTCATTTATAACTTCTTAGCAGAATTGCACAGTTTCCACTTGATGTTATTTAACGAACATTGCAACATTTCACAAATTGTTATAAAAATGGTTTGGGATAAAGGTAACTAGTTGATAGTGATTGTTGCATTGGGTATGTTTTAAAAAAGTCATTATATAAGATATCATCCACAAACATTTCTAGAACAACATGTAACTGCCATATAGAGTCTGTCTCGAGGAAAAAAAAAAAAAAAAAAAAGCCGGAAATTTGATACTAGCAATCGAAAAATTGAAATTATGAATTGAATAATTTACCTTTGAAGAATAAGCGGAGCTGAAGCCGTTGTTTTTATCAATTGAAATTTTACTTTTATTTGGGGTTGTAATCCTTTGAAGTTGAAATTATCAATTGAATAATGAACTCAAGATACAAAAAATAAAAAGATATTTGTATGGTTACTTATGTAATTAATTTGATGCAACTAAGAATTGGGTTTTTGGTGTGGGAATTGAGATTGATAATTTTTTATTTATTTATTTATTTATTTTTTTTTTATGCTATATCTAATTTTAATCATGATTTGTTCTCATTATTTAAAAGATAGTTTAATGCTAATGTGGTTTAAATGTAAATCCTCACGTTTTTTTTTTTTTTTTTTTTTTTTTTTCCTTTTCTTTTGGTTTTTTTCAATTTTGGTATGAAACATATTTTTTAATTGTGGTAATTTGCAAAGAATTAGATTTGTGGTTCATTTATTGGTACAAGGGACTCACAAAGATTTTTTTTTCCCTCAGCCAATCTACTTCTTCATCCGTCTTATATGGACACTTAATTTGGGACATCACAAGATTTTATTGTTGACACTTAATATGAGACGGAGGGAGCATATTAATAGCATATACATGGGTAAAATAGTTATTTATTGGTATTAGAATGTTTCATTAAAAAAAATTATTTGTTCACCCATCTTTTGTTACCAACTAGGGACATTTATACAAAAAGACATCGTTTCTAAAAAAAAAAAAAAAAAAAAAAAAAAAAAAAAAAAAACCCTTAGGCATTTAAGCAACTAAAAACGACTTTCAAACATTTGAGTGGAATGACACTTTATAAACCCACTTTCACTTCATTCACCCACCTATGTGGGATAGATACAATATACAACATTTGTTGATAAAACCCACAAGTTTATACGTAGCAATACAAAGTATCAACTAGCAGTACAAACTGCCATAACTAGCAGTACAAACATGAAAGGCAACAGTACTAATTCACTAGCCTATAAATTCTAACATGGTGGTGGTGTTTTGTCTCAATCTACCAGCATTGTGCTAAACAACGAGATGGGTGACTTTTCGGTTCCCACCGAAGTAGCCTCTGATAAGCTCCCCCCTTCACCTTCAAATTTTATCAAGCCAAACAAGAGACCCTTGTCTTCCATGACTCCCATTATCGTTCTCAAGGTAAATACCATGTCCTTTGATATTTGACTTTAAAAAGTCAACTGAGCTACTGCTGTATAGGACAGTCTTGATCCATTTACTTAAACATAAAATGGGTCGCATTAGATTATCAGTTGAAACATATTGGTATATATACTGATTTGATTTACTGATATTATACTTGTGAAACTCAACTGAGTCATGTCTGATCTTAAAGGTTTTATAATTCATCAAGTTTTGACTTTTGAGAGTCAAACAAGCTACAGTTGATATAAAAATGTGGCTGTTTTACAGGATGACCAATTAGCCGGGGTGATCGGAGGAAGTGGTGGAATGTACATAATTCCAGCAGTTGCACAAGTTTTCATCAATCATTTTATCTTGGGTATGGACCCTCCGAATGCGGTTCAGTCTCCACGAGACTACCACAAGGTCTTGCCCATATTCTTTCCGTTGTTTCTGTTTCATTTAAATCCAAAAATTCCAAACCATTTATGTATAAATGAGTCTACTTGGTTTATGGTCATTCATTCCTAATGAGTTAAAATGAAAAAAATAGTTGCTTCTGAGAAAAATAACGGATCAAACGGGTGATGAAATTCTCGTTCTATTTTCTATGCAGTTAATACCAAATGTGGTCTACTATGAAAACTGGACAGTGATTGATGGTGATCACATCGAGCTTTCAGATGACCGAAAGAAATTTTTGGTAGAAAGAGGTCACGAGTTGGAGCCAAAGGCCGGTGGAGCAATCTGTCAACTTGTCATTCAAACGCTAAAGAAACCAAATGTGAATAGAAAACTGAGGTATGATCATCAACGGACTATAAAAGGGATGCTTACCGCTGTAAGCGATCCAAGAAAAGATGGCCGTCCGGCTGCTTATTGATAATGATCATCATTGTTGTATGTAGATACTAATTGGTTGATATGGCTAATGCTTGGTTTCTAACATTGTGAATTTACCAAATTTCCACTTTTCGCCAAGCTATAGAAGTGTTAAATATTTAATGACTGTGTATTGTAATTATGTACATTGAATGATTTATTGTTGATACTTTGATCTATGTTTCATGCCTATGTAATGTTGCCTGATAAGCACGTTTGAGGTTAAAACTCGACTAAGCGAAGTCAATGGATAGCATTTGCTAGTCACTTTTATTTTTCTCACGATTTCTAAAAATATATTGATGATAAGATGTGATGGTGTGTAAAAGATAGTGGAGAAGGTGATGGCTGTGTTTGGTAAAAGGAGCAGTAGCAGTGAGCAGTAGCCGTGAGCAGTAGCTGTTTTTTAAATAAAAACGTTTGGTAATATAGCTGTAGCTGTATTTATATATATGTAAAATGACGTAAAATGACATATACATATTTCAATAGAAAATTGTCTAAATAAATAATAAAGTTACGTTTACATGCTGAACATTTCATAATACCGTTATACGCTAGTAATGTACTACCGACGACGTGCATTCCATATTGAAGTGGCAATATCATTGCGAATTTGTTTCATCTCGGTGGATGTTGCACTAGAGATATCATCATTATTTGCATTCGAGCCACGTACGTCACGAAGTTCTTCACCTCCCATGTAATCTGGATGTTGTTCAAAACTAATCGGTAACCAACACAGCAGCACCTATGTGCCAACATCATCTTACCTGAAGTAATAGTTGCAGGCTCAAATAGGTTGACTCAAGATATTTCACAAATCTAATAGCTTTTCTATGGTTCTGTATCAAAAACGTTCAGTTACGACAGAATACTTAGATGTATAGAACAAAAAAAGAACTCAAAGGATTAAATTTTGTGTGCCAACTCCACTGAAAACTTGATTGGTATACTGCATAGGCTTGTGCCTTCCTATCTTTATTTTAGTATGTATGCTCTTGTATAGATTATTGATATTAAGGGCTTAGAACTTGTATCATCAAAAGTCATCTTATATACATACATGCACACATATAACAACCCGAAAAGTTTTGATCAATAATCATGGTCATCAAGAACTATACAAGATATATACGACAACACCATTACCATAAAGTTTCAATCTTTAGCATGATCACCACTAAAATATCATGATATAAGATATATACAATATATATACGACAACACCATTAACAAAATATCATGATATAAGAAAACAATAGCACAGAACAGAACACACAAGTCAAATATATACGACAACAGAACAGAACATACAAAAAGTTTATTCTTTACTCAATATCATCACGAACAGAACACACACAAAATATAACACTAAGCATAAAAGTTTATTCTTTACTAACCTGTGACAGATAGCGACAGCAATTGAGAGAAAAAAAAAATACGACAATCAGAATGAGCTATATGTGATATATAGGGTTTTTATTAGGGATGGGGTAGGGGGTATTTTAGTCATTAAATATAAAAAAGCTCTTGTAAATATCCAAAGCTTCAAAAGGAAGCATTGGGAAAAAAGCTCTCCTAAAAAATTGGTACAACTCATTGTACTCTTATCAAACGAACATCAAAAATAAAAAAGCTCATTCTCACCGCTCATTGACCAAAAAAAATCCAAAAAGCTCCGCCCCAAACATAGCCGATATGTTACACTAAAAAGACACCGGTGTATGATAGGTTTGGATGAACTAATTAAGACCAAATGAGGTCAGGGATACGCATGATTTATAATAGAGTCTCGATAGCCGAAGGGGCTTGAATTCTCCAGTAAAGACCCAAGTTCAATCCTCACATCACATGGTTTAAAAAGAGACAACTAAGCATATAATAGTCATGCTCTTCAATATGGACAAATGCACCGTAAGTGGCCTCTCTTAAGTCGTTTTGGAACATAAGCTCAATAATGCTTTCCGTTATTCCATAGATTTTATTCTCGAAACAGCACATGTGAACCAGCCAACATTATCGGTTATCAACATTAATGAATTAATTACGTTATTTTTATATCAAATGTAATATATTCTAGGGGTGTTCACAAATCGGGTAATACCTACAAGAATCAAAAACCGAAACCAAACTGAACTGAACCGAACTAAATATTCGGTTTTTGGTTTGGATATGGTTTCGGCAAAATGTAAACCGAACCAAAAATCGAATTCACATAAATACAAATCTATACTACATATAATGCACAAATGAATCTCTCTCCTCTTAAGTCTTAAAATTCAGACTTACAAGAAATAAAACATGATTTACAACACTTTAAAGCACCCAATTTTCAGACTTACAAGAAATAAAGCATAGTGTACAACATAAAAATGCATGCTGTCATTTTCAGACTTGCAACATTAATGTTATCAATTAATACACCCCATCACTAATTAATACAAAATATAAAGCACAATGTACAAATACATGTCCACACAATAGTAATCGACCTCAGACCCTTTATTCGTCTTCCTTGGTCAAACAAAAAAAAAGAAAAGAAAGAAACGAAGATGAAAAGAAAACAGTCAAGAACTAAAACAAATATCTACCATACCCCAACTGTTATTAATCGACACAACCATAACCCTTACTATCACTCCACAACGCCATATACACCTAAACAAAGACTCGAACCAAACCGAAATAAACCAAAAGGATCTCAGAACTTTATAGATCTTGAGTGTGTGAAAATAACCCATCATCGATCTATCAGAAGCTTAGCTCCTTTTTTTATATCCGAAAATGATTAAGAAAGAACAAAAACAAACTTGTCTATTTCCTTCTTTCTTACGGTTTAAACAAAAAGCAAAATAGCAAACCTTACCCGAGACCCCAATAAGAGATCTTGAAGCATAATACACAAGTCCGTTGTAGGTTGGAAGAATAGAGCAGAAAGTTTTGAAGTATTTTTTGTGGTTCGGTCTGTTAACAGAAAAGAAGTGTTATCTGTGTTTGAGATTCGAGTGTGGTTTAGGATGAAGAAGAGAACTTTTGTTTTGAGAGTAATTGTTTGGGTGGCTGCGTTTGGAGAGAGAGAGAGAGAGAGGCGGATGGATGATGTTAGTGATTTTAGCGTTTAATGTTAGGATATTAGGTTTAGTAGTGATGGACTGAATTGGTGTTGGGTTATCCGGATATTATGGACTATTAACAAATGCTAAAGGAAAATATGGATTGCTAATGGGCCTAGCCTATTTTTGTTAGTTAATGTTAATTTTGGTATATTATTGGATTATAGTTATATTTGAGCTTTGAAATGAGAAAATGACTAACTATTTGGGTTATATTTAAATTATTTGGGTTATATTTAAATGACGAGATCAGGATAAATCCTTATCAAGATTCATTACGAATGTCAAAAGCCAATAGTTGTTGTTGTTCTTCGCGTAACAAGATAACAATTAGATAAAGAGGTTTTGTTATTGGTTATCAAGGGTAAGAAAGGGACCAATTAGGAAAAGAAAACAAGATTTTATTGTTTGAGTGCTGCGTTTGGATTTAGGAAAAGAAAATAGGAGATTTATTTTAACTACTTGCAATTATACTACTCTCTTAATTAAATTTATTGTTATTTGTAAATTAATTGTTAAAAAAAAAAGCATGGCCGCATAACATCACATTGCTAGAAAATATAATCACAGGGTACCCGCCGCCGCATCGCGCGGGTACCCTGCTAGTATATATTTATATATTTACATATATAAAAAAACCATCAAAAATCCTCTAATACAAATTTCAAAAACAAAATAAACCAAAAAACCCGATAACCACCTTAATACATTCCCCAAAGAGTAAATTAAAAAAATCGTCCTTGTGGTTTGGCCAAATTGCACGTTTCGTCCTTGTGGTTCATTAAGTGCAAAGATCGTCCTTATTTTGCACTGTTACGTGCACTTTTGGTCCTTCAACAGTGAAATTTGGCAAACCACAAGGACGATTTTTGCAATGATGTAGGACCAAAAGTACACGTAATAGTGCAAAATAAGGACGATCTTTACACTTAATGAACCACAATGACGAAACGTGCAATTTGGCCAAACCACCTGGACAATTTTTGCAATTTAGGTTGTGTTTGTTTCGGCTCATTTAGATCTGAATACGTCTGAAGTCTGATTCGGTCAGACATTTTCAGATTCAGACTGTTTGTTTATTCAGACATCTGAAGTCTGAATACATCTGAATAGGGTCTGATTCATTCAGAAATTTGAATATGTCTGATTACATCTGAAAAGCTTAAACTTTACACCTACTTCTTTTCAATCCTCATCTCATCATCTTGGTCTTGATTTTTTATTAATAATCATGAATGGAGGGTCTTTTGGTTTGTTTTATAGCGAAATGATTGTTTTTTGTTTATTCAGACACTTTATAAAAACAAACAGACTAAAATAATTCAGATTCAGAGATTTGGACCACTAATTCAAATTCAGACGTGATATTTAGATTCAGACATAAAATGTCTGAATAAACAAACAGCACCTTACTCTCCTCCAAATAAAAATGGTTGCCTTTCTAAAAAAGATAAAAATGGGCTAACCTCTTAGTGGTATCCATTGGCCCATCAAAGACTAAATTAACCCAAAGATCCCACACGTGCAAAATAGTTCTTCTTCATCATCATCTTTAAAATCACCCCCAATTTTGAACCCTAATTTTATCAATTAAACCAATATTAAAATTATCATATTATCATGTATCGTGCTGCAACTTCCAAAATTAGATCCCTCAAGGTATTCATTCATTCATTCTATTTCTTCATTCCTTTAATATCTTATCAATGCTTTTTCTGTTATTAGATCTGATTGATTAAATTAATAATGCTTCATTTACTGTAACTATGTAGCAAACAAATTAATAATGCTTCATTAACTGTACTTTAGTTGCAAACCTCATAATTAATAATGCTTCATTAATTTATATCTTGAAGGAAGGGACGCGGATAAGATTGAGTGTCTCTCAATATCTGAAGAATAGAAGATGAAGACGAGATTGAATCAGCATCATCTTCAATAACCCCTGCTACAATTGTTATTGAATTGCTTAAGTGTCCTGTTTGTACTAAGTATAATCCTCCTATTCATCAGGTCGGTTTTTAATCATCCCTTTTCTGTTTATAGTTTTTTTGATTATTGGTTAGGGCGATTTTATTGATTTTGATACCTTATTTTTTTTATTATAATGTATTGTATGATTTAGATTAGAAAGATTTCATGTAGTTGTGGGTATTTGATTTGAATGGGGATATTAGAAGTGTTTATTAGTTCATTTTGACTGCATATTTTGAGATAGTCAACCCTCAAAATATCGAATAAACAATCACAACCCTGTCTCAAAATATGCAATCAAAATGAACTAATAATCACTTCTAATAATCACAACCGTGTCTCACAATATGACAATCTTTAAAGCAAACAAATGGTATTTATATGACAGTCAACCCTCAAAATATTGAATAAACAATCACAACCCTGTCTAAATATGCAATCAAAATGAACTAATAATCACTTCTAATATCCCCATTCAAATCAAATACCCACAACTACATGAAATCTTTCTAATCTAAATCATACAATACATTATAATAAAAAACAAGGTATCAAAATCAATAAAATTGCCCTAACCAATAATCAAAAAAACTATAAACAGAAAAGGGATGATTAAAAACCGACCTGATGAATAGGAGGGTTATACTTAGTACAAACAGGACACTTAAGCAATTCAATAACAATTGTAGGAGGGGTTATTTGCGATGATGCTGATTCAATCTCGTCTTCATCTTCTATTCCTTCAGATATTGAGAGACACTCAATCTTATCCGCGTCCCTTCCTTCAAGATTAAAAACCGACCTGATAAATTAATAATGCTTCATTAATTTATCATTTACCGTAACTATTCCTTCAGATATTGAGAGACACTCATCTTCTATATTTGAGGGATATAAATTAATAATGCTTCATTTACTGTAACTATGTAGCAAACAAAAGAACGCCTTTCGGCGTTTAACTCAATTTCCAATTTCTTAACCCTTAGGAGGTGTGTTTAATACTTCATATTTAAGTGTACTTCATATTTAAGAGGTGTTTGGGTTAGCTTATAGGTCTTTGATGTGAGTTTTATAGATTCCCCAACTGACGCGACCATCTTTGAACCTTTGGTTCCCCCCTAATTTATTGTTGGATTTACCGATTTACTAATGTGTAACAAAGCCTTTGTGTATATGCTAACCGATTTCTATTATATTTGTGCCGTATGATCAACGTTACTTTGCTGGCAGGAGGAATGAAAAGGTGAAAAAGATTAGAAATAAGGGTAAGATGTATTTTTCTGTTTTAATTGACATATTGCAACTGATATCGATTACGTAGTATTATATAATCTGTAATTTATTTTAAGGTTACTTCTGTTGTATGAGCTACAAATTCAGTAAAGGGGTGTTTTGGACAACGTTTGTAAGATTGTTTTGTTTCAGATTATTGCGTTTCGAAACTGTACTTTAGTCGCAAACCTCATAATATGTTTTCGAAAAACAATGCCAAACACCCCCTAAAATGTACAGGTAAGTTTGTTTCTATGTGGCACAGATAATTTGGGTGTCGTTTTCGTGGCGCACATACTTATATATTGGCGTTTTAGTTACACGTGGTTGCTTCTCATGATTGTATATGTTGAACCTTTAAATGAACGTGATCGATTCTCGATAACTGATATCCGGACATCCGGTTTTTATAGTTCTGCAGATCATTTGAATATACCAGAAGCTGATAATCAACTAATCACCACCAATGCGACTGAAAATTTTGCAAAGTATGTTTTCTTATCATTTATTTGTTTCTTCGTTGAAATCATTTCATAATATAATCGTTATAGAGATCATGTTTTTATTGGTTCTCACCCAGTTTATGCTATTTGTAGTTATATGGATCAAAGTTGATGTTTGTGTACACCTCTTCCGTATTTAGCTTGCGTGCAAATTAGCTTTAGCTTACCGAAGACCCGTTTTCAAAGGTGTTCATTCTTAACCCCGGGAGAGTTAACGTTGAACACGAATAGTAATAACTATGTCCCATATCTCAATAATCTTTTATTCACGTATGCATATAGCTTATGTATGTCTGGCCACTAATTGTGATCTTTTTTTCGTTGTTTTCCAGGTTCTGATGCTAAAACATATGAACATACGAATACCTAAATGAGGCATCTTTTAATATGACAGTCCTTTTATTAAGAGCCGATGATCAATAAATGAGTAAGAGACTTATGAACGCTTTATACTTAAACTTACCTCAATTTGGGAATGTGATAATCGTAGTAAATATGATTGTAATTATATTTTTGACTAATTCGTTGCTGCTTTGCAGCT
The DNA here is from genome assembly GCA_021014915.2 of Artemisia tridentata subsp. tridentata. Classification (NCBI taxonomy): domain Eukaryota; kingdom Viridiplantae; phylum Streptophyta; class Magnoliopsida; order Asterales; family Asteraceae; genus Artemisia; species Artemisia tridentata. The sequence continues at coordinate 43,270,136 of CP139508.1, forward strand.
TATTAACAAGTCTTCTACGTCTGGATTGTTTTAGTCATCTGGAGCATATATTTTCCGGCCAAATGGTTCATATTCTATCGATTCTCAGGAGCAGGTTAAAATTTTATTCTGATGCACGTGTTCTGTATCTTATAGCTAGATCCAACTTACTAATGTTCAATCGGGCCGATATATACGTTCTTGGGTGAGTTTTAGTCCAAAGCATTTAGTTGCGCCATTTTTTACACATTTAGTTACAATTGTGACATTGTGTTGATTTCAGTTTTGCTTATCTCAAACGGGTCAAATTGAACCATTTTGCTAAGTAGATTGCTACTCTTTGAATTTTCTCATAACAAGTGTTTTGTAATCATAATTAACTTAATAAGTTTGTATAGAAAGTTTATTTTGGTCGAAATATCAACATGTGTCACAATAAAAATTCTTTTTTGACCCGTTAGCTCTGATTATCCAACAGATAGATTCAGAATCTTTATTTTGGTTGTGATTATAAAGAATTTGACACCTTCAGGTTTCAAGAAATTGTCCCTTTAAATGCTGGAAATGTACTCGGAACAGAAGACAATGGGCCCGCAAAAAAATGGCTAGCGCTCATTCGAAAAACACTAAACACTCTTCCAATTACAAGTAACGAATTCCATGCCCCATCAACCATTCCCAATCCACTTGACGAATTAAATTCAGATTTTGATGCATCATTAAACCAAAAAGCATCATCTTTCCAGTCACTAGGTCAAATCATGAGGATGACTAAGAGTGAATTGACAATGCGACATCCAAAAATCGAGCCTAGATATAGTGTATGTGATCAAGCCATGTTTGGGAACCGACCAAGTGATTATGACCAAAGTGTCTGGTCTTCGGATGAAGATAGTGGGCCCCATGATTCGTTTAATAGCACAAAAGACACACAAATACCATATTGTGGTTCTTTTTCTATGGAAGAAAGAGATAAACATCTGGAAAGTACTAATTCTAAGTATTGTTTGGTTGCAAGTAAGCAAATGGTTGGGATTTATCTTACGGTATGGGTGAACAGTGATCTTAGAGACAATGTTCATAATATGAAAGTGTCGTGTGTCGGTAGAGGATTGATGGGTTATCTTGGAAACAAGGTATAGTTATTTCTTCTTTTTTCTTTAGTGATATAAACTATAATAATTACCGAATCTCCCTAAAGTAATTGTCTTTTCAGGGATCAATATCAATTAGCATGTCGTTGCACAAAACAAGCTTTTGCTTCATATGTAGTCACTTGACATCTGGACAAAAGGAAGGCGACGAACTCAGAAGAAATTCTGATGTGATGGAAATCATGAAAAAAACTCGGTTTCCACGTGTTCAAGGAACGGAAGATGAGAACTCTCCTCAAACGATTCTAGAACATGAGTAAGACACATAGGCTCTTACCATTAATCAAAGGTGGCAAAGTGGGGTGGTCATGTAACAGGTCAAAATGGTTCGGGTTGAACCGTCACGTTTTTTGTCTAAAAGTTCACAAAAAAAAATAAAAAATACAAATATACACGGTTAGTATGTCAAATATGTTTTCAAATTTATTTCATGCCAGGAGGTAATCGAATTTTTTAAGGGAAAGGCAATAAAACGTTCGATACGTTAGAAACATAATACTTCAGGAGACCTTCGGCGCGTTTTACCCATTTGCCCTGTTTCCTTTAGATACATTTGCTTATTATATATACCTATTTGTCCGTTTCAGATAAAGCACAATCTGCCTGTTTATAATTAAGTAATGGTTTAATATTGCCCCCTTTGAATATTATCACAGAATGTTTTCATCAATTATTAACATCACAATCTTCCTTTTGCATGATGCCAGCCGAGTTATATGGGTTGGTGACTTAAATTACCGAATTGCCCTTTCATATCGCTCTGTCAAGGCCTTGGTTGAGTTGCGAAACTGGAGGGCTTTATTGAAAAATGACCAGGCAAGTCTCAAAATCTTATATATGTGGGTAATGTTTCAAACTTTTACATTCTTTAAGCACCCATCACATTCAATGTTTTTATTCTGTTTAATGGTTACAGCTTCGGATAGAACGTAGAAGGGGACGTGTATTCAGTGGATGGAATGAAGGGATAATATATTTTCCTCCCAACTTATAAATATTCAAATAATTCTGATCGATATGCAGGATATGATATGCATCCTAGAGAAAAACGAAGAACTCCTGCATGGTAAATTTAATATCAGAAGTAGCAACTTCGAACAGCTTGAGGTATAATGGCCACCTATTTTACTAAAGCAATGTCAACGTTGGAAGTACAGAAATAAGGTATACAATATCATACTCAACTCACGTTTCCATATAGTAGAGATAAGATATTGTTTTACACGTGTCTTCTTAGAGGTGTTGGGTGAAAACAAATTCATAATTATCTATATATACTAAAAGGGGGGAAACAGTACCTCCAAAAACAATCCCACACTGAACTATGGGTCAAAATAGCTCAGGTGAAACAAACAAGGGTGTTTGGACGGAAACAAGTTCTAACTATGGGTCAAATCATTATGGTTGACTTCAGGTTCACCTATGTGACCCTGATTCTTGGATGGCAGACATGCTTTTGCAACAATCTCTTTTATACAGAACAATATTAATACAATATTAGTGAAGGCTTCTCAGTCGGTTTTTGCATCAAAGTATTGGTTCGCTTTTATCTCTTTTACTGATTTGTTGAAGACAATGTTAAGGAAGAACAAGTTGTGGGTGAGTTTTGCCAATCTTTTTTATTGCTATAACTACAGATATGAATTTAAGTGAAGTAAGTCACACCAGGTAAATTATATTTATGTTGTATTTCAGATGTAATCAGACATGTTGTTGTTGGTGATGTTATTCCTGGAGAAAGGAGACCGAAACCGAATAGAAGAGTGGTTATTGAGTTGGAAGATATTGAGTGAGTTACATGCCTATTTAAATTTTCAAACAATGTACTAAAATTATAAACATATTACCATTAATTTTTTAGTTACAAATTTTGTTGTTCATGCAAGGGTTGAAAAGAATTGAAGACCTGAAAGAGCAAGCAAAATGGTCAAATTGAACCAACCCACTTGTCCTGATCGGAACGATTGAAGAAAGAAAGCTTCGAGTGACGGGCTGTCGAAGAGCAAAGAAAAAAGTCACTCGAAGCTCCTCGTATGAAGTCGGAGTAGTTAAAGTCAAAGATGAGATGTTGACCATGGCAACAAAAGGTTGATTTACATCTGATGAAAATTTTCTCATCATCATTATTATAAGGTGAATCTTGCTTTTAGACGAGTAGATGTTGGTGTTGATAATTGATAATGATGATGGTAAGTTGTATATTTGTTTGCTCATGCTTTATGAGTGAATTTGGAATGATGTTATAGTGAAATTATAGCACTTAAATTTTCAGTTCACCTGTTAAAGAGTAGGTAACTTCTTTTATGTTAAGGTAACTTTCAACATGTTTGTGAGTAAATGTATTGAAATCTTGACTTTCGTTTTCTAAGCTCTTTCATTTGCCATAGCACCATACTGTAAGGTTTTTAAGTTAAATTTTCTACCAGTTTTTGCGGCCACTTGAAGAGATTGCGTAATAGGTTAGTTGGTAAGAGTCAAAATGGTAGTTCATGGTATGTTGCTCATTTATTTAAGCAGAAGTTCAAAACAATCAATCACATGCCACCCTTTACGAGATGGAGGGTGTTTGGGATTGCTAACTTAACATCTCAGCATAATTTAGAAGCAGATCAGCAGTTTTAATAGCATAGCCAAATATGTAGAGCCTCATACATTATTTTGTTAAAATACATTTTTTTAGCATTAACGTTATCATATTTGATACTTGAAGAAACAGACTAATGCAAACTTGAACATGGCCCAGGAGATCGATGAGTATGTATGGAAAGATGTAATTATGTTAAAGACACCGTTGTTAGAGACTATTGCAAAATTGCTGTTAAGAGATGGATATTTTGATTATGGTCAAGAGGTTTGCAGAACATGTATTAGTATAAGGACAATGAAGCTTGGACATAACCATGCTTATGATGAAATTTATTTTCAAGATGTGTTTTCTTTGTGTACAACTCTCACATACATCTTTAGAATTGAGACTATGTAAATATTGCTATCCAGAACACTTGCAACAATTGTGCAAATTTTCAATCATATAAAATCTATACAAAGTGTAACAATGATGTAAAAAAGTTTCCTCCCTGCTGTTAGGCACTTATGTATTAAAAAGTTTCTTCCCTGCTGTTATTCACTTATGTAAAAAAAAAAAAAAAAAAAAAAGGTACCACAAACAACATATACCTAAACACTCCCGCTGCAACACGCGGGTTTCCCAGCTCGTTTAAAACGAAATAACAAAACAAAATAGTAATTTCGAGATACAAAAGTACAAAACAAACTAGAACCTGTAATTTCAAGACACTTAACAGAACCAACTAGAACATGTAATCTCAAGATACAAAACAAAATAGCAAAATGAAAACCGCTTTTACCACTACTAGAATGTTACCTCTATGTGAGATTGTCACAGATTGAGAACTTGAGATGATTTCAGATTTTTCAAGAGCTTAACTTGGAATTTATATTACCCATTAATTAACAGTAAATAATAGTAAATGAAAGATTATCTAACTCAAAATGACACCACAATTTGAGTTAAAGAGCAACTATATTGATTATTGAGGCCACACTTTGGTGTTGCAATGGCTGCTTCCGGTTCTACCAAAGGTAGAAAAGGACCCCCGGCCTTTTGTAGGGAGTGAGGATCGAACCCTTAACCTCTCGGTTGAGAGGCAAGGGATTTTCCAACTGATCCAACCCTACTTGTTTTAACCCAAATGTGATGTAAAACATTTAAAAGTTCCATTGCCGGGAATCGAACCCGGATTTCCTGGGTCAAAGCCATATATCCTAACGGTTAGACGACAATGGATTTCGAATTACTTTTGTTATAAACCAAATATAGTACTAATAATTTATCATTTAAAATTTTCAAAACAAAAAATATTTAAGAACGGGACATCTTTTGTTTTAGGACATTATGAAAAGGCATTAGTTGTTGCCGGAAAGAAAATCTATACTACACTTTGCTCAAATCCTTCTCTTAAAACAAAGAAATTTCAAAGTTTTACGTGAGGCAAAACTCACATTCCATCTTTATCGATCAATGTTGATTCAGTTTTTCTATTTTGTCGAAAGCACTGCTACGACTCGATCAGGTATAATATCTTTTTTCTATTTTGTCCTTTATTTTGTGTTAATTAGATATTTTTAACTTGAAATGGATATGTTATATCAAGCTATATGGATTCTTTAACTGAGATTACAAGTGGTGTTAATATGAAGTTTTATAAAATGCTTGAATGTGAATTCAAGCCCAATACTATTATGTAATTTTGTATATGTGTTGTGGGAATCAAATTATGATGACTACTCACAAATAAATGATGTTTCCATCTTATTGATCAGATTTGATGAGTTGTTTTGTAGGAAACATTCGTTTCATAAGTTCAAAAGATAGGTTTATCAGCAAAATGTTTCTACGTGGCGATTTAGTCATCATCGTGCTTAGAAACCCCAAGTAAAAGATATTATTCTATGTTCTTTTATCGAACATTATGCCTTTCAAAAAAAAATGTGATAACTTTGTTTTGAGATCAGATTACTTAGTGATATATGATAAATGTTATTTCATATTTTTGTATGAACTGATCCATGTTATGTTCATAAAATTGCAGGTATGAAGCAATAACAGTTCTGTAAAAGTATGTGGGCATATAGCGTTTTGGGTCCAACCCACCCGACCCAAACAGATAATCACCCGTTTAGAGCCGTTATTCTACTTGCCTGACCCCATTCGAACCACTTCATTTTTGGACCCTTCATTTACCCACACGCATCATTCTCACGTGAGCAAAGTTACGTGGGCATTCTGCATCTAATTGGAAGCAATTTCAGTGCTTCCTTTGCCAACTATGATGCAGAAAACTAAGGTTTAGATTTCTGAACAAATACCTTATTTTAGTGTTACTTTACTTTAACTGGTATAATTGAAAAAACATTAATGTGACTATTTTGCAAAATGTAGATGATCGAACCTTCTACTGCTCATTATGTGTTTGCACTTTGAGTTGCGAGATTCATGGGATGTGCTCACTGGGTCATTCAGGTGGGTTTCCATTTTCTAAAACCATTTGCTTATGTACACAAAAAAATATATATGAACTGTATATTGTTACCGCTCTATTTTGTGACCAGGCATTATTGACCATTTGACCCACATCATTAACAGATTAAATAATCCACAAGTTTACCCTTACATATGTTTTCATGCTGCTTTTACTTTTTTTTAATGTTGTTTTTTATGTGGTTTCTGCTGATCTTTTTATGCTTTTTGGATGCTCATACATATGTGGTTTGTCTGATCCCTACTTTAGTTCTAATAGAGTAAAAATAAACAACTAAGGTTAAAGGAAAAACTACTTTAGTTTAATACAAATAATTTCACAAACGAAATTTCAGTTATTGTTAATCTAACGTTGAACAAATTGTGTGTCTGTGTCAGTGGTAAAAACTTTTTGCATCAGTGAAGTTAACATATGCACCTTAGATTTAAATTGGCCAACAACTAATTCATTCATTTCTGTATGTAAAAGTGTACATATTAATCGCGTCTGCTACCAAAAATGTCAGCTACAACAGCCTCTACAATCAGATATCAGAGTCGAGTAGTCGACCCCATTTGGACCATATAAGAATCAGGAGTAGAATTTAACTTTTTTCAAAGCTGTGTTACAGGAATCAACGGATCGAAGTTGGCTACAAAACTACATGTGGTAAGTCACCTTTGTGAGTGTACTTTCATTTTGATTTTCTTTGTAGTAATTATGAGCCATAGAGAAATGTGGGAATGAACATGCGAGATCACAACAGGTGATGCAGATTATTCGGGCTTTATCTCAACCTCAAGTATTGTTATATTCTGCAACGGTTTTAGTTGAAGTTGAAAAGACAGCAAGTTCATTAGCGAATCATTGCTGTTGGAAAGATAAATGAACCGAATCACGTATAATAAGCATAAGAACGTATAATAAGCATGTTTCTACGTCCTCCTAAGCAGAAAACTACTCTAAAGTAATCCCAAACAGCATGTATAGTTACTTTGATTATTTGGTTTCTGGTAGGTTTTCTGTTGGGGACAAGATAGACACTTTTAGAGACTAAAGACGGTGGCAGCAGGTGGGTTTCCCACTCAATATGTTCAGCTGAAGATGAAGATTTTAACTACAGGCAGAGGCGGAGCCACGGGAGGGGCACGGTGGGCACGTGCCCCCTCACCGGAAAAATTCGCAGTGTATGTTGTTGGAAAAATTCAGCAGGTGGGTTTCCCGCTCAATATGTTCAGCTGAAGATGAAGATTTTAACTACAGGCAGAGGCGGAGCCACGGGAGGGGCACGGTGGGCACGTGCCCCCTCACCGGAAAAATTCGCAGTGTATGTTGTTGGAATTTTCGAGATATTTTCGTAATTTGCCCCCCCCCCCCCACCCAGTTGCATCTTATCGTTTTTGTATATTCTTCTACAGGCTTAAATCACTTAAGGCATTAGACGTGTCTAACGATTTGATACGCCAGATACCTGAAGAAGTTGGATCAGCAACTTCTTTGATCAGGTACGTTTCATATCCTTTTGATTGCATATTGAGGCTTTAGTATATGTCAATTTATATGAATATTGAAACTTGACTGGTCTGTCGAACCAGTTATTTGTTAAAGTTTTGTGATGTTCAAGTTGTGAAAAATATTGGTATTGAAATTGGGGTAAAGAAAAATTTGGAAAATTGAGTAACTAACATGCGAAACAAACAAACAAACACAGAAGATGCTGATTTTGTGGTGATTGTTTGTTCAACTTTCATACTATGCATAATTTTTTTTATAAAATTTGTTTGTGCGGGATTTCAGTTATGAAGGGCTGATTGGTTGGTGGAGTTTATTTAGAGAAAAAAAAAAAAAAAAAAAAAAAAAAAGGAATTCTAAAGGGTTGTTTGATTGCTGAAGTTTTACGCTGAAAAGTTATTTTAAAGGGATGTTTGGCTACTGACTTCTTTATGCAATCAGTTGATCTTTAGGCTGCTTGGGTGCTGAAATTTATGTAGGAAAGCGATTTAAAATGGTTGTTTGGCTGCCAATTCTCTTATGCAGCACTTTTCTTTGCAACTTGATGTTCGGTTATGAGTGCTTTTGTGGATCCAGTGATCGTGTATGTGGCCGTATGTAGGTATTGTAAAGACTTTAAGATACTTATATAGAAAGCATTAAACAATAAACACAGTTAAGAATTGGTTTACTTTGATATTTTTTGATCAACCCTATATTGCTATATGTTCTATATCTCTATGTTTCTCAATCTGTGTAGTTGTTTCATAATTGGACAACACCTGCATATAGAGGCATAAACAACATTTCTTAAAAATGTATTTACCATACTTGAATGTCAATTTTTGAAAAATATTGCCTCGATTTGTAAGTCTGACATATTGTGCATATTTTTATTCTTTTCAGGTCCGCTAAGGTGTGCCTAAATGTGATTAATCAGAAGTGGAACCCCATGACTGGTAAAAGAGTTAATCTGATTATTTCTTTTGGGCTCATTAAAGATGTAAGGCAAGTTCCAATTGCAAAAGAACATGTTGTTATTTGCACAAGGTGAGGGAAAGAGCGTTTAGAGAAACCTGCACGGGCAACAGGCAATGAAGAGGTACTTATATGATCCTTTTCTCATCTTCTTAATGTCCTATTTGGCCCATTTATTTAGGAATGAGTCTATCCAGGGTCCGTTGTGCCTCAAATGGGTCAAACAGGCTAACATAAAAGTTATTTAATGGCAGCAGACCGACGATAATGTTTACAAACGCAAGTCTATTCTGTTTTAGTCTTTATATTCCGAAAATCATATATCTATTTCATATACACCTTTAAACTTAAACAGGTTTCTTTTGAATTTCAACTCTAAACGTGGGCTGAATCTGTGAATGATTATGAAGTTTTGAGACGAGATAACCATTAACCAAGATATTGTAGATCTCATTGAAAAGGTATTCCCAGTCTTAGGTTTTTTTATCCTTTCACAGCTACATATGATCATATTTGTTATGGATTCTGTTTAATTAAAATATAAAACATAAAAAAGTATATATGATAACTTATATAAAAACATTATTGTTAAATGACTAATTATTTAGGAATAAATTTGAACTTAGCATATTACAAGTATAGTTTAGTATAAATTACCAACTAAGATTCTTTTTGTTTTTATTTGTATCAAGAATTTTAATATGTTTTGCTTTCTCTTTTTGTAGGCTTATTAAGCAAAATGGTTTGCAAGTGTGGGCAATGTGGACTCTGATGTCATGGTAGATTAATGAGATAATATGGATTTTTGCTTTTACAAGTTCCCTTAGACCAAGAGTAGTGGGGAGGGAGTGGGTTGGGGCAAATTGTGACATGTGGCGTATGTAGATAATGAAAGTTTTTTAAAAAATGGGAGTAGTGGGTTGGGGCGTTGAAGCTTGTGTGATAATTTACTTTTTTTATTTATTTAACATCTTTGTATTTTTACTTTTGACACTTTAAAAATACACAAACAAACGTTAAAGCTTTAAAAATAGATTTAAGATACTTAAAAATATAAAAAAAAAAATTAAAAAAAAAAAAGCTGGCGTTAAAGATAAGATTTACCACTGTTAACGCCAGAGAATTCAATGTTAACATTCAATTTTTACCACTTTCAACGTTAACGTTCAACTTCTTTTGGCGTTAAAGTTTACTTTGACCAAGCGTTAACGTTAAAGTTTACCTATAAATACAACACATTTTTACTTTTAACACCACAATCTTTAACCCTAAAAATTACCTTTGCCGTCAACGATCTCACAAACACTCAAAAAAAAAAAAAAAAAAAAAAAAAAAAGGCTAGCCCTAGCGAATCACGAGTAGCATGGGAAGAACACGAAGAGATGGCTTTGGTCAACTCTTACTTGACCGTTTCCGACATTCGGGCGGAGACAAATGATACAAAAAAAGATTTTTGGATAAGGGTGAGACGCGATTTTCACATCTCGCTTGGTAGGGAGCGGGAGTACCGGAACATGGACATGATCACGTCCAAGTGGCATGCACTTCGGGCGGACATGTTCGAGTTTGAACGGTGTTACCGTGAGTGTACCAACGAGCTGGACGACGAGGATGACCAGCTGGAGGACGCGATCAAGCTGTGGAAGGAGAGCCACGGCGGGGTCGCGTTCAAGCACCTCTCCAGCTGGGCAATCGCAAAGAACCATGTGGGAACTAATATATTTAATTTTTAGTTTTTTTTTTTTTTTTTTTTTTTTTTTTTTTTTTTTTTTTTTTTAACGTAGCGTTTTTTATTTTTTTTATTGAATTGTTAACGTGAATAAAAGTAAAAAAAAAAAAAAAAAGTAAATAAAAGTTAATAAATTAGATTTAAAAATAATAAAAGTAAATAAAAAATTGCACAAACAAGCTTCAACGCCCGTTGTTCAATCAACGCTCGTTGATTTTTATTGCATTCAACGGGCTTCAACGCCCCATGGGGGTGGACCAACGGGCGTTGAAAGGGCAACTAAGCCCACTTCAACGCCCCACTACTCTTGCTCTTATTAAGGTAATCAGTAACTAAACTCAGGTGTCTCTTTTTAGCAACAATATCCAACCATGTAACAATTAATTGGTAACTACTCCTTCTGTTGGGATTATGTCTGTTTCTATGATGGATAGAGGGCATTGTTGTTTCTTTCTTTCTTATGGTTAAAGGATAATGTAATATATGTTTTTAGCATATTAATGCATGTTAAGCATATGTTTTAACTACACTGTGTTCATGCTCATATTTTAGGTTAATAGAATACGTTAGGAGAATGATAAGAAGGAAGCAAATCTAAAATCTATTCACTGTGAAGAATTAAAAAAGATGCAACTTCTGGCTGAGAATGAACTTAAAGAGGTACATATCCTTATGCATCGTTGAAGTATGATCTTTGATGAGGGTATTCATGCACTTTTAAATTGCTAACTTTTTCTTTTCTATCAGACAACAAAGTTAGTGTGAAGCTGAATTGAGGGAGTTAAGGTCTCAACATTAAGAGGAGTGTAGGCATTTTGAAGAGGAGCTAACTCTTCAGAAGGAAAAGGTGTGTATAACTATTGTTCTTCCTTATCGTAAAGTTTTAATCTGTTATTTGATTATGGGTCAATTTTTAGTATATTTTATCTCCAGCGGGTGAATTTTAAAATCGTACCTAAATATTAAATGGTCAAACAAGTTGAAAGTTACCCAAAGATTGGACAAAGTATATTTGTCGATCAACCCAACCTCTTTTGACCTCATTTAAAAATGACAAATTTCCATCCGTATATCAGCTTAACTTAACTGATGTAAGTCTGTCATCCACAACGTCAAGTAACCTGCCACCATCAATTATCATTCACCACATCAATACATGTTTTTTGAACCATTGTATCTTGTTATTTTATCTCTATAAAAGGAACTGCCTTCACAACCGAATTGTTATTGAAATCGCAAATGAAAAAATCATGCGCATTTAAGTGTCATTTGTGGCAAATGAATGTTAATTTTATATTAATTTTTTTATTCTTTGGGCAAATGTCTTTTGTTTCTTCTATAATGTACCTCAATGTTGCTTTAACCACCCTTTCCATCAATTTTAGTGGAAAGAAACAAAAAAGTCTCCAAAATCTCTTCAGGTTTATTTCCATCTCACAGCCCATCATCATCGTAAGAACATATAAACGTAATCCAAAAATTCAACACAACACAATATTAAATTCACAACTGATTTCCTCATTTTTTTAGATCCACCTTTTGCACAAATATTATCTATTTAATATGATCATTAAGTTGATGGTTGAAATTAATTTCGAGAACAAAAATATATAATCAAAACAATTCTGAAACTCAAAATCAAAACAGAAAAACAGTAAAAGACAAAATAAAAGTAGCGATTTTAAAACCTTAAAGTACAAACGAACCTTAAACCTCAAAGTTGATGCTCAGTATTCTCTTATCTTAAAGTCAAGGGACTGGAAGTGAAATTAAAGTTGACTTGAAGTCAACCAATCAACTTGCCTTTACTCTTTCTTGATCCAGTAATGGAACTTTTATTTTGATCGCATAGACTTCCATCCATTCATCATCGCTATCTTGTAAGTCATTTCTGATTACTTTTTATTGTTTCATTTTTGTATTTGCATATAGCTAAACAACTTATTAATATTATTATTTGTTCATTAGTGGTTGGGTAATCTTAAAACAAAGCAAAAAGTATTATATATAGCCAAAGAAAACTTATGTCAAATGTTTGGGTCATGGTCGGGTTTTCACTCGTCTTGGTGTTATACGTAAGTTGGATTGTTGGGCTGTCATATTTGTAATTTTTAAGACCATTAAAGGTCGGATCCTTGTAGTTTTTAGGGTTGTGATAGTTTTAGGGTCATCCAGTCGAAGTCATCATTTGTTATTTCAAGAAGAAAAAAGATATTTCAAGTCCAATATTTTATCGTTGTAGACTTGTAGTATGAACAATCGAAAATAGTATTATCAAGATTGAATTGCAAAATCACACATTTTGTTTTTGAAATGCAATCTTTCAAGCCTTTTTTATATAAAATTGTCTTAACACATATAAGCAACTAGCATGCATGTCCTGTCGTATAAAACAAAAGCACTCGCATGTTTGATGCTAGCTACATGTCATGGATTCTTGGTATTAATTTAATTAGTGTTTCATCTGTATTTGTATTTTTACTCTTTCTGATGATCTTTTCTCGTGAACACATTGTTGGGTATAATCTTGATGGGTTAATGGACGGGTCAGTCTAGTCACGAGTACGGGTCAGTGGCTTGATTCATGTTTGACTGAGTCTAGAGGAAATAGTCTTGTGTTGACCAAGTATCTAGGAATACGTGGGTCATTAGTTAGTTGCTCCTGTTTACTAGGAAATAATGGACGTGCATGTTGCATCGTTCCTTTGTATCGAGTTCTAGTATAAATAGAGTAGGTATCATTGTATTTTGCATTGTAACAGTTTCTTCCTTTTTAATATACAAACAGTTGAAAACCCAACCTTGCTGTTTTGATAGGTGTTTGTGGGTGTGAGTTCAGGGGGTGGGGAAGGGACTGAATATCAACACACATGCAGCTCGATCTCATTATTGATAATGGCTACTACGTCCATTCCTCGTCGGTGGAAATATGACGTCTTTGTAAGTTTCAGAGGTGAAGATATCCGCAAAAACTTCATGGATCATATGTTCAATGATTTCAAGCAAAAAGGAATTCATGCTTTTAGAGATGATAGAGAATTGCCTAAAGGAGAAGAGATATCTCCTCAACTCTACAAAGCCATTGAATAATCTAGGTTTTTGATAGTTATCTTCTCCAAAAATTACGCTTCTTCATCATGTGTATGCCCTCAATTGATGGTACTGAAGTGAGGGAGGAGTTTCATGATCAATCTACCTCTATCCTGGAGCGGGTTATGGATCGAGCCACACCACTCACTCCAGCAGGAACCGATATTCCTGGTCCTACTCCAGAAGAATTTGCAGCGACTCAGCCTAACCCTAAGGTGATCGCAAAGGCTAGGAGCACGGCCAAGCGAAAGGCCTCTACTCAGACCGCGGGATCCGCCGATGCGACCAAGAGAAATAGAGTAGATGAAGAGCATTCTGGAGCAGTAGCTGGAGGAGGATCAGGATCTCATGAGCAACCTAGTGGGGATGAGCTAGCTGATGGCGATACATTTCATGATGATGCTGGTACTACTGTGGATGACTCTGAGCATGCTGAGGGGAACCCTGGAGGTGAGTATCTAAACGTTGTTCCCCTTCGAACATTTAATTCGAGAACTGGATTGAACGTGACACATACCATTATCCTTCCAGGTGATGGGTTTTCAGATGTTATCCGTGCTGAGGATAGATCCCCTGCAGAGGCTGCTGCGATTGGTGCTGAGACAGCTTATGGTAAATTTCTTCTACCATTTATATATGTATGTAGTTTCTAAATTATGGTGTCTTTTTCTTACCCTTTCTCTCATATGTGTACAGGTACCGCTGGGAATACTCATCCCGTTGCCGAGACAGATAACCAGGTCCCTAACGACACTGGGGGTGATGCCGGTCAGGATGACGAGAGTGAGTATGGCGATTTGCGCTCTGAGTTCAGATATGAACCGCAAGAAGGGGATACTACTGGGGGAGAGTTGGAGGCTGAGTTCCTCCAACCTGGGCCCTACTATATGGATTATCCTTACGATGATAGCTCTACCAGCCAGCTCCCTCCATACTCTAGAGAGCAATGGGATGATTTTCATGCGCCGTTCCTTGGGGTTTTGAAGAAAGAGATTTTCAAGGATCCCAAAGCTTGTCGCGACTTTGCTCAGCGGGCGATTACACCGGCCGAGACTCTTCGGGTGAACGAGCTTACTACTCAACAGCTTTCTGATAGAATGAGTGTTTTGACCTGTCTCATGTTATCCCACAGTACTGCATTGAACTCCCGTTATACTGCTGAGTCTGATAGGTTCACCCGCCTTTCAGCGCGCTATGAGCGACAGGAACGCCTCCTTGGCCGCCAGGAGGCTGACTTGAAGGAGCAGACCAAGATCGCAGTTAACGCCAACAATAAGGTGGCTGAGTTTACCAAGAAGCTTGAACAGTATGATCGTAGAAGCATGAGGAGTAAGAGGTATAAAGAGGAAAGGGATGAGTTGAAGAAGGAGAGGGATGAGTTGAAGAAGGAGAGGGATGAGTTGAAGAAGGATAAAGCAAAGGTTGATACCGAGCTTGCTGGGGTTAAGTCTAAGTTGCAAGATAGCGAGGCCGAGTTGAGTGAGCTGCGGCGTACACTTTCTGATCGTGATGGATTCATTAAAAAATCCAGCGATGATATTACTTCCTTCTTTCAGCGTGATTTTGAGACACTCATTCGGAGGTTTCTTGGCAGTGGGGAGTTTCGCCAAGCTCTTGCTGGAGTGTCGTCTATGGCTATCAGTGCTGGTTTCGCGCATGGTTTGAGTATGTGTCGTTCCGAAGAAGATTTCTTGAAGATTATACAGAAGGTTTCTAACTATGTTCCAGGGGCCAAGGAAAAACTTGATGACGTTGTGGCCGCCTTACCTAGTGAGGTGTTTCCTTTTTTTCATAAGGTGTCCCAGCATGCTGGGGATGCTTTGTCGGATATCTCGCAGCTTGAGCCTGACATGGTGGCTCCTTCACATCAGATATCCTCTGCTACGGTAACTCCTCCAGGTGTTTCATCAGTTGTTACTTCCACAGTGCCTTCTGCTACAGTGGTTCCTTCGCGTATTTCATCAGTTGCTACTTCTACCACAAAGACTTTTGGCTATACCTCCGTCCCAAAGCACTTGAAGAACCAGGAGGCACCTTTTACTTCCGGAGAATCTTCGGGAGTCTGACTCAGATTTAGTTTGTAACTTATTTTGCCTATGTAGTTGGCATTTTGTTTATGTTTTAACCATGTATATGACTTATGACTGGATGTCTGTAACATTTCCAGTAGCAGTGACTAGTGGCTACTGATGCTTTTGCCCATGTAGTTGGCATTTTGTTTATGTATCAGACATGTATGACTTATGACTTTGTGGTATGTTGTTCGTTACCTTGGTTGTACGCTTATTTATCTTGTGATTTATTCATGCAAATTAGATATATGCACTTTTCATAAACACTATGTAGCGACTATTGATTTAGTGTCTTGTTCTTGCATACTTGAACAAGGTTTATCATGCACATGACGAGCCGTGGCCTTGCTCGCATATACTTGAGTCTTGTACCGATGTTTGAACTTAACAGTTATATCAATATTTTTGCGTTATGTTTTTGATGTGGCGTTTGGATCATTGTCCTCACGCCACCTGCTCTATCCGGTGTAGCTACTCACTGGAGAGCCATTATTACGCGCAAAAGGGGAAGGTGTTTGTTCCTGACCCTTCTGCTGCGGAGTCAATTAGCAAAGGTTGCTCAGCCTAAACCACCAATGGCACCGATTTCACCATGGGGAACACATTATCAGGAGTCACCCTATTCGAACGGAGGTAGCGAGCCGTCCGTCGTTTCATAGTCACACTATGATGAACAATTATATAACTTAGAAAATTGTTGGAAAATTTTGTTTCATTCATATCATGCCGATAGAAACAATACATTAATAATATCTAAAGTTACCCCCGGAGCAAGCCTTGCGCTTTGAAAATTGCTTCTCCGGAGGGAATACATAGTAATAGTGAGAATGCTCCGGTGCTTTATATGTAGCACTTTCGGAGGTTACAAGCATGCCAGGTTCTTGGTATCTCCTGCCCGTTCATGTCGCTTAGCTTGTAGGCACCACTCTGAAATGCTTGGGTCACCCTGTAAGGCCCCTCCCACTTTGGGCCGAGTTTGCTGGTGCTTTTTGCCTTAGAGACTTCATTTTTTCTAAGGACAAACTCTCCTACCTTGAACTGCACGTGACATACCCTTTTGTTGTAGTACTTTTCTACCTGCTGCTTGTACTTGGCTTCCCTTATAGCTGCTATCTCCCTTCTTTCATCCAGCAAATCGAGGTTCAACCGGAGCTCTTGGTCATTGGTTTCCTGGCTCAATCTGGAAGTTCGATGTGTTGGCATACCAATCTCAGCAGGAATGACTGCTTCAGTACCATAGGTTAGGCTGAATGGAGTTTCGCCATTGCTAGTTTTTTTCATTGTCCTGTGTGCCCACAATACGTTTGGCACTTCCTCCACCCAAGCTGATCCTCCTTTCTCCAATCTGGTTTTTATCCCCTCTAGGAGGCTTCTGTTTGCCCTTTCCACAGCTCCATTAGCTTGAGGGTGATACACTGAAGTGGAGATTATCTTAATCTTAATCTTCTCCGCCCATGACTTGAAGGGATCATTCACCAGCTGAGTTCCATTGTCTGTGATGATGAAGGCTGGAATTCCGAATCTGCATACAATGTTATCAAACGCAAAGTTCACTACCTGCCTACCAGTAATGGTAGCTAACGGCTTTGCCTCCATCCACTTCGTGAAATAATCTATCGCCACAATCAAAAACTTGACTCTTCCGGGAGCCTCCGGCAGAGGTCCCACAATGTCCATTCCCCACTTCATGAATGGCCAAGCTGATGTTACTGAGATCATGTCTGCCTTGGGTAGTCTTGGTACGGACGCATGAGCTTGGCAACTATCACATTTTTGAATTAACTCCCTTGCGTCTCGGTGCATGGTAGGCCAATAGTATCCCAGGTTCATGATTTTAGCTACTACTTGTCTTGGTCCATCATGCATCCCGCAAGAACCCATTTGCACTTCCCTAATAATGTAATTGGACTGAAGAGGTCCCACACACCTCATCAGCGGTACTAAGTAAGACTTTTTATATAGGACTCCATCTACCAAGGTGTAGTTCTCGATCTTTTCCTTAAGGGTTCTGGCTTCCGCCGGGTTTTCGGGTAGAATCCCTTTCTCCAAGTAGTTGTGGATGGGAGTCATCCATGTAGGGCCTTCCTCCTCTACTATCGTGAGGACCTCCTTTGCTTCAACGGAACGCTCATTTAACACCTCTACTAGGACTTCTTTGGACAAATGATCAAATTGAACTGCAGCTAGCTTGCTCAGGGCATCAGCCTTTTTATTCTGAGCTCTAGGTATATGACTGATCCGGAACCTTTCGAATGACCCTGCTAGCTCCAAGACCTTCTCTCGGTATTGTTTCATTTTTTCGCCTCTAGCTTCGTATGACCCCTCAACTTGACTAGCTACCAGCTTGGAATCTACAAAAGCATGTATGTCTGTCACTTGCATTTCTCTTGCTATTCTCAGCCCAGCTAGCAGAGCTTCATATTCTGCCTCATTATTCGAGTTAGAAAAATTTAGGCGAAGTGCATAGGAGTACTCCACATCGTCTGGAGCGATAAGGATGAGTCCGGCCCCAGAGCCGTTCTCATTCGATGCACCATCGGTATACAACCTCCAAGACCTAGGCCCTGGGGTAAAGTCTTCCCTTGCTCTTGATGACTCAGGAATGTCTTCTACCACAGGAGCCCCTTCGACCGTAGGATCGTCGTGTAATTCTGCCACAGTGTCAGCCAAAAAGTCCGCCAAGACTTGGCCTTTCACCGAGACCCTTGGGACATATGATATACCGTATGCTCCTAGCTCAACTGCCCACTTTGCAAGCCTTCCGGATGCTTCAGTGCTGTTTAATACTTGCTGGATAGGCCTATCTGTGATAACCTTGATCGGATGAGCCTGGAAGTATCTCCTTAGCCTTCTGGCTGCATGAACCAATGCAAGGGTGAGCTTCTCTATTGGAGCATAGTTCGTCTCTGCTCCCTGCAATGATCTGCTAACATAGTGTATTGGCATCTGTCTTCCGTTTCTCTCCGTGAGAAGTACTGCACTAACCGCCTCCTCCGCCGCGGATAAGTACATCATCAAGGTTTCGCCTTTCATTGGGGTGGTAAGAGTTGGTAGTTCAGACACAAGTTTTTTCATCTCTAGAAATGCCGCTTCAGCCGCTTCTGTCCACTTGAAATCTTTCTTGTTGGTGCACTTCTTCAATGTATCTAAGAAAGGTAGGGACCTCTCAGCAGATTTGGATAAGAAACGATTAAGTGCTGCTAACTTCCCGCTTAGGCTCTGCATCTGCTTGAGGTTCTTGGGTGAAGGCATGTCCATGACTGCCTTTGTCTTCTCCGGGTTGGCTCTGATTCCCTCGGAGGTAACCACATACCCCAAGAACTTCCCTTCTTCCATTCCGAACGAGCATTTCTTGGGGTTAAGTTTCATGTTAATCTTTCGAAGAGTAGAGAAAGTTTGTTCCATATCCTTGATGATGTCTGGCTCGGTGTGACTTTTGATCACCATATCATCCACATAAGCTTCCAAGTTTACTCCGATCTGATCCTTGAATGTGGAATCCACAAGCCTTTGGTATGTTGCTCCAGCATTCTTTAGACCAAAAGGCATTTTCGTATAACAAAAGACTCCTTCCTCCGTATGAAAAGCAGTCTTCTCCTCATCTTTCTTAGCCATCTGGATCTGATGATAGCCCTTGTAGGCATCTAGGAAGCACTTGTACTTGAACCCCATGAGAGACTCTATCTTCCAGTCAATCTCTGGCAGAGGATGAAGATCTTTCGGACAAGCCTTGTTAAGATCTTTGAAGTCTATGCACATTCTCCAGCTCTTATCTGCCTTCTTTACCAGCACAGGATTAGAGACCCAAGTAGGGTACCGTACCTGTTTCACGATCCCAGCCTTGAGCCACTCATCAACTTGTTCCGTCACTACTTTTCTCCTATCTGGAGCTAGACTCCGCTTCTTCTGCACCTTTGGCTCAACATGAGGGTAAGTGTCCAAACGATGCTCTGTTATTGCCCGAGGAACACCAGTCATGTCTGACGGAGTCCATGCAAACACGTCCGCATTCCTCCTGAGGGTCTGTATCAGGGCCTTTCTACATTCTGCGGACAAATTGCCACCAATGGTGACGAGCTGCTCAGGGTATTTGTCATTAACCACTACTTTCTCTTCTGGCTTCGATGTTCTTCCTCCGGCATTATCCGGAAGAACCTGCTCCTCACCAAGTTCTTTTCCCAGTTTCCGTGGATGGAGCTCCTCTCCACGAGGTTGCCTCTCTATCGGAATCGATGAGCTTCTAGGACCCGTTATTCCCGAAGTTGTCTGTCGCAGACTCGAGCCAGATACCTTGGCATTCCGACTGGAGCATTGAGCCTCTTCGATCCGCCTGCATTCCCTTAGTGTCTCTCTACTAGTTACGATTGTGGCTACTCCACCAGAGGTGGGGAATTTCATCATGGAATGAATTGTTGAAGCTACGGCCCCCAAGCTTCTCATCCCAGTTCTTCCTAGTATAACATTATATGGAGACGGACTATCAACAACCGCGAACTCCATCAGTACGGTTCGGGTCCTATCATACTCCCCCATAGTGACTTCCAAGTCAATGACTCCTAGTGGGTAGCTGACTTCTCCAGAGAATCCTACCAATGGTATCCTAGACTCCTTCAACCTTGATCTGGTTCGGTAATCAAAGTTTCGAAAACAATGCTCATACATGATCTCGGATGAACTCCCCCCATCTACATAAATTCTTCTCACCTGAAAGCCTTCAATCGTGGCCTCGACTATAATGGGAGTATCCACCAACTGATATCGAGGGACGGAGGGGAATGCTATCTCATTGTCCATCCAATGTTCCACTTTCTCGTAGGGTCTCTTCCGGTACCCCTGGGATCTTACCATGCCAATGACCTTTGCCTTTCCCTTAGCAGCTGCTCTACTCTTCGGGTTTCCCTGTCGAATGTCTTTCACCAAGTGAGCTAGCTTTCCAGAGGCTACTGCTTCCTCAATCTGCTTCTTTAGCTGGTAGCAATCATTAGTGTTGTGTCCCCTATCTTGGTGATAGTCACAGAACTTATGCATATTCTTACTTTCCGGAGTGCCAATCAAAGGGGGAGGGGGAGGGAAGTTCACATTATCCATGGCGAGTATCTCCTTCGGAGTCTTGGTTAGAGGGGTGAATCCCTCTCTCTTCACATACGGCGCGCACGTTCCCATGCTACGACCCTGCCCTCTTCTGTTGTTTCGATTTCTAGGCCCATTTGGACTACCAGACCATGTGCCTCTATCAGGCTTCTTCTCCCAATGTGGAACCTTAATAACTTCGGTGGTGTCAGCTGCCGTCTCACCCCTGATGAAGGCCCTGACTCTTTCCCACATTTCATCAACAGTCTTAGGGATTTTGTCATTAAGTTTTTTGGCTAACTCCGGATGACCATGTCCATGCATGAATGCGGATATCCTTAGTACTGGAGGCACCCCCTTAATGTGGGAGCTCTCTGCCTTGAATCGATCCATAAATGCCTGGAGTCCTTCATTCGGCTTCCGCTTGATCCCGTGGATCTCTGTCGGATCCTTATCGTATCTTTTTTGTTGCGAGAACTCTTCCAAAAACTTGTTGCTCAATTCCTCAAACCCATCAATACTTTTTGGGTCAAGGCTGTCAAACCAATTCCTTGCCGAACCACTCAAGGTCTGACGAAACATCTTACACCACACAGGCATAGGCCACTCCTCCTGCTCAGCCGCAGCCGAGAAGATGCTAAGGTGATCGTCCGGATCCTTGTTTCCTTCATACACCCGAATATTCGCTGGAAGCTTAGCCCTTCGATGGTACCTAAAACGCGTAATCCGAGAGGTGAACGGCATAGGATTTGGCCGCTTGTAAGGCGTGCTCAGGTCCTCTGAGCTATCTCCAGATATAGTATCGTATCCTGATTCCGAACTTGACTTCCTTCGAGAGGCTCTTGCTGACCGGGACTTCGACTTAACACTCTTGGTCCTAGACCTGCTTCGTCCTTCTGACCTTTCTGGGCGATGAGACTTAGCATAGGACTTTCGCTTGGAGATACTCTTCCAGTGTCTTCTAGCAGATCGTGACCTGCTCCTTCCAGACTTGGATGATCCATCGGAGGAGTATCCTCCAGCCTCTCCCACCGACAGACTCTTTTGAGAGTTCTCCGACTCAGCACTTCTTGATCCTCCGTATGAGAGTTTGCGAGGGGTTGCCTTCTCCTTCCCCTTGCTATCAAGTTCCTTGATCATAGTTCTTAACACATCAATGTTTTTCTTCACATAGGCCGGGGAAGGCCCTTCCTGAGCTGGTCCGGAGGGAGCGGAGTGTCCTCCCGGAGGAGTTCTCCCAGTCCCTTCCACACCAGTGATCAGGTTCTCACCTTCCTCCGGATGAGGACCTATCATACCACCGTCCATTGCTTAAAGCTCTGATAGATTGGTATAAGGGTCCCACGGATGGCGCCAATGTTTGAGCAAATGTTCGTAGATGCTCTTCAACCCTAAGCTTCAGGAGACTCCGCGGTAGCTCCTTCTTCTTGTAGGCTGAAAATAAGAGAAAACACCGTTAGCTCGCCCCGGGTTTTTAGTCCGAGACCAAGCTCCGGTGTGAGAATGAGTACTTGGTATGGATGATAAGTGATAAGTTACAAGTAAAGTAAAGGTGGAGAGAAGTCTGTATCGGAGTATGTGTGTGTGTGGAGATGCCTGTTCATGTGTGTGTACAGTTCCTTTTATACTACCTGTGATTAGCTCTATGCCAAAACCTTTGGTGGAAGCTAAGTTGTCTTCTAGGTGCAGCATGTAAAGCGCTGATAAGCATCAGGCTTGGTCTTCGGGGTCAGAGTTGTCTTCATGTTAGTTCGTGGACCAAGCACCTGTGTTATCCGTACATCATCGTACTACGTATGTCAGTTGCCAGTGTACTAGCTCTGATGGTCAGTGTACTAGCTCCGAAGTAGGCATTGCTCCTTCATTATGCTCCTTGAGCAGACAGCTCTCCTGAGCAGACAGCTCTCCTCATCATGGAGTGATTTTGCCTTAGAAATGTTTAAAGATAATTGTGATTGTTTCCTCCGGAGTATCCGGAGGAGGACATACCTCATCATTGAATGCAAGCAGATTGAAGATCCCAAGCATGAGGTTCGGGTTATCTTTTATGATGCCAAGCCTGATGTTGTGAGGAAAAGAAAAAGGAGTTACGCAAAAGCATTTGCCAAACATGATGTTTCAAATAGAACAGAGGTGGATAAATGGAAGGAAGCTTTATCCATGGCGGCTAACTTATCTGGATGGGATCTCCAGGACATGACAAATGGGTAAATTTCTTGTTTTTGTGTAATTATCTTGTAGCTCTACTAAAGCTTAACACTATGTAGTTTCTCTTACTTATTGTGGCTTTGTGGTAAACAGGTTTGAGTCCAAGTTCATCGATTCCATTTCCAGAGAAATCGTCAAAACATTATGTGATGGACCCTTACATGTTGGTGAGAACCTTGTTGGCATAGATTTCCATTTCGACAAATTAGGCTTGGCACGCTTCATTGGGTCAGATAAGGTTAACATGATTGGAATATGTGGTATAAGCGGAATAGGAAAGACGACCCTTACCAAAGCTATTTATAACTTGATGTATGTCCACTTTGAAGGGAGTTGCTTTTGTGAAGATGTCAAAGAAGTCACAAAACGACAAGGCATAATTCAAGTTCAAATGCATTTGATTAATAAGATTCTGAAAACAGAAGATCTGAAGATATCATGTGTTGGTGAAGGTTCTACGGTCATAAAGCAAAGGATGGCATGTAAGCCGATCCTGCTTGTTTTGGATGATGTAGATCATCGGGATCAGTTAGAGGCACTAGCGGGTTCAGCTAGTTGGTTTTGCCCGGGAAGTTTGATTATTTTCACAGGTAAAGATAAACAATTGCTAAGATCTCATAGAGTGGATCAAATCCATGACATGGACTTTCTAAATAAGGTTCAATCTCTACAGCTCTTCAGTTCGTATGCCTTTGAGGAAAAATGTCCTTCTACAGGCTTCCAAGAACTTGCTGTGAAAGCTGTGAACTATGTGCATGGTCACCCTCTGGCTCTCATAGTTTTAGGTTGTTTCTTATACGGCAAAACTATGGGTCAGTGGGTTAGTGAACTGGAAAGGCTCAAATTACATCCCAATAAAGAGATACAACGAGTGCTTCGATTAAGTTATGATGGGCTAAACCTTGAGCAGCAAAATATCTTACTTGATATTGCATGTTCATTCATTGGAGAAAACAGTGAATTTGTAGCAAGCATACTAGATGGCTGTAACTTTTTTGCAGATACAAACATGCAAGTTCTAGTTAATAAGTCATTAATTACGATCCGTAGTGACATGTCACTTCAAATGCATGACTTGATTAAAGCAATGGCAAGGGAAATCATTCATGAAGAATCTATCATGACTGGGAAACAGAGGAGATTGTGGAATTCATCTGAAGTTTACAATGTATTGAGTGAAAAGAAGGTAAGTAGTGGTATATGATTCTTTTTTCTCTACATTAATACATTAAAGTATTAGCAAATTATCCTAATGAAGCTACATGTTCTTGTTTTTCCAGGTGCCAATAACCAAAGAAGTTGAAGTTCTAGTCCTTTCGTTAGAGAAATTTAGCCAAAAGGTTCACATAGATGCTAATGATTTTACACATATGAAAAAGTTGCGGATCCTGAAAATCTATCAAGAGGAAAAAGTATATGAGCAGAAACTTGAACTGAAGGGCCACAATGTGATCTTCTCAGGAAATCTGTATTATTTGTCTAATGAGCTAAGCTTGTTTTATTGGCATGGATGCCCTTTCAGGTACTTACCTTCAGATTTCTATCCAGAAAACATTGTGGCCATTGACCTGTCTTACAGCAACATAAAACATTTTTGGACCACACCTAAGGTATTTCCTTGTACACACGTGTTTTCCTATTTGATACCTAATGATCCGAGAACTTATCTTCTTTTTTTTTCTATCGATGTCAGTGTTTAAGAAGGTTAAAAATAATGAAGCTGAGGTACTGTTATAACCTAATAACCACCCCTGACTTCTCAGAGATTACAAATCTCGAAGAGCTAGATCTTGAAGGTTGTGTGAATTTGGTTAGCGTTCACCCCTCAATTGGAATGCTCAAGAGGCTTGCTGTGTTAAATCTGAGAGACTGCAAAAGGCTTCAGAATTTTGTAGGTAGAGCGGAAACGGATGCCATTACACAACTTCCTTCTTTTGTATCCTCTCTAATAAACCTTGAATCATTGTCATTCGGTGGACAAGGGAGGATTCAACCTAGATGGTGGACTTCAATCACTGCTCCTTTTGGTTTACTAAGTAAACAACTACATCCCCAAAGATCAGTTTCATTAGAAGGTTTACATATGTTAAAGAGACTGAATTTAAGCTACTGCAATTTAGTACAAGTTCCTGAGAGCATTGGAGGCTTATCATGTCTATATAATCTACACTTAGAAGGGAACAATTTATTAGAAGTGCCTGAGAGCATTGGAGGCTTATCATGTCTAAAAGTGCTATGCTTAGATGGGAACAATTTTACTAGCTTGCCTGGAAGTTTGAGTCAACTTTCTCATCTTCAACGTCTTATACTTGAGGGTTGCAAGAAGCTGGAAGTGTTGCCCGAACTTCCACATAGCCTAAATGAACTTTATGCATCTGATTGCACCTCCTTAAGAGAAGTGTCGGAATCATATAAAGACCCAAACAGTTACAAATTGTTCATAAATTGTCCAAAGCTGTTTAAGAATGTTACCATTGATAGCGAGGGGTCAATATCGAAGACTCAGTGTCTTGACTCATCTATAACTTCCCAAGGCTTTATTCACCAGCTTTCTGCTATCCTTGGGCTTTTGGGTTTCCAGACTAACAGATGTGAATTCTTCTTGCAAGACATTGGCTATTATGATTTAGATATAGCATATCATGGGAATAGCATTCCAGAGTGGTTTACAAATAGAAGTAAGGGAAAACATGTAAAGGTTGAATTACCATCAGATTGGTGTTATGATAAGTTTAGGGGCTATGGAGCTTGTGTTGTTTTTAAGAGAAAAAAGTCTCACGTATTTGAAGGATACTCTGTAAAGAACTTTGATGGAGCTTCTCTGAGAGAAATTGTTTACTATCAATTTGCAATTGATAATTATTTTGAGAAAGAGGTGATAGGAATCCAAGATTCATATATGATATGGTTGCGTTATACGAGGGATACATGGGGATGGGAGGAAGCAAAGAATTTTGTAACATTTTGTTTTGAAGAGAATAATGAAGATATTGAGGTGAAGGAGTTTGGTGTAAGACTAATTTGTGATGAAGATTTACAGCAAGAAGAAAACGTCACAAACTTGATGTTCCCAGACTCAACTCTATCACAACATAGTGGGGCCATCAACTATAATGGGCCTTATGGATTTATTCACTGGTCTTGTTAGTCGAATAACAAAGGCGTTTGTTTATATGTCAACTATTATATTTTCCTAATAGATTGTAATTTTTATTTGTTAGTTACTGGTAGTCCAATTACAAGTTTGATTTATTAATCGTAAATATTAAGTTTTAGTTTTTTGTTGATAACGAAAATGCTTTACCTTTTTCTGTAGTAGACACCCACCACGTGTTTGATGAAATGTATATGATTAGAAATCATTTATTATTATTCCGGCAAACTATTATTCTTCGGCTTGTCTGTAGATTTTTTTCGATTTCTGACGGATTAAGAATAGATTATGGTCTTTTGAAGTTGCGATGTGTAGTTGCTGCAGTTTGCCTTTTGAAAAATCTATTTCTTCCCTGTGAGATGAGACTAGATGATTGTCGCTTTAGAAACCTTCCTACATGTAAGTTTTATCCTAGACAATCCTCTTTTTGTTACTTTAATGTTAGCGGTACTTGAATAATTTGTAAGTAGTTCCTATATATAACTACTATGTTCAATTGATCTTCTTGCTTCTAATAATTTGAATAATTCTACTCTCAAATCACAATTTAAGTAATACAGGTGGGTTAACCCTAAATCAACTTTAAATCCCACTTTTAAACCCTGTAAGTGCATATTCAGCTATGATATAAATACCTTTTCAAGTCGTGCAATACATATTGCTTGATGAATATCCCATTATTACAACTAGAAAGGTACCAGCGTTGCGGCGGCGGTTATCATGTAATCTAAAATATTAGCGAACAATCTTTACCGCTTATACATTTCCCGTGACAACTTTACGAGTGGCAATAATTTTTTGGAGGACTGATTTACCAAATGTAACTTCGACGATACCAATTGCACTCCAAAACCAGAGAATTGCATTGCCACTTTCATCATAAATAGGCATTAATCTATATTACATGTCAGTGGCATCAAACACCATCATCCCTGTTCATAACAAGTGCAACGACGCGCAAAACACTTTCTCATGATAATTTTCTAAGACAAGTCAATCCATAGTTAGAAGGTACCACACAATGAGTATCAAATTTGACTACGCCTAATGTTTAAACTTTAACATACATTATTTTTACAATAAGCATCTAACAATCAAAACCATATATTTATAGTAACCGCAATCCAATATTAGAATTTCTAGTCAAGATTATACCAAAGAAATATCGTAAAGTTCCCATGCAACGGAATCAAAGACAAGCAAGTGATACAAACACAAACTATCAAGCAGGTAGAAGAAAAGAAAATACATGGTAATCCCCATAAACAACTGTTATATTTAGCTAAGCATGTACATGTAATCTACCTATAATATATAGTTGCAACTGAAAATCATGTGTATGAGAAGAATAACTAATATCTTTATATCAATCCATACAGCACATCTTGTTGCTTGACATTATTTATTATTATTTTTTTCAGGATTTCTGGCGAATTATATATAATTTTTGAAACTTTGTTTGCAATGTGTATGGGACTCCCACCCATCCTTCATGAATACAAAAACCCTCTTCACAGTATAATAATACCACCAAACTCCAAACTAAAATGCCCACTTATCAGTTTCATTTTTCCCCGTTTGACTTTCTGACGACACCTTAAACGGTCCGCTTGACCCAAATGGATCTGAGTCATCAAATGAGTATGTATGACCATGGTCAAAACCCGCATTGCTACTCTTTGAATCAAACCTTGCGAAACTACGGTCTTGTGCCGTGCTGCTCATTGAGTCGAATCTTGAGAAGTTATTATCATGTGTGGAGCTGCTCATGGAATCAAATCTCGAGAAGGTTTCTTGTTTGGGAGAACCTCGGTCAGTGGCACTGAAAGAATCGTATCTCGAGAAATTATCAAAGAAAGAATTCTCTGCTCCTCCCCCACTGTACCGTGGTGAGGTGCCAGCTCGAGAAGCTGGTGAGCCAGGAACCGAATCATCAAACCCAAATGGACTCTTTTTCTGGAAGAAACTATTACTGCCTTGCGGGGAATCACTTTTCCTTGGACTTGCAGTGAAGCTACTGGAGTCAAAGAAATAACTCTCTCCATGCTTCTCATGTTCGGCATCCTGTAAAAATGAAAAATCAAAGAAACCCAAAGGTATAGGTACACGTTTTGTTGTATTTAGACAATCAAAGCTCTTTCCGAAATGGTTAAATGAATCCTCCTTGGTTGGACTTTCAAATATCTTTTGTGTTGTGGGACTACCAGCTGGGCTTTTAGCCGACTCATCTTCGCTATGTGCGTATGCTGATTCAGTCTCGAAAGGCTTCTCTGACTTCCTGTCAGCATTTGAATATGAATCCTCGGAAACATCATCCATAGTAGAGTTTTCTGCCTGAGATGTGGATTTGGTATTTGCAGGCACCGTAGCATCAAATGAGAAACCTGTCATTGCAAACTAGTTTAGTGCAAAGTGCAAATGTGGTTGAAGAGAATAACGTGAGAACACAGGTCAAAACGGATATTTTGTGTGGAACACGGGTCGGATTGACCCACCAACGATGATATCTTTTAACAAAATGCCACACAGCTGATATCTCTGGAACTCCAGGTTGCCAACCTTGACAAACAAAATAGGTGAACCATAACGCAATATCAATCATTTTATTATAATATTATACAGATACAGTGACATTATTGCTAATGGAGTATTCCTGATAGCATGAGATGAAAGATGATACCCTTCGGAAGCTCAATAACCGCAGTTGACTTGACATCAATTCCATGTTTTTTGCAACGTTCAGTTAAAGCCTTCAGTAGTTCCTCGAGATCGGATTGGATACGATCAGCACGAACCTGGGTCAGCCGAATATATGTTTAATGATTTATTATTTTATATTTATTTGATTAAAAACAAAAGGTGAAAAAAAATGATGGGTCAGTCAAGCTGTCCTTAAAACTTACTAAAATCTGTTACCCGGGATCATATGGAAGTAAATGAACTTACTTGAAGGATACCATCAGCGCTGCCACCCTGATCCATTTTCACAAGTGCCTGATTCAACTCCATCTTCCTCTCCTAAAGTGCACTAAGCTGCCAGTCCAGTAGAAAGTAATAACGCAATGCTATTTCTTAGGCCATTTAGCAATTTTAAAGTAGAGGGAGCAATTCAACGCAATTATGTGGAAACTGGCCAAATGGTTTAAAAGTCGACGAGTGTTTACAACATACTAAATTGACTTGTTCAAACAAAATTAATAGACATTGTAATAAATCTTAATAAATTGACCCAGCCCATCCATGTGCCACCTATAATTCCCAGCATTTTCCATTTCACTACGTCTTTTAAGTAATGAGAATAAGTGTAATGTGATAGTGAGTCTGGTCCCATTTTGTGTGAGAGAATAAGACAGGTGATTCTACCTGAATATCACGAAAAGATGCCTCCTCAATAGAGGCCACTTCTGCCACCTGTTTGTACTTCTCTTCATATTTCTTAGCAAGCATCTGTAAACTGAATTGTATTGAATGAAGGTGTGTTTATTACAAACTAATAAGCCCTCTATTTATAGGGAGAGAGAGGGACCAAAAGGAAATAAACAATTACACTAGAACCTGTTGATGGAGTTGGTGACTTGCTCCATGTTCATATATTTACAACTAACACTCCTCCTCAAGTTGGAGCATAGATATTAATCATGCCCAACTTGTTACATATGAAATCAATTTGGGTCTTCCGGAGTGGTTTGGTAAGGATATCTGCAAGTTGGAACTCTGTCTTGACATGTATTAGCTGAATTGACGGAGGATCAACTTTCGTTCCTACTACTCGATCTCTGATTAAATGACAATCAACCTCAATATGTTTCGTTCTTTGATGAAATACTTGATTCTTGGCTATATGAATAGCTGATTGATTATCACAATATAGTCGCATTTGGTTATCAGAAACAACTCCGAGTTCTCTAAGAAGTCGACGAACCCATATCATCTCTGATGTGATATCTGCCATGGCTCTATATTCCGATTCAGTACTTGATCTAGATACTGTGTGTTGCTTCTTACTCTTCCATGACACAAGGTTTCCTCCAACAAACACACAATAGCCAGTCGTAGATTGTCGAGAGATAGGACATCCTGCCCAATCTGCATCAGAGAATCCTGATATCCGCCCATCACCCTCTTCTGTGAAAGCACCTACACGACAATGGCCCTGATCAGAATAAAGGATACCAAGACCTGGTGTAGTCTTGAGATATTTTAATACACGAAGAACAGCACCCCAATGTCCAGTATATGGTGCGGCCAAGAATTGGCTTAAGACACTTACTGCAAATGAGATATCTGGACGGGTGACAGTTAAATAATTAAGTTTTCCAACCAATCGTCTGTATCGTTCTGGGTCCTTCATCGGACTCCCATCTTCAGGAAGAAGCTTCTCTGTAGGAAGCATTGGACTGTCAACTGGTTTACAACCCAATAAGCCACATTCGGATAACATATCAAGGACATACTTTCGTTGAGAGAGAAGTATTCCTTGTGGGGACTCAGATACTTCAATGCCAAGGAAGTACCGGAGTCGACCTAAGTCGCTGATCTGGAACTGAGACTGAAGAAACTGTTTGAGCTTAGTAATACCAACGTCGTCATCCCCTGTGATTATGATATCATCCACATACACAACCAAAATAATCCTTCGACCTTGCTGGTGTCTGAAGAATACAGAATGATCATATGCACTCCGAACCATGCCAAATTCTGCCATAGCATTTGAGAATCGACCAAACCATGCTCTAGGAGACTGCTTAAGACCATAAAGTGATCGACGTAATCTGCATACTTTCGAAGCCTCCTCCTTAACAATAAAACCGGGTGGCTGCTCCATATAAACCTCCTCCTCAAGAACACCATTAAGAAATGCGTTCTTGACATCAAGCTGATGGAGTGGCCAATGATTAATAGCAGCCATAGAGATACAGATGCGAACAGATGGCATTTTGGCCACTGGAGAAAATGTCTCCTCGTAATCAATGCCATAAGCCTGAGAATAACCCTTAGCAACTAACCGAGCCTTCAATCGATGTAGGGAGCCATCAGGATTGAGTTTGACAGTGAATACCCAACGACAACCAACAATACGCTTCCCATGAGGAAGTGACTCAAGATCCCATGTATGATTATTTTGAAGAGCGCTTATTTCTTCTTCCATGGCCTTTCGCCATCCTGGGTGACTAAGAGCTGTCATCACATTCTTGGGAACTGGGTAAGAATCAATAGCGGTGGTGAAGGCACGTGCTTCAGTGGATAGGTGAGCATAGTTAACATGATGCTGAATAGGGTAACGAGTAGAATGTCTGGGTTCTTTACGAAAGGCTATGGGTATATCAGGATAAGGTGCACCAGGTGGATCATACTCGGGTGTATCAAGGGTGTTATGTAATGATTGGGAATCAGGTTCAGATAACAACTGGGGAACTGAGGACATACCAGGGTCATGGTCTGGTTGTGAATCAGGTGTCTTTATCGTCTTATCCTTATGTCTTCTAGTATATGTGAGAACCGGAGGTAGTGCATGGCCAGATGTAGCAGGTGCAGAATCGGTGGCATCTGAGACAGGAGGAACAGGGGGATCCAATGATATAGGTATAGTAGGAACCGTGATAGGTATAGTAGGAACCATGATGGACTCAGGTATGACAGGATCAGGAGCTGTAAACAAATCACTAACTGAATCAGAAGACTCTGGGAAGTAAGGACAAGATTCGTGAAAGGTAACATCGGCACTAGTAAAGTATCGACGAAGGGAGGGGCTATAGCACCGATATCCTTTTTGAACTTTAGAGTAACCCACGAAGATACATCGAATAGCTCGTGGATCAAGTTTAGTGGTCCCTGGTCGATGATCATGAACATATGCAACACATCCAAATACCTTTGGTGGAAGTGGAAACATATTTCCATTAGGAAAAAGGACTGAAAACGGTGTTTGTCCATGAATGACTGGTGAAGGCATACGGTTAATCAGATAAGTGGCAGTGAGGACAGCATCCGCCCAGAAACGATGAGGAACATGATAATGAATCATGAGTGTGCGAGCAATGTCCAATAAATGGCGGTTCTTGCGTTCAGCGACACCATTTTGTTGTGGTGTATAAACGCAAGATGACTCGTGAATGATGCCATTTGATTTTAAGTATGTGGCAAAGTCAGTGGACAAATATTCTTTTGCATTGTCTGTACGCAGGGTTTTAATGGTGGTTTGGAATTGAGTTTTGGCATAAGCATGAAACTCACAAAAGGTTGAATATACTTCAGAACGAGATTTCAATAGATAAACCCAAGTAGCACGAGAGTAATCATCAATAAAGGTTATGAAATATTCAAAGCCAAACGGTGATTTGGTAGGACAAGGACCCCAGACATCAGAATGCACAAGTTCAAACAAAGTATTGACTCGATTAGGTATTCTAGGAGGATAGGGTCGCCTGGTATGTTTACCAAGCTGACATGACTCACAGTGAAAATCAGAAAATGATGAAAAATCCGGTCTCAACTGCCTCAGAACTGCTGTAGAGGATGGCCTAGCCGGTAATGAGCCTCCCTAATGCTGGAATCACACTTGTTTGCTGTAGGTTGTGATGATAAGGATAGACGATAGAGACCTTTTGATTCAAAACCGGTGCCAATCAGCTGGTTTGTTCCTAGTTTCTGAAAGAAACAATATTCTGGATAAAAGTGAGCAGAACAGTTGTTCTGTTTAGTGAGTTGGCTTATAGAACAAAGGTTGTCTGGAAAGTCTGGGACGAACAATACAGAGGACATTTTTAATGGTCTAGAGTGACTAACTGATCCAATGCCACGAACGGGGCACGAGGATCCATTAGCTACTCGAACTGGTGGGTGAGAGATATACTGGAGATTAGATAAGATACCTTTGTTCCCAGTCATATGATGAGTTGCTCCAGAATCAGCAACCCAAGATGGATCAGGACTAGAAAATGTACCTGACTAAGTGGAGTTGGCTTGAGGACGTGGAGGAGGAGGTTGAGAACTATTGGGACAGTTCGGATAATTGTATTTGGTATGCCCTTTTCCTTTGCAGTAGTGACAGTTGTTTGGGCAGTTATACTTTGCATGTCCAGGCTCATGACATAAATGACAGATAAGATCACTGCCCTGTCCATCATTTCCACGCCTAGTACCTCTTTTGAAGAAATATCCCTCTGGACTTTTACTAATCATGGCAGAAGATAAAAAGTACTCGGATCAGAAAATTAACCAGATAGGCTTGACCGGAAAATGAAATAGGAAAAACTGCGAAAATCCGGTGGCCGGAGTCGGTCTCACGCGCCCTCACGCGCAGCTGACCGGAATAGTTCGGCGGTGCAGCGGCGGCGCGTGGCGGCGCGTCACGGTGGTTCAGGCGACGAGGTTTTCAGGGTTTGTTCGGAATTTAATGGTGATTACAGTGGTACCAGAGGTGAGACCCCACTCGCCGAAAAAACGGCTAGATATAGCTTTTTTGGGCGAACTGTGGCGGTGTTTGGGCGGCGCGTTCAGCGGCGGATCGTACTGAAATTTTGAGGGTTTGTAATTTGAGTGATTCCGAGTTGAATGGTACTGGTGGTGAGATGTAATTGTGAGCGTAAGATGTCGCGCTGGAGAACAGACGTGGATCGTGATAGATGGCCGGAAAACAAGATAGATGGCCGAAAAATACGTTTTTATATAGTGATGGTGTGACTGGTGGTGACCGGAAGTTAGCCGGGAATGGTCACCGGAACGGATAGAATTCTTTTTTCTGATGTGGAAGGTCAGACAAGGCTGCAACCACAGAGCATAATAAGAATCCTAAATCGTGGCTGTGATACCATGTAAACTGAATTGTATTGAATGAAGGTGTGTCAATTACAAATTAATAAGCCCTCTATTTATAGGGAGAGAGAGGGACCAAAAGGAAATAAACAATTACACTAGAACCTGTTGATGGAGTTGGTGACTTGCTCCATGTTCATATATTTACAACTAACACTTAGCAAGCATCTCTGCCTGGAATTAGAGAATGACAAATATCAAGGACCGCGAAAAAACCAAAATCAAAAGATAGAAAGAAAGAAGACATGATTTCAAATCGCCAATATACCTCACGTTTATCAGTTATCGCTCGTTCTATAATCTCATTAAGGCGATTATCACATTTGCTTTTGTATAAAACCTGGTGAAGAAAGGAGGTGAGAACACATGTCTTCCCATATATAGTGTATAATGCAGTAAATTTATAGGCAGGCGTTGATCCATATATTGAGAAGAATGGCTACTCACGAGATCTTGCATTTTATTCCTGTAGAAGGCCATCTTTTCTCTAGAATCCATAATTTCCTTCTCATCTTCAACCTTTTAACACCAATGGAAACCAATCGACAGTGAGCATTCTAAAGAGGATAAAAAATGTCGCATGGATAAATTGACAGTATATGCGTAATTAAATTCCAAATCTATCAGAAACAAATAAAACTTTACCACTTGTTCTGCTTGGGTTGTCTCTAGAGCAACTGAACGAGAAGTATTTTGATCACCATTACTGAGCTGATGTGCATGAGAGTTATCCATGGAGGGCATCGGTCCTTTCGGCTGATTATATTGTATTGGTTGGGCACCAGGCATGGGAGGCCTCATATTAGCATGCAACATTTGTTGGGCGGCTGCCTGCTGGGGTGCAGAACCTGAAGACAAAAGGTTCGATAACATTCAGAACAGGTTGTCTTCATCAATTTTTATTTTCTCAACTATCTGAGGGACCCTTACTAAAATTAACATGTTTCAACCCAGCCCGTTTTGGCATGTCTCAAGCCACCCAACTCCCCATTTTGCAACTATAAATATATGTCTACATGATGTATAGAGGTATACCAGGATTAGCTACCCAACCAGCAGGTCTATATGAAGGATTGGGTGGGCCCGTGAGAGACAGCAGAGTTTCATCCAGCAGGACATTACTAGGAAGTGTTGGTGGAAGATTCTGGCCTTCTCTGTATCGCTCCATGAGATAGAGAGCGACACATAACTCCCTCACCGAATGCATGCTGTCATTATCTTGATCAGACAAGTCCCACACCTGTTTCAAAATTTCTGTAGAAGAACAATGAGAACATTACGGCTTGGCGTGTTCATAGGAAATCTATTATGAAAGCCATTTCACTAGAGAGTAAATCATTTTACAAGAAAGAGTTGAATAAGGCATTAATGATCTCTTAAATTAAGTTACTAGTATTTACCTCTTGGTAGTCTCCAACTTAAAAATAAGCTGCGAGCCTGATCACCAGTGATTTTCCCATCTCTGTCAGAGTCGACTTCCATGAACACTTTCATATACTTGTTAATACCAGCCCGCGTCATTTTTGGCCATTGAGGTAACGATGGCCCACCTGACTGTAGTGGAGCATTTTGAGTTGGGGCCTGTTGATTTGGTCTTGGTAGAGATGGCCCTGCTGACTGTACTGGAAAAAGCATTCAATGCACCAAGTGGGTCTATCTTGGCTGGAGTCTGGGGCTCAGAAGTTACAGGAGCAATTGTGGAAGAAGAACGGGTGGAATGCTTGCAGTTTGTGTTGGCATTGAGGATGATGACGGTTTGGATATAGATTGGGAAGCAGAAAACAAGTCACCTCCAAACATAGCGGCAGAAGTAATTGCATTTCCTCCAACAGATGGTCTAGGAGCTGTGAAAGATGAGGATGATAGCGGCTCTTGGGGTTTCGGTACAGTAGCCCCAACACCTCTGCCCCCAAGCCACTCACCCGAGACATTAGAGTTTGATAGACCAGCACCAGCCAGACCACCCCCTGCCGAAAAACTAGGACCACCAACACTCTGTGATGGAAGAGGCCCGCTCTGAGGTGGTGGCTGCCTCATTGACTGATTTCCTTGAGGTGCAAAATACCGTGCAGAAGGTGGAGCAACTGAAGGAGGAGCCATTGAATTAGGAGGCCCCTGTGATCTTATGCCTAAAGTTTGAGTTTGCATTGAATTAACAACCCCGGGCTGTTGCGTGGGAGGGCGTGGGGCCATTGAATTGACAATCCCAGGCTGCTGTGTAGGAGGACGTGGCCCCATTGCATTTCGTTGAGCAGGAGGCAGAGCTGCAAGATTAATCTGTGGAGCAGGGATTTTAGATGTAGCAGGTCCATATAATGCCGTCTTTATTATATCTGGTGTTAGTTCTCTTTTACTTTGTGCAACAGTTACAAGCTTAAGAGCATTATAGAATTCCTGACGGCCAAGGAAGCCAGTGCGGTTCTGATCAGCGTGTTGCCATATCTGCAATCAAATACAGTAATATATCATCATAAGAAACATGACCCAGATGCATGGTTAAACTGTTCATTTTTGTCAAAGTATAGTCCTATAATCTTCTTAGGATTCGATCAGAGATCAAAGACACACCAAGAAGAATGAGAGACTATTCACGTCTATCTAACAAAGTAATTTTGTATGCATAGTAAGCGGCGTTATTTTGTATACAGTCTAGATGGAACAGTTTTGACTCATCGAACTAGTAATCATATTTAATACATTTGTTATTCATAATATTATAGGAGAGCGGCCAAGCCTGTTAACCTTTCTTACATGACGCAAAAATAAATAAAAAAATTATCCACAATGGCATGTAAATTACTAGAATGTGAATAACATTTAGATATGCAGCTAAACGCTCGCCTAAATATAGATTTCATGCCTGGCTTAACCTCGAAAGTGAGATCGCACCTGGCTCAACTGTTCATGGGTAGAGACTAGAGAGCACTAACCAGTGCAATACTCTTTAGGTTGGTATCATTATCACTTGTTATCGAAGGATTACTCTAAGGAACTATCAGACGGTTTGGACCAAATTGTAAGTTGGAAGACCTTTACACTTAAAAAATTGAAAAAACATTGGACCAGTAATCATTACAAGGCATTGTCTCCCCACCATGCCTCCTCGTTTTCATACAGGAATCAAGTTCAACAGTTAAATCAAAACTATTACTAGCCTCATCGAGCACGTGCCAAGAGCAATATTACATTTACATTTGCCGGTCCATTAGCAATCAACCACTACGCCTTTTGTGTGTATAAAAGACCAAGATTAATCTTGACTTTCACTGTCATATCGCCATCTTCTATAAAACAGGCTCATTTATAACTTGTTAGCAGAATTGCACAGTTTCCACTTGATGTTATTTAACGAACATTGCAACATTTCACAAATTGTTATAAAAATGGTTTGGGATAAAGGTAACTAGTTGATAGCGATTGTTGCAATTCATTGATACAATTGGGTATGTTTTAAAAAAGTCATTATATAAGATATCATCGACAAACATTTCTAGAACAACATGTAACTGCATATAGAGTCTGTCTCAAAAAAAAAAAAAAAAAAAAAAAAAAACTGAAATTTGATACTAGCAATCGAAAAATTGAAATTATGAATTGAATAATTTACCTTTGAAGAATAAGCGGAGCTGAAGCCGTTGTTTTTAACAATTGAAATTTTACTTTTATTTGGGGCTGTAATCATTTCAAGTTGAAATTATCAATTGAATAATGAACTCAAGATAGAAAAATAAAAAGATATTTTTATGGTTACTTATCTATAATATGTATAATTTCTAAAATTTTAAGACTTACAAGAAATTAAGCATGTTTTACAACACTTTAATGCATACAATTTTCAGACTTACAACAAAATAAGCATAGTGTACAACAAAATAAGCATGGTGTAATTTTCAGACTTACAACATTAATGCTATTAAAGTGGTCAATGTTATTAATGACTACTACTTACCAGAAAAGAAACATAGTGTACAACACTTTAATGCACATAATTTCAGACGTACAAGACAAGAAGCATATTGTACAACAAAACACCACATTAATGCTATTTAATGTAGTCAATTAATTAACTGGTCAATAAATACAATTAATACAGTTATTAAAACACCTCTTACATAAGAAATACAAATTATCAAGCATATTGTACAACTAAATTAAACACAATTCTTGCATTAAATTTTACTAATACAAATAATAAAGCACATTATACAAATATTCAAGCCCGAACGGGCAACGGGCCAAATGGGCTTGAGCCCGCCCAAACGGGGCGCGGCCCAAACGGGGCTCGACGGCCGAACAGGCACGGGCCAACGGGTTCGAGCCCGAAACGGGCACGGACTATACAAATTCTTGATATCCTAAATTTATTGTCAAAAAGAACATTAATAAACTAAAATACATTGATTCACCGATAATTCTTAATTTATGCAACTAAGAATTGGGTTTTTGGTGTGGAATTGAATTGATAATTGGGGTTTTTTTTTTTTTTTTTTTTTTTTTTTTTTTTTTTTTTTTTTTTTTTTGGCTATATCTAATTTTAATCATGATTTGTTATTATTATTTAAAAGATAGTTTGATGCTAATGTGGTTTAAATGTAAATCCTCACGTTTTTTTATTTTCTTTTCTTTTCTTTTCTTTTGGTTTTTTTCAGTTTTGGTATGAAACATATTTATATTTATAATATAACAAGTGAATAATTGAATTGAAATGAATATAATTGAAATGAACAGGCAGTTGGTTTTGGTGGTGATGTACGGAACCAATAGGATGCAAAAGGAATTGTTGAGTCAACGGTCAAACATTTAGGAAAACTCGGTATTTTAGTCAAAGCTGCTGCTGGCAATTTCCTTGTTTCCCCCGAAGACCTCTCCCCCAATGGCTTTCTTTCTTACTTATCTTTTATATAATAAAACATAACCCCTAGTGGGAACTTTTACATTTCAAAAAAATCAAATCATACCTTATTAAGTAATATTTTTTTAATAAATATTTATTTATCTTAAGTTTTTTTAATTAAAAAGACTAAATATTTCCTTATTTGTCCAAAAGCTATAAAAAAACGTTTTTGGGGGAAATTATATAAAAGATTGGTATAAAAATATACGTGTCAAAAATCTGAAAAAGTAAAACTTAAAGAAAGCGGGGAGATTTACAAAAACGTAAGGGTTAAAACTAAAATTATAACAAACAAACCAAAGTTCTTCTCACTTTCGGTATTCATTCGACACAGAAGACACACCCACACAAAGAAACACAATAAGCGACTAAAAAAACTGACGACACCCAAAAATAAAACAGACGGCGACTAACAATACTTTCATTCATCATCGCTCAATCTTATTAATCAAAGGTATGTTTTTTGGTTAATGGATTAAAGGTGTATTAATCTATTACTTATTAATTTATCTACTAATCTAGGGTTTTTATTTTTTGGGTAATTAATTTATGGGTTTGTGTTATTGTGCTTTAATTTATGCGTTAGGGCTTATTTTTCGTAATAACTTTTGGTACAATTTCGTGTTAATTTGCTAGATCATTGATAATAGTGGTGGTCAGTTTGGCCGCGAAGGAGATGTGAAACTGAAAATGGGAATATTGTTTCATATTATCTACATAGCATTAATGATGAAAATAGCTAAATTTGATTATTTTCCTGTATGCACCCCTCTCCAACCTCTTTTAACGAGGTGTTTCAATGCATGTTTAAACAGTGATGTAGCAGCCTTGGTGTCTTATGAAGGTGACGGATACAACATCTGCATAATCAATGAAAGGCAAAGAGTGCATAATGTGACAAATGGCAAATTTCCACCTATATTTTAATAATAAATGTCTATTCATTATTGCCTAACTATTAGATTAAACATTTATGTGTTTACATAACGATCACGGGAAACAAACTCGCACTCTGTAGAGTACAGTAACTCACCAAAACTATTTGATTTTTATCAGAAAAGGTGAAATTTTCACTTTCTGACATTTAAAGACACCAACATTACAAAAACGAGAGGTTATCTCGTTTTCCCGAAAAACGACACCACACGCGTACTGACAACACATTGATAACAATTAAATTTTTAAATTTCATTCCGGAGTCAATAGATTTTATTCTATGTCAGTCTGATAAAAATCGACACCTGGACTACATCTTCCGTGCTCACGACAACCCAGAAAACACTAATCAAGTCGGATTTCCGCAAAACCCGGGATACACTTAAACCAAATAATTTCACACTCACCTTTTATTTAAAAACCCTAACACTTACTTTTATTAACACCTACTTTTATTAACACTTACTTCTATTTTATTAACACCTTTTATTTAAAAATAAATAATACATATACTCATTTGTTTTCTTCTCCTCTCTCTCTCCATCCCCACTCTCCGTTGCCCTTAATCTCTGCTTCCACCATAACAATAAAACCGCCGCCTCCCTTTGTCTCATCTCCTAGATAAAAAAAAAAACAACAAGAGTGGTGGCCATGAATCTTTTACCATTTTCCTTGTGTCCAAAGGAGGACAACTACCACTCCGATCTTCAAGTCCCATGGTCCGCGCTTGGAGCCAAGAGAGTACAAGAGCAAGGACTAGGGTTTCTCTTTTAAGCTATAGAGCGTCTGTAGATGAAGAGAGAGGGAATCAAACTTTCCTTGGTTATCTTTTATTAACTCAGCCGATCCACAAAATTCCACACACACTCAAAGCTAACTACCAAATAAAAATAGTGAGGTTATAATCGGTTCTGAGAAAGGAGCGTGTTCAAGAGCGAAGGGGGTGTGTGGAATTACTTGTTTGGGATCGGATCTGGGTTTTGTTTGTCTGTCTTCTTTTCAAAGTATTGTAAGAACCCTAATCTAAACTCTTTTATTTCAGTCGAATCTGTGAGTGTTTATGTTGTTAGTTTTGTTTAAACCCGATTATGAATAATCGACTGGAATCTTGTAAATGGGTTTTTGTTATCGTAGAATTGATGAATTAGTTTTTTTTTATGAAAACTTGAATCGGTTCAAATAAAGAAATGACGAGTTGATGAATTTGTGCTAACTCGAATCATTTTAGAATGTTATATAAAATGTTGTGTTGAAACTTTGTGTGGTAGCGTTTTCTAATAAGTAAAACTGGAATTACTTTTGGCTCGGTTTTGATAACGTGTGGTTCGTTGTCATTGTTCTTGGATCGTACACATATCGGGTCTAAATTGTTGATGTAGAGTCTAGTATAGGATTGGTTAGTCATAATCTTGCGATGTTACTAAGTTAGCATCCCTTTATGCTCAAAGTCGTGTGTTCGAGTTGTACTCGAAACTATTTGGATTTTGAGGTAAAGGGGTTAAACCTTTGCTCGTATATGGAGGGTTTTGTTCTAGAGTCATATTAGTCGAAATATTGATCTTAAGAATCTTGCACGCATTATGTTTGTGTTAATGTCTAAAAGAAAGTCCATCCTGAAAATGAAGTTAGTGAATGGTGTAGCTATGCTCACACCTTCATGCTTATGTTCGCCACATACTGGATTTATGTGTTCATGTATTTCTCAAAGTTGTTTGGTTTTTATTCTCGGTTACGTTGTGTCCATACTTGTACTCGCACTGAGTGGTATATACTAGTGTTGATTTCTCATTTGTGGGTGCTCGAGGTATGCTAGTACTTAGACTCGTGGCGCAAGTTGTACTCGTGGTTGAGTCGAGTGGTACTCGACTCAA
Organism: Artemisia tridentata subsp. tridentata; assembly: GCA_021014915.2. Classification (NCBI taxonomy): domain Eukaryota; kingdom Viridiplantae; phylum Streptophyta; class Magnoliopsida; order Asterales; family Asteraceae; genus Artemisia; species Artemisia tridentata. The sequence continues at coordinate 43,311,619 of CP139508.1, forward strand.
GGACCCTCCTTGTTGTTCCTATTACTTCGGTGTATAACACCCCAAAAGGGTGCTCGTCACACCACCTATCGCTAGTTCTTGATAGTAACTTCGGACCTTGTTGCGAGCTTCGTCATCCACTCAAAAACTTTTTTTGAAAATAGTGGCAAGTGAAACTGCCATTCAATGTGTTAAAGACAATTTCCAGCAAAGCTATGACTTCATTTTTGTTACTGCATTCCTTACTTCTTGTGCTACTGTATTGTTTTAACACTTGGGCCACAACCCATTTAAATTAATTTTGGCCAAGTCCATTAGTGATGGTGGTCTTGGACCAGTCCAACGCCAAAACAAAACAAAAAGGGCTATCTTTGAATTATTAGTTTGCCATTTAAAAGCCCAACAGGCCATAGCCTATTTCCGTTAATTTCACTCGGGCCGCAGCCCACCCCCTCCTCGTTACCTATTTTCGTCATTTATAATTCGTCATGTTTTCTTTACAAGCAACCGTTCGTTATACACGACGACTATAAAAATAACTCGACACTTATTTGATATAAACTTGTAAAATTATTTTTTTAACACACGACGACCAACGAAATAGCGAAATATAAAAACCTGACTATTAATATATGTTTTGCAAAACTTATAATTTATTAACGCAAAAATATAGTATTTTTCAAAATACCATTTTCTCACAAATTATATTACTAAAGCCTTATTTTCAACTTTATTTATTCTTCCGCAAGTATATATATATAAATATATACGCGCGCACAATCAACTAACCACCGACCGTTCTATGACCGTACACATCGTCATCTTATAATTATTATCCTTCCGTACGTACCTTTCCGCTCATCGCTAAATCAAAAATCGCTATTCCTATTCTTTTGTACGTTCGTACAACCCGACGAGCCAACAACTTTAAATATTAAAAACTGGGTTTTCACTTAAATGCTGCCACACCAGCAACACCAACATAAACTTTTGAAATAATTGAAACCTTTGAACTCGAATGATGAACTAAAACATACTTTACTAATCTAGGTCGCGTGTCGGTGCTGCACTCTAATTGAAATACTTGTGATTACGCTACTACTTGTCAAGGTGAGTTCATGGCCCCTACTTTTACTCGTTTTACAACTGTTTTGGGGGAGAATACATGCTCGTTCTTAACTAAACTCAATGACTGATTATCTGAAAAATGCGAACTGTTTATTCAATATTCGACTGTTTTGCTGAAATACTAGATTGTTCACTCGCATGCACTATATGCATACATGACACATACATTGACCAGGTGTACTGAACTGTTTACTCAATACTTGATTGTTTTGCTGAAATACTAGAATGTTCACTCGAATGCATTACATGAATACATGACACACACTTCGACCAGGGGTACTGGGCGAACACATATATCAGGACCAGGTGTAACGGTCACATGACCGGGTGTAACGGTCACATTACCGAGTGTAACAGACATACTACCAAGTGTAATGGTCATTTCGAGTGTACCGCTTAACCAAACAATACATTACTTCTGTTTACCAGGAACAAATCTTATTTGGCAGCGGGTTGTAAACACACAGGTTGCAAGTCTTGTATGGGCGGGACTTGGGACTGAGTGGATTTACAATGCCTTTGCCGGGAAATCGTTATTCAAATGCTTTACATTTTACACTAAACTCTATGAACTCACCAACCTCGTGTTGACACTTTTAGCATGTATTTTCAGGTTTAAGGCGATAATCTAGTTGTGAAGGCTTTTGGCATGGCATGGCATGGTCATAGAAGACTCTGATATATTTGGGACCACTTGAAATCTTTTATGGGCTTATGTTTCCGCACTATTTTTGAAATGTTGTAAACCAATCACTTTTGAATATGAAATCTATTTTAAATGGTTGAGGTAAAACCATTCTTTATACTTTGTGTTGTGATACCAATTTAGTAGCACCCAAACATGTATGCTTCCGCTAAACCAGATTTGGGGGTGTTACAGATTGGCATCAGAGCCTAGGTTATAGAGAACTGGGTATTTTTCAAACCTAGACTATAACCACTTTTACAAAAAAAACAAAACCCTATGACCGCCACATGCCTGCCTGCCGAGCTGATGCCTCACTTGTGATTTTTATTGCTAGTATAATTGATGAGATGTGCACACTATTATTGGATAGGTATATCCATCTACTTTTACTATCTACTATAAGTATCTTCGACATACTTATACGCACGCATCACACTCGTCGTAGCATTACGCCTTTTCTCTATGCAATCTCATCAATCGTCCTCGAGTGTGGACATCCGCCTTAATTTTTTTTTAGCAACCTTTAAAAGTAAGGGATATATTACTGGTGTAACTAAGCTAACTATTCCAAAATTTATTGAACCTCGGTGGAATATAGACTGATCACCTATATTCGACCAGGGACAGTGGGACATAGCCTGATCACCTATGTCCGACTCAGAGGTAAATTTTGCAATACTCAGAGTAGTTATACTAGAAGTTATGTCCAGATTGATTTTCTACTTGATTTTTGAAAGTCTTAGAAATTTTTGCGTGTGTACTTAATCATTGCCTAACGTAAACATTCACATCTGCACACAACACACTGGCATCATAACACCTTATGAACCATAATACACCGGCACCGCTATACCTCTCCATGATATGGAATTCCCGTTTATCACCGTCTCACCATAATTTGCATCGGGTCGGTTGGATCCGATTGGCACCGTTTGAACCCGAATTACTTATTTGTAACTCCTCGAGATTGTAATAAGCCAGTTAAGCTTATCGGAGCGTTCGGAATTGATCTTAGCTACATTTGAATTTGAATTCGGCTACGTTTGGAACTGATTTTGAACTATGGATCGCTGGAGTTACGATTTTGAACCTCATTCGGGATTTGGATTTATTATCCAGCTTTGTTTTTATTGTGGTTTCGTTACAGTCACCTCCACCTCAAACCCTACACTCAACCGATGTTGTACCTCCCGCGGTAAGTACTAAGTATGTAAGACCCGAAAATTTCGAACATCTGAAATACCCAAAATACCCCTCTAATTTTAAACTTTTGAAGAGACGTTAATTATTCAAGACATTACATTCCGATGTGGACCTAAGTATTTAATCCGTTCATATTTTGAAACACCAACATTATACGAATATTAAAACTTAGGCTAAAATAATTTATGCACGTTTAAACCTATGTCACGTTTTCAATTTTGTCCTAGCCGAATTTATGTCTATTTCACAAACGTATGAAGACCCGTATATTGACTACATGCATGATTGATTTGTTTCCTTCTATCACTCCACAATTTCGGCTAAACCTTCCACTTTTTAAACCATATCACACGTTTTGTCATTGACCAAATCCCACAATATTATTTATCATGACACACTCATAAACTTTCCAAGTCATTGTACTTCAAGAGATAAAAATTCGTTAATTTTGTATGTATCCTAAACCAAATTAGAGACACATTCCAGCTGGCATTCATATTTCTCTCAAGACCAAATTTTTTTTATAACTTGTACATAACATGTGAGATTTAAAAAGGGAAAAGATGCATTGTGATTTTTCAAAATCAAAAGTCTGATCTTGACCTCCCTTTATGCTCGGCCTAACACACCCCTATATCTCCACATTCATCTCACTTGTTTAACCTACATTTACACATTCAACAACAAACATAAAACCCTAGAGAAATATACAAATTCGGCTGCTATTGATTCTTGGGTCAAGCTGTACAAAGACGAGGCAGAAAAGGTGGGTGATCCGTTTTGTGGTGTTACAGCGTGGGTGTGATCACGAGCAAAGGGTGTTGGTTCGAAGAAGGGTATCGTGTTCGAAAGGAGCGTGAGTCGTGGTCTTCTTTCTGTTTCATTGTGTTCAGTCTCCTAGGTATTTCGACCTCTTTTGTTTTCATGCATGAGTATACGACTTACATATATATATATATAATCTAAATAAATCATGCAACACAAAACATGCGTCTGTCGACTGCTGTTCTGTTCTCTATTCGATTATGTTGTGATCATGCGCTTTTAATCTGGTCTTGTAAACCTGCATGTGATGTCTATCTACACAATATACAACCTGAGATAAACCTATAAATGAAGAGTGTGTTATCAGATTTGAAATGGGTTTAAGCGTTGAATTGTTTTGCTTATTCATCACGTGGTGTGTTTGCATGTGACTTTGGTGGGTCAAGTAAAGTTTAAAAACCTGTTGATAATGATCAGTTAACGTGGCGTATAATATGGAGAACCTAGGCTATGAATGTTAAAGCGAGAGTATGATTTTATGTGAGTGTTTTCATGGTGTTTGGCTCACTAATATATTCTGGTCTCGTTATAATATTATGTGTGATTAGATCTGTTTTGCGTCATGTGTAAGTGAGTTAGAATGGGCTGGAAACTTGTGAATTCATGTGTGTGTCGTGTGAGTTAAAAACCCGAATAGAATACATGTATAAAAAAAAAGAAGGTGAACGAGTGTGTTTGAATTAATATATCATGTCGTGAATGTGAAGTGTGTGTGGGTACCATGTGATAGTAGTAGGGCTATGTTTGTATGCGTTGTATATGTAGTTTAAAATTGATAAAAGGACGCGTGTATGTCAGGTCTAAAATGGGTAAAAGATTTGTGATTTTGGATGTGCAATATGGGTCGATTAGGGTGTGGGTTTGGTTTGCGAAATGAGTTATTTGGGTTTGTGTAGGTCTCGCTATATAGAGTTAACGAGAAGTTGTAATAAGGTTGGTATTCGTTCGGTTTGAAAGGGTTTTGGTTAAGTAGTCACAATGAGTCGAAAATGTAAAAGGTGCACAAGAGGGTTTTCGGGTCGTTTTTGTATCAAATAGATTTGTCAAAAGACGAGGTCGAGTGCGTAGTCATTTGGTTTTCCATTATTAAAAAAATTGTCATTATTAAACCCTAATCTATAATAATGATCATTTTGAGCACTTAAACATAATTAAATGTTAATTGTATCATATTTGGCTAATCTTGCTAATTAGGGGAACTTACTAAATATGGAAACTTACTATTTTTAGAAAATTACAAATCTGGAAAGTTACTAAAAATAGAAAGCGACTAAACTAAGTAATCTGACTTAAATGAGATATTAAGACGACCATGTGTTCGTGTAGATTCACTGAAGATGGAGTTTGCTTCCGACCTTTGTATTTTCTGTCGTGTTTTCATTTGCGGTATAAGGTACAGATATTCTGACCTTTTCTTTTAAGGTTTCTCATGATCTCTTTCATATTCTGATCCGTAAATTTTCTGAGTTGATTGCTATGATTCCCTTTCGCTTGAACCTTCTCTGTTGACCCCATTTGCTATGACCTCTGATATGAAGCTATGTTATCAAGACCTTTTATAATTATGCCTTGAAAATGTTTTGAGAAAAATCATTTTAAAAAGATGTTTATCAATGAGGCGAAACCACTTTTATATCAAATGTTACTAACTTTTGTGAATACTATAGTTGGAAGACTATTTTTATGAAAAACCGTTTTGAAAGATTATTTTGATGAAAACCCCTTTAAAGGATAGTTTTATGAAAATCATGAATAAAGGATTGTTTAAAATGGACTTTTGATAGAAACTTTTGAAATGAACTTTTGATCTGAACCTTGACTTGATTACTTAATATGAACCTTGATCTGGTAAACTCTGATTTGGACCTTGGCATCACATCTGATATATCTGTTATTAACCATCTGTTATGAACCTATTATGATGAACCTTATGATATGACACATCTGATATGATATGATATGACTCTTAGTTTGATACCCGAGCCACCTTTCTGTTACCTAGCCAGGAAGGTAACCTGGCCGTGTCTGTGATGCACCACTGGCATGACTCATGTGTGGGTGAGTGATTCCTCACACCGTCCCCATTCTGATTATGATATGCGCATTACTTTGATTATGATTATATATGTTTCTGGGGGGCGTATGGATTGCAATCCTAGATCTGATCTGTTTAGTGGATTTAATCTGATATGATATGACTTGTCTGGTGACTGGTGCTGTGTGCAATACACGCCTTTCACATATATCTGGGAGCTAGCTACTCCATTTGAAGAATGAGGACACCCCTCATATTATCTGATTATCTGAGAGGTCTCCCCTCTATATGATTATGAAGATTTATGGTTACGATATGATATGATCTGTTCTGGGCTCGTGGTGGATTACTATCCCTTTCTCTTTCCCTTATACTTATTCATTGACTTATCTCTTGAACCATACTACATCTGTTTGACCTTTGTTTCTGTACATTTCTCTATTTCCGTTTGTTATCGTTATATCTGTTCACTGGGCTTTTTAAGCTCAGCCGCACGTTTTCTTTTCGTGTGCGGCAGGTTATAAGCAGGATGACGGGTTTGGGTATGATGAAGAGACCTTTGGACTTAGAAGACCTTGACAGTTATTCTGAAGTGGAAGTCATTAGAAAGATTTCATTTGCAGTCTTAGTATTTAGTTTTGATTCATTCCTGACCTTGAAATGTTAGTATTTCATTTGTAACCTTTGACAAGTTATTGTATTACTATTGAAGTATGCTTTGTTTGATCTGATATGAAACCATTAACGTGACATCTTTACCCTTGCCGGGTTGGGGTGTTACAATTTATGGTATCAGAGACAGGCTGCGATTCGTAATACATTTACCCTTGACCTGTGTAAGTTAGGACCATTAAGCCTCCCTGTAGGCGCTCGTAAGATAACCTTTAAAAATTTGCATTAGGATCTCCCCATAGGAATCTAAGTTTTGACCAGTGAGGAATGGGTAGACTATAAGACATTTGTTTAAACATCTTTGCTTCCGCATCACTCTGATTTGTGCCTTACTTTTGGTTAGATCCCGCTGATATCACTTTGGAAAGCGAAAGCTTATGTTTTGCACCACCTAAAATTCGAACCTGATTAAATTGGAAGGCATTTAGAAATTTCATAATAATTGCCTGACACTATTTGATCCTTATCTTCAGATTTTGACGCTGATATCTGATTCTTTCGTTAATTATTTTGACGCCTCTTCGGGCACTCTGAGAACCTCCATGGCGATAACGTACTGGATATGTTTTGACTATCTTTTGCTTTTGATAAGTATTTATGAATCTTCCGACATTATTCAATTTCGTTTCACCCATCTCTGTCCTTATAAGAAGCCTTGTGGTGTGTAACCACGGGTATAAGAATGTTTTTCCCCTCACTTCTGAATGATAAAGTTTTGATTTGCGAGCCATCTTTCTTTGGATAACTAACTTCGATTCTTTTCTGACAAGGGATTTGTTGAGTGATCAGTCAAATATTGACAACTACCCTTCTATGTCTCACCTCTGATGGTTGTAATAATTTTGAACTCCTTACCATGATTACCGATTGTTGAACGTTTCTATCACTCTGGAGAGTCGTGTGTTACTTTCGTGGTATGAAGTTTTCCTAGAAACCATTTCGTACACCAATGAATGAACCTTGTCTTGAGAGTTAATTGGCACCACCGAAGTGTGAAGTAGGATTTGACATGATACTGAGAGATGGTCTAGCCAGCAAGCGAAGACGTCTTTCAGATCATACCAGTTTGATTTGAGCAACCGGGAAGAGCAGCAACCGAAGACCAAGAAGTGAGTTTACTTAAGGGTATTTTCTGGGCGTGTTTCAGTTTCGTTCGCGATGAAGAAGGATGGCGACTGGAGAGAGCTGAACCATATTCTTGTTAGAAGCCAATATTCCTCCACCCTGAAACGACTATGTGTTTGTTTAAATTCGGAGCGCGAAGTTTTCTTTCTGATAAATTGATTTTATTCTTGAAATCTCCTTCCGTATTCGTAAACGACTGCTATGACGGTTAGTGACGCTAATAGTATTAGCTGTAAAACCCTAAAATCAAAAATGAGTAAAAAGACCAAAATGCCCCTGCTAGTTTAAAATTTAATTAAAAGCTTATAATGTATCAAATAAATTCCAAACTTCTGGCAATGCACATGTTATAATTCCAAATAATTTTCACAACATCAATCAACATTTATACAAGTGGCAAAATGACTAAAATACCCCTAGTAGTGCCGATTGGTTAATATTTAGTTATATTATGATTTAAAATGTATTAAATTACATAAAAAAGGAAATAATCAATCAAGAAATTATCCAACCAATTTTTCCGAAATCTTTGGTCCAATCCCCCCCCTTTCACCGGCCATGCCATTATTTAGTCAATCCTTATCATTTTCTTTTCCCTAAACAAATCCGAAAACCCTAAACTCTTCATAAAATTCGTTAGCCTCCATACGATTTTCTGAAGGTGTGTGACCATTTTTCCTGTGTTCTTCATCACCTAAAGGAAGCTAGAAAAATACATTGGAGGTCGTGTGGTGCTTGGTTCGAGTGTGGTGATTTTCCTTTCTATCGCTAGCACATAAGTAAGTTATTTCGATCATAATTCATTCGACACCTCAAAAATTCGTTTTTCATTTTTCTTGTGTCCTTTACATCATATGTGACCTATGAAAATTGGTTTCAAGATTTTTTAGATCGATCGTGAAGCTGTGGTGAATTTAGTTCGTTTTGGCCTATACGCGTGAGAAAGGATTTGTGCTAGCCATTCCTCACGTTCTAAATTCGGTTTGATATTTTTCCTGAGTCTCTTATGATCCTAGAACACCAAATAAAATTATTATAACATGTCATGCATGATCTACGAATTATTTGCTAATTAAATCAATAAAACGTGTGTAATTTATAAAATATAGCATGCGTATTTTTAAGGCTTCGAAATTATTTTATTCTTGTGTAATATAATTAATTATGACCTGGAAAAATAATGGAAGAATTGTCATGGCTTAAATATTGAGTTTGGAAATTATTTAGCTAATCGGATTTTGAGAAAAACGTATAAAAGGAAAAAGAAAACACATGCGATTTGATTCTTAGAATTAGGGTTTGTTAATATGATCTTGAATAGTGTTTAATCATGAGGTAATGATTAGATTTGAGTTGGGATCGATTAGGGTTCATTTTGTGAAGAAATGTAATTAACGATTTGAAATTAAATATGAAAGGGTGTGTTTTGTCAATAATAAAACTCATGGGCTATTTTTGTCATGCTATATAAATCATGTATAATCTGTAAAAATTATAAAATGAAGGGTCTATAGGTAAAATTCATGAGTAAATGAATTTAGATGTATTTGTTAATTCGAATTGTAAATTTAAATAATACAAGGACTAAACTTGTAATTTCTGAAAAGTTGTGGTCGAATTGTGTTATTAATGATATTCAGGGACTAAGGTGAAAATTTGGATATTTTTGGGCTAATATGTAATTATTATTAATTAATAATTTTAATGTAAATTTTAAGGACTTAATATGTAACCTTATTAAAATAGAGGGACCAAACTTGTAAATTCTAGAAACTTGGGGCTGTTTTGAATAAATAAATATATTCAGGGAATTATGTGTCATTTTGATAATTTAATGGCTTGACATGCAACTATTGGTAATTAAAGGTTGAAATTGTAAGTTTAAGGACTGAATATGTAATTTTGATAACTAGAGGGACTAAATGTGTGAATCATGAATAATTGTGGATACTTTCTTACAACATGATAAAATAAGTGTTCATGGAGTAATTTTGATAAAATAAGGGGCTAATGTGTAACTATGAATAATTGAAGGGTTAAAGTGTAACTTTTGTAACTAAGGGGTGTAAAGTGTAAATTGTGAGAACCTTAAGGACAAAAAGTGTAAATATGATAAAGATACTTTATTTCCAGCAAGTGTTAATCAAATTAAGCCATACACCAAGTATTTCTAAAAGTGGAAACCTTCTAATTATGGAAAGTTACTAAAAATGGAAAGGTGATTAACTAAGAATGATTTGTAATCCCCTTCTACTCCTCTAGGTGTGAAGAAGGAGAGACTTTGAGCTTTCCCCATTTCTGTGCTTGTTTCTACTTTGCTTTCGACATAAGGTACGGATACTCTACCCTTGTTAAGAAAGGGTGTCTTATCACCTATGCTTCGATGTTGAGTTATGAACCTTTGCTATGACCCTTTTGCTATGAACCCTTTTAATATGAACCTTTTCATATGACTTTGAGATTCACTTTTGACATGACCTTGAGATATGCTTTGATATGACTTTGAGATGAACCCGTTTGCATGACCTTGAGACTTGACTCTTAGTTTGATACCCGAGCCACCTTTTTGTTTCCTAGCCAGGAAGGTAACCTGGCCATGTCTGTGATGCACCACTGGCATGACTCCTGTGTGGGGGAGTGATTTCTCACGCCGTCCCCTTTTATATTATGATATGGCCATTATGATTTTGAGTATTATGATTTTGAGATGACTTTGAGTGGGGGCGTATGGATTGCAATCCTAGGCATGTATGTTAGTGGATTTTAACTATGACTTTGAGTATGACTTTGAGGTGACTGGTGCATGTGTGCTATACACGCCTTTCACATTTATGGGAGCTGATCACTCCACCCCTTTTGATACATGAGGACACCCCTCATATTATCTGGTTGCCTGAGAGGTATCCCCTCTGATTGTGAGATCTTGACTTTGAGTATTATGATGTTGAGATATGACTTTGAGTATGGGCTCGTGGTGGATGACTATCCTATATATCTTCCTTTTCTTCTTGCATTGATTATACCTTATGCCATTTCCATTACTTCATTATATTTCCGTTTCGTTATCTTTACTTGTATTATGTATCTGTTCACTGGGCTTTTTAAGCTCAGCCGCACGTTTTCTTTTCGTGTGCGGCAGGTTTTAGTTGGAAGATGGGTACGAGTGAAGAGACTTTTGGACTTAGAAGACTTGATAGTTTTGGCCTAGAGATGATTAGAAGTTATTTCATTGTTAGAAATTGTATTCGCTTTTATAACCTTGTAATTTCATTATTTCTTCTGTAACCATTGAGAATCTTTGTATTACGTTTGAATGTATGCTTGTTATATCTGATATGAAACCATTTGCGTGACATCTTTACCCTTGTCGGGTTGGGGTGTTACAATTATGGTATCAGAGAGACAGGCTGCGATTCGTAATACATTTACCCTTGGCCTGTGTAAGTTAGGACCACTAAGTTTTCCCTGTAGGCGCTCGTAGGACAACCTTTGAGAACTTGCTTTAGGATCTCCCTATAGGAACCTAAGTGAGGAATGGGTAGAATAAGACATCTGTGTGAGTATCATTGCTTCCGCATTACTCTGATTCGTGCCTTGCTTTTGATTAGAGTCGGTTGATATCTCTTTTGGAAATCAAAAGCTTATGCTTTGCACCACCTAGATTTGAACCTGATAAAATTTGGAAAGTATTGAGAAATTTCATAATTATTGGCAGACACTATTTGATCCTTATCCTCAGATTCCTTTTGGTAGTCATTTTGGATAAAGACTCTCAGTTGCCTCTGATTCTTTTGTTAATCACTTTGACGCCTCTTCAGGCATTCTGAGAACCCCCATGGCGATGACGTATTGGATATGTTTTGTTATTTGTCTTTTGTTTTGATAAGTACCTATGAATCTCCCGACCCTATTCGAGTTGTTTCACCCATCCATGTCCTTGCAGGAAGTCTTGTAGTTCATAACTACGGGTATAAGGATATTCTCATCGCATTTCCGAATAATAAGATTTACGTTGCCGATCTGCTTGATTAATTTTGACCGATCGCTCGTTCGATGATATTTTCGTGAATTTCTTGAGTTTCGAGTAAATTTTGACACCACCGAATTCTAATACCTAGTATCGTTTATGTCATTTTCAGCATGGCACCTCCAGCACGCCACAGATATCGTTGGACAACTAGGTTCGCCATCGGCCGGAAGAGGACCGGAAAATTGAGGAGGATTGCCAAGAGGATATTGATCCCCACTAGGATGTGGCCGGGCCGGATCGAAGAAAGAGGAGTGGTACGAGTTGAACCTCGCAATTTGTACGGATTTGTGGACCGCATAGAAGATGAAGGAAGATACACTTATGGGGGTTTCGCAAGCCAGCCACTTCCCCAGCCAGAAGGAAACCGGAACGGATGGATCAGCGAGGAAGAGGAGAAGGATTCAGACTTGGAATCTACTGCAAGTAAACCAATCTAAGCATGGAGTTAGGAGCCTAGTAGCTGTATTGTTTAGAATTTTATCTCGAATTTCTTATGGCATTAACGTTTCGCGTACCTCCGTTGAATTATGAGAATTTTCCGAATAAGATTTGAGAAATGTTTGAAATAAATTTTGTGCGATGTGTGCTTCACATTTGTAAATCTGTTAGAACTCATCTCAGCTATATAAGTCAGAACTTTAACTTTCCGCATTGGTTTTGGCATCCCTTGGAGTTATGTTGTTTCAAGTACTTAAGTGTTCCTAGAAACCATTTCGTATTTCAACGACTAAACCTTATCTTAGAAGCTTTTAGCGTTTGAACTCTCTGAACATGAGCATGGTGTTGAACATTGTTTAGCGTCCTGAACTTTTTGAATTTGAGTCCCCAATGGACCACTAAGTTTTGCACCGGCATAGGAAGTAAGATTTGACATGATTGTCTGGGTATCTGGCTAAGACGTCGGACAGATCATACCTATTCATTGGAACAAAAAAGGGAAGAGCATGGAGACTATTTTGCACCATGCTAGAAATTTGATGATCACTTGTGCAACTTGGGAGTTGGATATTGTTGAGACAATGGTGTTCCTTGCCTGATCTGGAGTTAACAACATCGGAGACTACCCTGAAGAGTGAAGACATTCCTTTTCAAGACAGAAGTTTTGGTGATACAGAAGAAGAAGTTTAGTCAAGACGGCGAACCCGGAGCTGATGAAGACGCACAGTCTCACTTCCCTATTCATCTTGGTTGTACTAAGATGAGTTGAGAGCGGAAGCGGACTGTATGATGAAGAGACTTAAGGATTATTCCCGAAATCCACAATACCTATCACATTATAAGAAGAACTGCAGGAGGCTCAGCGAACCAAACACAAGTTACTGATGATGGTTTTCACCTTCCGATGATAGACAGATGAAGACAGATTTACCAAGACTTGAAGAGGTTGGATGTGTTGAATGAGCGAAAGTTGTAAAACAAATCCTTCATTTTTGGAAGAATTGATTCTGTTCAGACCGGAATTCTTAGCGACTAAAATTCGCTTTAGTTGACTCTATTAAGTTTCGTCATATCGTTAAAAGATTCTCTTATGATCTAAGTTCTCGAGTAGCATATCAGTTGTGCCTATCTTCGTATGTTCAATGATAACCGATTTAAGAGTTTTTGGATAATGATGGGAGATATGATGTTAGTAACGGCGTACCTCACGTTAGTTCGGAAATCTGGAATTTTGATACTCGTGCGGATAGTTTTGTTTTCGTCTTTGGATTTTGACAATTGTAATTAGTTGATCTTTGATGACTATAGAAGTACTAGGTGGATTAAGATAGGTGGTTTTGATTACGACTTGAGATAAAGTATGACCATCATAAGGGCATAATTATGTGGTGCTAGTATTATGACGCCTGATCAACGTGATAATACTTACACCATATAGCGTGCACTCATCGTGGGCATAGGATATCTTAGGGAGTACCTAAGAAGCTTAGAATTTGACCTCTGATTAGAACATCCGCGATTTGTGAGACCTTGGATCCATTCTACTTATCCAGTTAATTGCTGTCTTTGATATGCGACTTGATACGTTTAAATACTCGACGAGCGTTTTGCTGACCTCTGCACTTCCGATAATAATCTTATATGCTATTATGGAGCTTCTGCTAATTAATGATATCTAGCGTTATGCTTTCTGTCTGTATGGATTCAATCTGTTCTGCTATGTATACGTTCCGCATTCATGAAGTCTGTTCATTTTGATCTGCTATGAGTTAAGATATGAGATTTTGGATTCTGAGAAAACAAGACTTGTTTGTTTATGAGGACACCTTTGGAAGGCTCTTTTGAAGCCGTGACTATTTGCAAAGCTGAAGAATTAATTTTGTACCACCCCATGGTTTCTACGAACCGATGTATTCTCGTTTCATTCGCCTAATCAATTCGATGTTAACCCTACATTTTGGTTGTACCTCCTCCTAGAAATTCGATTAGCATCCGTACATTGGAACGTTATCATTTTGGATTCAAGCTCAACGTAATGTGTCTCCGTTAGGCTTCGATTCGTTTCAATTCTGGCTCTTTGCAAATTTCGAGGACGAAATTTTTCTTTTTAGAGGGGAAGAAGTTGTAAAACCCTAAAATCAAAAATGAGTAAAAAGACCAAAATGCCCCTGCTAGTTTAAAATTTAATTAAAAGCTTATAATGTATCAAATAAATTCCAAACTTCTGGCAATGCACATGTTATAATTCCAAATAATTTTCACAACATCAATCAACATTTATACAAGTGGCAAAATGACTAAAATACCCCTAGTAGTGCCGATTGGTTAATATTTAGTTATATTATGATTTAAAATGTATTAAATTACATAAACAAGGAAATAATCAATCAAGAAATTATCCAACCAATTTTTCCGAAATCTTTGGTCCAATCCCCCCCCTTTCACCGGCCATGCCATTATTTAGTCAATCCTTATCATTTTCTTTTCCCTAAACAAATCCGAAAACCCTAAACTCTTCATAAAATTCGTTAGCCTCCATACGATTTTCTGAAGGTGTGTGACCATTTTTCCTGTGTTCTTCATCACCTAAAGGAAGCTATAAAAATACATTGGAGGTCGTGTGGTGCTTGGTTCGAGTGTGGTGATTTTCCTTTCTATCGCTAGCACATAAGTAAGTTATTTCGATCATAATTCATTCGACACCTCAAAAATTCGTTTTTCATTTTTCTTGTGTCCTTTACATCATATGTGACCTATGAAAATTGGTTTCAAGATTTTTAGATCGATCGTGAAGCTGTGGTGAATTTAGTTCGTTTTGGCCTATACGCATGAGAAAGGATTTGTGCTAGCCATTCCTCACGTTCTAAATTCGGTTTGATATTTTTCCTGAGTCTCTTATGATCCTAGAACACCAAATAAAATTATTATAACATGTCATGCATGATCTACGAATTATTTGCTAATTAAATCAATAAAACGTGTGTAATTTATAAAATATAGCATGCGTATTTTTAAGGCTTCGAAATTATTTTATTCTTGTGTAATAAAATTAATTATGACCTGGAAAAATAATGGAAGAATTGTCATGGCTTAAATATTGAGTTTGGAAATTATTTAGCTAATCGGATTTTGAGAAAAACGTATAAAAGGAAAAAGAATACACATGCGATTTGATTCTTAGAATTAGGGTTTGTTAATATGATCTTGAATAGTGTTTAATCATGAGGTAATGATTAGATTTGAGTTGGGATCGATTAGGGTTCATTTTGTGAAGAAATGTAATTAACGATTTGAAATTAAATATGAAAGGGTGTGTTTTGTCAATAATAAAACTCATGGGCTATTTTTGTCATGCTATATAAATCATGTATAATCTGTAAAAATTATAAAATGAAGGGTCTATAGGTAAAATTCATGAGTAAATGAATTTAGATGTATTTGTTAATTCGAATTGTAAATTTAAATAATACAAGGACTAAACTTGTAATTTCTGAAAAGTTGTGGTCGAATTGTGTTATTAATGATATTCAGGGACTAAGGTGAAAATTTGGATATTTTTGGGCTAATATGTAATTATTATTAATTAATAATTTTAATGTAAATTTTAAGGACTTAATATGTAACCTTATTAAAATAGAGGGACCAAACTTGTAAATTCTAGAAACTTGGGGCTGTTTTGAATAAATAAATATATTCAGGGAATTATGTGTCATTTTGATAATTTAATGGCTTGACATGCAACTATTGGTAATTAAAGGTTGAAATTGTAAGTTTAAGGACTGAATATGTAATTTTGATAACCAGAGGGACTAAATGTGTGAATCATGAATAATTGTGGATACTTTCTTACAACATGATAAAATAAGTGTTCATGGAGTAATTTTGATAAAATAAGGGGCTAATGTGTAACTATGAATAATTGAAGGGTTAAAGTGTAACTTTTGTAACTAAGGGGTGTAAAGTGTAAATTGTGAGAACCTTAAGGACAAAAAGTGTAAATATGATAAAGATACTTTATTTCCAGCAAGTGTTAATCAAATTAAGCCATACACCAAGTATTTCTAAAAGAGGAAACCTTCTAATTATGGAAAGTTACTTAAAATGGAAAGATGATCAATTAAGAGTGATTTGTAATCCCCTTCTACTCCTCTAGGTGTGAAGAAGGAGAGACTTTGAGCTTTCCCCCATTTCTGTGCTTGTTTCTACTTTGCTTTCGACATAAGGTACGGATACTCTACCCTTGTTAAGAAAGGGTGTCTTATCACCTATGCTTCGATGTTGAGTTATGAACCTTTGCTATGACCCTTTTGCTATGAACCTTTTGATATGAACCTTTTCATATGACTTTGAGATTCACTTTTGACATGACCTTGAGATATGCTTTGATATGACTTTGAGATGAACCCGTTTGCATGACCTTGAGACTTGACTCTTAGTTTGATACCCGAGCCACCTTTTTGTTTCCTAGCCAGGAAGGTAACCTGGCCATGTCTGTGATGCACCACTGGCATGACTCCTGTGTGGGGGAGTGATTTCTCACGCCGTCCCCTTTTATATTATGATATGGCCATTATGATTTTGAGTATTATGATTTTGAGATGACTTTGAGTGGGGGCGTATGGATTGCAATCCTAGGCATGTATGTTAGAGGATTTTAACTATGACTTTGAGTATGACTTTGAGGTGACTGGTGCATGTGTGCTATACACGCCTTTCACATTTATGGGAGCTGATCACTCCACCCCTTTTGATACATGAGGACACCCCTCATATTATCTGGTTGCCTGAGAGGTATCCCCTCTGATTGTGAGATCTTGACTTTGAGTATTATGATGTTGAGATATGACTTTGAGTATGGGCTCGTGGTGGATGACTATCCTATATATCTTCCTTTTCTTCTTGCATTGATTATACCTTATGCCATTTCCATTACTTCATTATATTTCCGTTTCGTTATCTTTACTTGTATTATGTATCTGTTCACTGGGCTTTTTTAGCTCAGCCGCACGTTTTCTTTTCGTGTGCGGCAGGTTTTAGTTGGAAGATGGGTACGAGTGAAGAGACTTTTGGACTTAGAAGACTTGATAGTTTTGGCCTAGAGATGATTAGAAGTTATTTCATTGTTAGAAATTGTATTCGCTTTTATAACCTTGTAATTTCATTATTTCTTCTGTAACCATTGAGAATCTTTGTATTACGTTTGAATGTATGCTTGTTATATCTGATATGAAACCATTTGCGTGACATCTTTACCCTTGTCGGGTTGGGGTGTTACATTAGCTAAAGCCTTGACTGTTTTGTGAAATTGATAAATGATGTTTTCTCGTAAGTACTTGGGCAAATGGTCATCGTATGACTTAATGGTACATTCGGAGACGAGAAAGAGCATGAAAATCATTGTTGCACCTTGTTAGAACTTGACGATCATTTGTGCATTCTGGGAGATGGATATTTGTTGAGACAACGGTGTTCTTTGCCTGACCTGGAGTTGACGACAATGGAGACTACCCTGAAGAATGAAGACATTCCTTACAGGGCAGAAGTGTTGGCGATGCAGATGAAGAAATTCTAGTCAAGATGGCGAATCTGGAGCTGATAAAGACATGCAGTCTCACTTCCCTATTCATCTTGGTTGTACTAAGATGAATTGAGAATGGAAGCAGACTAGATGATGGAGAGATTTAAAGATCGTGCCGGAAATCCACATTACTCCATCGCATTCCAAGAAGAACTGCAGGAGACTCGATGAACCAGACAAGTTCCCGATTTTGGTTTCACTTCCCGATTGATGGACAGACGAAGACCGATTAACCGGACTTGAAGAGATTGGAGGTGTTGAATGAGCGGAATTTGAAACAGACCCTTTATGTTTGGAAGAATTAATTCTATGAAGGCCGAAGTTCTTGGCGACTAACTTTCATTTCTGTTGACTCTCTTAAGCTTCGTTATATAGTAATAAGATCCTCTAATGATTCAAGTTTCCTAGAGCATTTCAGTTCCGTGTTCATTTTTTTTCTTCTTCATATGATCGGTGATAGCTTTGTTTTGAGAGATGTTGGCGAATTATGGAAGAGATGATGCTTGTGACGGCATACCCCACTTCTGCTAGGCAATCTGGGATTTTGATACTCTTGCGAATAGTTTTGTTTTCTCTCTGGACTATGGCATTCGTTTTTGTTGACCTCTGAGACCGTAGAAGTACTAGGTGGATTAAGATAGGAGGTTTTGATGACGATTTGAGATAAAGTATGACCATCATGAGGGCATATTTATATGATGCCAGTATTATGACGTCTGGCCAACGTGATAATACCTACATCATATAACGTGCACTTGTTGTGGGCATAGGATATCTTGAGGAGCACCTAAGAAGTTAAGAATTTGAACTCCGTTGGATTATTCGCGAATAGTGATTGGAAATCCTATTTATCCGTATACGCTGCTTTCATTCATTAGATATCTGGTTGAGTTTGAACTCTCGATTTGAATTCTGTTGACCTCAGTTATAAGTCTTGAACTCCTTACTGTTGATGCAATTAATTTGATTGGAAATCTTGTTTGTATTCCATATGAGCTCTCTAGAAGATTCGCCTATCGTCCTTGTTATGTTGCATGGACCTTTTGATCAGAATCAACTTATTCTGTCCCCATCTGAGAAATTTGAACCCACCTCATTTTGATTTGAGTCATGAGAAACTATTTTGGTATGAAGATCTTTTGGAAGAACCTCTTCGGTCATGAAAATGTTTGTGAGGATATTTTGCGATTTGCTACGACTTCGTTTAACCTTGCGACTTCAATTTTCGAGGACGAAAATTTTCTTTTAGAGGGGAAGAATTGTAAGACCCGAAAATTTCGAACATCTGAAATACCCAAAATACCCCTCTAATTTTAAACTTTTGAAGAGACGTTAATTATTCAAGACATTACATTCCGATGTGGACCTAAGTATTTAATCCGTTCATATTTTGAAACACCAACATTATACGAATATTAAAACTTAGGCTAAAATAATTTATGCACGTTTAAACCTATGTCACGTTTTCAATTTTGTCCTAGCCGAATTTATGTCTATTTCACAAACGTATGAAGACCCGTATATTGACTACATGCATGATTGATTTGTTTCCTTCTATCACTCCACAATTTCGGCTAAACCTTCCACTTTTTAAACCATATCACACGTTTTGTCATTGACCAAATCCCACAATATTATTTATCATGACACACTCATAAACTTTCCAAGTCATTGTACTTCAAGAGATAAAAATTCGTTAATTTTGTATGTATCCTAAACCAAATTAGAGACACATTCCAGCTGGCATTCATATTTCTCTCAAGACCAAATTTTTTTTATAACTTGTACATAACATGTGAGATTTAAAAAGGGAAAAGATGCATTGTGATTTTTCAAAATCAAAAGTCTGATCTTGACCTCCCTTTATGCTCGGCCTAACACACCCCTATATCTCCACATTCATCTCACTTGTTTAACCTACACATTCAACAACAAACATAAAACCCTAGAGAAATATACAAATTCGGCTGCTATTGATTCTTGGGTCAAGCTGTACAAAGACGAGGCAGAAAAGGTGGGTGATCCGTTTTGTGGTGTTACAGCGTGGGTGTGATCACGAGCAAAGGGTGTTGGTTCGAAGAAGGGTATCGTGTTCGAAAGGAGCGTGAGTCGTGGTCTTCTTTCTGTTTCATTGTGTTCAGTCTCCTAGGTATTTCGACCTCTTTTGTTTTCATGCATGAGTATACGACTTACATATATATATATATATAATCTAAATAAATCATGCAACACAAAACATGCGTCTGTCGACTGCTGTTCTGTTCTCTATTCGATTATGTTGTGATCATGCGCTTTTAATCTGGTCTTGTAAACCTGCATGTGATGTCTATCTACACAATATACAACCTGAGATAAACCTATAAATGAAGAGTGTGTTATCAGATTTGAAATGGGTTTAAGCGTTGAATTGTTTTGCTTATTCATCACGTGGTGTGTTTGCATGTGACTTTGGTGGGTCAAGTAAAGTTTAAAAACCTGTTGATAATGATCAGTTAACGTGGCGTATAATATGGAGAACCTAGGCTATGAATGTTAAAGCGAGAGTATGATTTTATGTGAGTGTTTTCATGGTGTTTGGCTCACTAATATATTCTGGTCTCGTTATAATATTATGTGTGATTAGATCTGTTTTGCGTCATGTGTAAGTGAGTTAGAATGGGCTGGAAACTTGTGAATTCATGTGTGTGTCGTGTGAGTTAAAAACCCGAATAGAATACATGTATAAAAAAAAAGAAGGTGAACGAGTGTGTTTGAATTAATATATCATGTCGTGAATGTGAAGTGTGTGTGGGTACCATGTGATAGTAGTAGGGCTATGTTTGTATGCGTTGTATATGTAGTTTAAAATTGATAAAAGGACGCGTGTATGTCAGGTCTAAAATGGGTAAAAGATTTGTGATTTTGGATGTGCAATATGGGTCGATTAGGGTGTGGGTTTGGTTTGCGAAATGAGTTATTTGGGTTTGTGTAGGTCTCGCTATATAGAGTTAACGAGAAGTTGTAATAAGGTTGGTATTCGTTCGGTTTGAAAGGGTTTTGGTTAAGTAGTCACAATGAGTCGAAAATGTAAAAGGTGCACAAGAGGGTTTTCGGGTCGTTTTTGTATCAAATAGATTTGTCAAAAGACGAGGTCGAGTGCGTAGTCATTTGGTTTTCCATTATTAAAAAAATTGTCATTATTAAACCCTAATCTATAATAATGATCATTTTGAGCACTTAAACATAATTAAATGTTAATTGTATCATATTTGGCTAATCTTGCTAATTAGGGGAACTTACTAAATATGGAAACTTACTATTTTTAGAAAATTACAAATCTGGAAAGTTACTAAAAATAGAAAGCGACTAAACTAAGTAATCTGACTTAAATGAGATATTAAGACGACCATGTGTTCGTGTAGATTCACTGAAGATGGAGTTTGCTTCCGACCTTTGTATTTTCTGTCGTGTTTTCATTTGCGGTATAAGGTACAGATATTCTGACCTTTTCTTTTAAGGTTTCTCATGATCTCTTTCATATTCTGATCCGTAAATTTTCTGAGTTGATTGCTATGATTCCCTTTCGCTTGAACCTTCTCTGTTGACCCCATTTGCTATGACCTCTGATATGAAGCTATGTTATCAAGACCTTTTATAATTATGCCTTGAAAATGTTTTGAGAAAAATCATTTTAAAAAGATGTTTATCAATGAGGCGAAACCACTTTTATATCAAATGTTACTAACTTTTGTGAATACTATAGTTGGAAGACTATTTTTATGAAAAACCGTTTTGAAAGATTATTTTGATGAAAACCCCTTTAAAGGATCGTTTTATGAAAATCATGAATAAAGGATTGTTTAAAATGGACTTTTGATAGAAGCTTTTGAAATGAACTTTTGATCTGAACCTTGACTTGATTACTTAATATGAACCTTGATCTGGTAAACTCTGATTTGGACCTTGGCATCACATCTGATATATCTGTTATTAACCATCTGTTATGAACTTATTATGATGAACCTTATGATATGACACATCTGATATGATATGATATGACTCTTAGTTTGATACCCGAGCCACCTTTCTGTTACCTAGCCAGGAAGGTAACCTGGCCGTGTCTGTGATGCACCACTGGCATGACTCATGTGTGGGTGAGTGATTCCTCACACCGTCCCCATTCTGATTATGATATGCGCATTACTTTGATTATGATTATATATGTTTCTGGGGGGCGTATGGATTGCAATCCTAGATCTGATCTGTTTAGTGGATTTAATCTGATATGATATGACTTGTCTGGTGACTGGTGCTGTGTGCAATACACGCCTTTCACATATATCTGGGAGCTAGCTACTCCATTTGAAGAATGAGGACACCCCTCATATTATCTGATTATCTGAGAGGTCTCCCCTCTATATGATTATGAAGATTTATGGTTACGATATGATATGATCTGTTCTGGGCTCGTGGTGGATTACTATCCCTTTCTCTTTCCCTTATACTTATTCATTGACTTATCTCTTGAACCATACTACATCTGTTTGACCTTTGTTTCTGTACATTTCTCTATTTCCGTTTGTTATCGTTATATCTGTTCACTGGGCTTTTTAAGCTCAGCCGCACGTTTTCTTTTCGTGTGCGGCAGGTTATAAGCAGGATGACGGGTTTGGGTATGAGTGA
Organism: Artemisia tridentata subsp. tridentata; assembly: GCA_021014915.2. Classification (NCBI taxonomy): domain Eukaryota; kingdom Viridiplantae; phylum Streptophyta; class Magnoliopsida; order Asterales; family Asteraceae; genus Artemisia; species Artemisia tridentata. The sequence continues at coordinate 43,333,982 of CP139508.1, forward strand.
AGAGACCTTTGGACTTAGAAGACCTTGACAGTTATTCTGAAGTAGAAGTCATTAGAAGGATTGCATTTGCAGACTTAGTATTTAGTTTTGATTCATTCCTGACCTTGTAATGTTAGTATTTCATTTGTAACCTTTGACGAGTTATTGTATTACTATTGAAGTATGCTTTGTTTGATCTGATATGAAACCATTAACGTGACATCTTTACCCTTGCCGGGTTGGGGTGTTACAAAGTACACTCTTGAGACAGCCACCTGATTGCTAGTAGCAATCAACATCCTCCTTCAGAATCGTACTCTGAAGTCGCTAAACTCCACATACGGCAGAGATTCTGCACCCGACGAAAACCTTAAGACCTTAAGGAATAACCTGAACGACGTTCCTTGGGACAATCACCAAAACCCCCTCTCGTTGTTCAGGGATACCAGTTATTTTTGCCACCCTCTCATGAGATAAGAAACCATGTCGCTAATACCCTACAAACTGTTTTCAATTATCCTACAGACCATATCACGGTCACCCTACAAATGTTTCACCACTACTTTATGAAATCAAAATTTCAACCCTACAACTATTTTGTAAACAACGAATGGCTCTGAACTGCCTTACAAATGATTTCACAACTCATTTTATAAACCGATTTGTTGCCTTGCTACTATGTCACAAACTGAACTGCAATTTGCTATTACTTTGTAAATAATAAATTGTTTTTCATTACTCTGTAAACTGTTTTTACAAATCGTTTTGCAAACTATTTTGCAATCACCTGGTGAACTATCCAGCCACCTGGAAAACATTTATACCTTTTGGTTTTATTAAAATAAATTGAATACCTATGTTTATGAACTTTATAGTGATATCTTTCTAAAACACTCACTGGGATGCGTGAAATTTTTCTGCCCAAAACTTTATCAAACTTTCGAATGTCATACAAATTCGTATAAAGACCTACTCGAATAAAGTTTTCAAACAAGACTTTCATCCAATCCTATGAGAAGGAAAAGCACACAACTCCAAATCAAATCTTGACAACCAGTCATCATGCTATCTTATCACTCTAAATCAGGAAGGATCATGCTATGTTGGGAATAGCCACCTCGAGAATTTTGTACTTCAAAATTGATACTTCACATCTCGACTGTCAAGGCTCAACAGTCTCTCGAAAAGGTCTCGAATTCGTGTAGGAACACGAAAACCAAATCAAGCATAAATGACCTCAAATTTTCTCAACTCCATCAGGTAACTCTAAGTGAAAACCGAGGACGATTTTCCTTCTAAGGCGGGAAGGATGTGACAAATGGTAAATTTCCACCTATATTTTAATAATAAATGTCTATTCATTATTGCCTAACTATTAGATTAAACATTTATGTGTTTACATAACGATCACGGGAAACAAACTCGCACTCTGTAGCGTACAGTAACTCACCAAAACTATTTGATTTTTATCAGAAAAGGTGAAATTTTCACTTTCTGACATTTAAAGACACCAACATTACAAAAACGAGAGGTTATCTCGTTTTCCCGAAAAACGACACCACACGCGTACTGACAACACATTGATAACAATTAAATTTTTAAATTTCATTCCGGAGTCAATAGATTTTATTCTATGTCAGTCTGATAAAAATCGACACCTGGACTACATCTTCCGTGCTCACGACAACCCAGAAAACACTAATCAAGTCGGATTTCCGCAAAACCCGGGATACACTTAAACCAAATAATTTCACACTCACCTTTTATTTAAAAACCCTAACACTTACTTTTATTAACACCTACTTTTATTAACACTTACTTCTATTTTATTAACACCTTTTATTTAAAAATAAATAATACATATACTCATTTGTTTTCTTCTCCTCTCTCTCTCCATCCCCACTCTCCGTTGCCCTTAATCTCTGCTTCCACCATAACAATAAAACCGCCGCCTCCCTTTGTCTCATCTCCTAGATAAAAAAAAAACAACAAGAGTGGTGGCCATGAATCTTTTACCATTTTCCTTGTGTCCAAAGGAGGACAACTACCACTCCGATCTTCAAGTCCCATGGTCCGCGCTTGGAGCCAAGAGAGTACAAGAGCAAGGACTAGGGTTTCTCTTTTAAGCTATAGAGCGTCTGTAGATGAAGAGAGAGGGAATCAAACTTTCCTTGGTTATCTTTTATTAACTCAGCCGATCCACAACATTCCACACACACTCAAAGCTAACTACCAAATAAAAATAGTGAGGTTATAATCGGTTCTGAGAAAGGAGCGTGTTCAAGAGCGAAGGGGGTGTGTGGAATTACTTGTTTGGGATCGGATCTGGGTTTTGTTTGTCTGTCTTCTTTTCAAAGTATTGTAAGAACCCTAATCTAAACTCTTTTATTTCAGTCGAATCTGTGAGTGTTTATGTTGTTAGTTTTGTTTAAACCCGATTATGAATAATCGACTGGAATCTTGTAAATGGGTTTTTGTTATCGTAGAATTGATGAATTAGTTTTTTTTGATGAAAACTTGAATCGGTTCAGATAAAGAAATGATGAGTTGATGAATTTGTGCTAACTCGAATCATTTTAGAATGTTATATAAAATGTTGTGTTGAAACTTTGTGTGGTAGTGTTTTCTAATAAGTAAAACTGGAATTACTTTTGGCTCGGTTTTGATAACGTGTGGTTCGTTGTCATTGTTCTTGGATCGTACACATATCGGGTCTAAATTGTTGATGTAGAGTCTAGTATAGGATTGGTTAGTCATAATCTTGCGATGTTACTAAGTTAGCATCCCTTTATGCTCAAAGTCGTGTGTTCGAGTTGTACTCGAAACTATTTGGATTTTGAGGTAAAGGGGTTAAACCTTTGCTCGTATATGGAGGGTTTTGTTCTAGAGTCATATTAGTCGAAATATTGATCTTAAGAATCTTGCACGCATTATGTTTGTGTTAATGTCTAAAAGAAAGTCCATCCTGAAAATGAAGTTAGTGAATGGTGTAGCTATGCTCACACCTTCATGCTTATGTTCGCCACATACTGGATTTATGTGTTCATGTATTTCTCAAAGTTGTTTGGTTTTTATTCTCGGTTACGTTGTGTCCATACTTGTACTCGCACTGAGTGGTATATACTAGTGTTGATTTCTCATTTGTGGGTGCTCGAGGTATGCTAGTACTTAGACTCGTGGCGCAAGTTGTACTCGTGGTTGAGTCGAGTGGTACTCGACTCAAGGACCCTCCTTGTTGTTCCTATTACTTCGGTGTATAACACCCCAAAAGGGTGCTCGTCACACCACCTATCGCTAGTTCTTGATAGTAACTTCGGACCTTGTTGCGAGCTTCGTCATCCACTCAAAAACTTTTTTTGAAAATAGTGGCAAGTGAAACTGCCATTCAATGTGTTAAAGACAATTTCCAGCAAAGCTATGACTTCATTTTTGTTACTGCATTCCTTACTTCTTGTGCTACTGTATTGTTTTAACACTTGGGCCACAACCCATTTAAATTAATTTTGGCCAAGTCCATTAGTGATGGTGGTCTTGGACCAGTCCAACGCCAAAACAAAACAAAAAGGGCTATCTTTGAATTATTAGTTTGCCATTTAAAAGCCCAACAGGCCATAGCCTATTTCCGTTAATTTCACTCGGGCCGCAGCCCACCCCCTCCTCGTTACCTATTTTTGTCATTTATAATTCGTCATGTTTTCTTTACAAGCAACCGTTCGTTATACACGACGACTATAAAAATAACTCGACACTTATTTGATATAAACTTGTAAAATTATTTTTTTAACACACGACGACCAACGAAATAGCGAAATATAAAAACCTGACTATTAATATATGTTTTGCAAAACTTATAATTTATTAACGCAAAAATATAGTATTTTTCAAAATACCATTTTCTCACAAATTATATTACTAAAGCCTTATTTTCAACTTTATTTATTCTTCCGCAAGTATATATATATAAATATATACGCGCGCGCACAATCAACTAACCACCGACCGTTCTATGACCGTACACATCGTCATCTTATAATTATTATCCTTCCGTACGTACCTTTCCGCTCATCGCTAAATCAAAAATCGCTATTCCTATTCTTTTGTACGTTCGTACAACCCGACGAGCCAACAACTTTAAATATTAAAAACTGGGTTTTCACTTAAATGCTGCCACACCAGCAACACCAACATAAACTTTTGAAATAATTGAAACCTTTGAACTCGAATGATGAACTAAAACATACTTTACTAATCTAGGTCGCGTGTCGGTGCTGCACTCTAATTGAAATACTTGTGATTACGCTACTACTTGTCAAGGTGAGTTCATGGCCCCTACTTTTACTCGTTTTACAACTGTTTTGGGGGAGAATACATGCTCGTTCTTAACTAAACTCAATGACTGATTATCTGAAAAATGCGAAATGTTTATTCAATATTCGACTGTTTTGCTGAAATACTAGATTGTTCACTCGCATGCACTATATGCATACATGACACATACATTGACCAGGTGTACTGAACTGTTTACTCAATACTTGACTGTTTTGCTGAAATACTAGAATGTTCACTCGAATGCATTACATGAATACATGACACACACTTCGACTAGGGGTACTGGGCGAACACATATATCAGGACCAGGTGTAACGGTCACATGGCCGGGTGTAACGGTCACATTACCGAGTGTAACAGACATACTACCAAGTGTAATGGTCATTTCGAGTGTACCGCTTAACCAAACAATACATTACTTCTGTTTACCAGGAACAAATCTTATTTGGCAGCGGGTTGTAAACACACAGGTTGCAAGTCTTGTATGGGCGGGACTTGGGACTGAGTGGATTTACAATGCCTTTGCCGGGAAATCGTTATTCAAATGCTTTACATTTTACACTAAACTCTATGAACTCACCAACCTCGTGTTGACACTTTTAGCATGTATTTTCAGGTTTAAGGCGATAATCTAGTTGTGAAGGCTTTTGGCATGGCATGGCATGGTCATAGAAGACTCTGATATATTTGGGACCACTTGAAATCTTTTATGGGCTTATGTTTCCGCACTATTTTTGAAATGTTGTAAACCAATCACTTTTGAATATGAAATCTATTTTAAATGGTTGAGGTAAAACCATTCTTTATACTTTGTGTTGTGATACCAATTTAGTAGCACCCAAACATGCATGCTTCCGCTAAACCAGATTTGGGGGTGTTACACATAATGAGTAGAAGTTGAATCTTAAAGTTTATATGACATGTCGAAGGGCTAATCTGCAAGTTTAAACAGTGATGTAGCAGCCTTGGGGTCTTTTTGTTGACCACTTCGTTGAAAGCCACTATACTGCACTGATGCATGTTTGAAAAGATATTTAAAAGCCTAGAATTAACTTAAGCGGAAAGCATGAAGTAAAGTGATATAGCAGCCTTTGGGGTCCTATTGTTGACCACTTTGTTGAAAGCCAAGATGGCATCAATGCTCTACATCTAAAGGGGATTTTACCTTTGAAGTTTGGCATTGAGGCTGTTAAATATGCCCCAAAAGTTGAATGTTTTCCATTTATCCAATTCGTCAAATATAGTCCCGCACCAAGGTACTCCCACATTTCTCTTAACTGTGCTAAGAAGTGAAATGAAATAGTTTTGTTGGAATACAAGGAAATTTGACTATTGTGTTAATCTAAGGGAGTGTTTGGATGAACCTACTGAAAGTGATTATTATAGTAGTAGTGTTTGGATGAGCTTTTTCTGTGTGAAGTTGTAAAAGATAATTGGTTGTTTACAGGTTGATTATATATATTAGTGTTTGGATGAGCTTTTGTGGTGTGATGTTGTAAAAGAGTATCAGTTGTTTACAGGTTTTGTAGAATATAGTTATAGATAAATGACCAAAATTGATTTTTTTTTTCTTTATAATTGCTTAGTTTTATGACCTGGTAACTAGATCAGCAGGTTATACATTTAGATTTACTCCCTTGTTAGCTTACTGTGTCCACAATTTATTACATATTCACATGATTACATTCAAGTTGATGTTGTATAACCAAACTAGGTACAAATAATACTTTCTTCCGTCCCAAAATAAGTGTTCTGTTTTGACTTTTAGAAGTATTTCTTTTTCAATTTTAACCTGAAATATTTTGTTGTTGTTTTATATATCATTTGATGCAAAATATATGAATGTATATGTAAGGTGTCATTAATTAGAGTTTCAAATGGAGGTACAAAAGTTATGAACATAGTTTTAGTCAAACATATGAAATTATTTTAAAATAAAATATTATAAGACAATTCGTAGTTGTGATTTAAATTTCAAAAAATGAATTCGCACTTAAATTTCAAAAAAAATGATAAATATACAAACATTTTAGATTAGTGTTCATTATTGTCTAAAATATTATATAAAATGTTATAATAATTGAACTTACAACAGTGACATGGTAACCCAACCATAAATATTTCAGTATAAGATTAAAGTATGATTGATTTAAATTATCGATACACAAAAACAACGTGCGGTAACTAAATTTTGTACATAAAATTGACAATGTCTATGCAAAAAAAATATATATGAATCTTTACCACGTGCGTCAAACATAATTAAAAAATCAAAATTAAGAACTGTAATTAAAACAAAAACAATAAATAACCTATTTACTTTTTAATAGATAAAATAACATCATTAAAAAATTTAGAAAAAACCCCGTGCGTGCACGGGTATTATAACTAGTATAATAATATGTCATGATATGATTGGTGGATTTAAAAAGTTATATTTCAAATTATAAATATATTATATGAAAAAAAATTGAGAGACCTAAAAGTGATGACTAATTTTGTGCCTAACTTGTGTGATTACCTGATTGGATTATGAAGAAGTGGTCCAGTTGATACAACAATGAATGGTTGCCACACATGTTTAGGCACAAAATTAAACATAACTTTTAGGTGTGCCAATCATTTCTCATATTATATTCATGAATGTATCTATATTTTATTATTTTAATATCCAATTTAATGCATTAAGTAATGTGTAATTACTTTAATGCATTAAATAAAGCAATATGTGTAAACTTAAAAATTTTAAGATTGTTAAAACTAAAAATTCTAAAATACATAAATTATATTAGACGAGATGCATAGCAACGGGATTTTATAACGCGAGATAGTTATAGTGATATTTTGGTCACACAAAACACTTAATTAAAATATCATTATAACTATATGCCTCTATAAAATCATGTTGCTATGCACGGGTACTCGTGATAAAAATAGCTTATTCATGAGAAGCTTGAGTAATCATTCACGAGTGTATTTGCACGATTTGGTTGTTTTTCATTCTTTATTGTATAAATGCGATGCTATTGATTAGTTTGGCACTTTGTTTTTCTTAAGACATATTACAAGTCTACAACAATGTGGGTCTTATAGATGAGGTTTATATGTTACGAATTTCACAAGTTTAGATAATAAAAACTATCAAAAGAATAGAGTAACATTGCTGCTAAACAAATATAACATCATATTCGAAAATGAAGTGAACATATATCTAAATAAAGACTTGAAAAGCTCTACAAAAACTTAAATCGAACCTATTAAAAGCTCGAGCTCAACTCGTTATGTGTTTCGAATCGGTTTATTGGGCTTGGGCACGGGCTTGAACTCGATAAAGCTTGAATGATTTACAACCGTTATTGTATCAAATGACATAATTGTAATATGATTTTGAAATCAACCACCATTTGTAGTTATTTGATGAATGTAAAAACGTCAACTTGCTAAGGATAGCTACCTACAGAAATTTTAAAAATTATCTTTACAAGCATAGGGCTACAGGTGTTTCCACAAACACTTAAACCAACAATAGTAGTTCGACAACGTACATGTCCAAACATGAATTTTTGATAACATTCGGCACGTTTAACAAAATTTACTTTTAGTCGGCCAGAATCTTGAAATATTCTTGTAAAGATTGATATATTTATGTAAATATAATGATTTAATCCGAAAAACGTCACCCGCCTAATACCTTTCTGTTAAGTAATGCTTCTGAAATAAGTGAGCAACAAATGAACCAATTTGACATGTTAAGAGTATTTCTTTAATCAAGACAATTAAGTCAAAACCAAATGATATTACTCCGTAATTTCTTTTTATAAACAAAAAAAATTGAGAATTTACATAAGTTAGTGGCAGCTATGATATCACTAGTCACATGTGATAACAAAACTAGCAACCAACGTAATACTAATCGATCACAATGTAAACTTGCTGCAAAAGACAGTATATAACCAAGTAAATACTTCCATCCTTCACCCGATGTGGGATTGTGATCAGTCGATGTAGGAATAAGAATGCAAACATACTTCGTTCATGACTTCAAAGCTTCTTGGAACATGTATTAAATTGTTTACAGAGATGCATGTGATTCTATTTTAATATACGAGGTTAATATTTGTTGTTATTGTTTATGGAAACATTGTACAAAAGCAACTTGGGTCTTGAAAATCTAAAACTGCACTGGTAGAATCGGTTCTTATTCCATTCATTTGTTTTTGTTCTTCCTATTATAAGCTTTAAAAGAAGTATAAGTGTCATTGTGATGCTGATGAAGATATATAATCAATGATGGTCTCGACTTAGGATTGGTAGTCCTTCAATGCGACAACATTATTGGATCATTAGGATACTCTCAGTGGTCACACCAAAATACCTTCCATCTTAGCGTTACATCAGTTTTCTCTTTCCATTTACCTCCCTTCACTCCCTCTCACTTTTCACCCACAATGGCCACCACTATCTCACATTTCATTAAAATACCCACTTTTATACAAACATACCTTACAAAATAACTTATACCCACAAACAAATAATTAATAATAAAAACATTCAACGGGGGCCCATTTTGTACACAAACCTATTCGATGAGCAGGTCACCGTTCGTCATTGTTTTTGCCCGATGTCACGTGTGAGGTGGGTTGGACCCAATAGGGTGGGGCGTTAATTTGGGTTCTCACAATCTCACGGATGGTCACGATCATCTATTGGGAGCAGCCTTATAAGAGCAATAGGTGTGGTGAGGAGCTCAATCTCCTCATTCGGGCCCCACGAGGATTGTTATGCCTACTAATCATGCCTATAAATGTATCTAATGATTTGATTGGTTGATTTCAAAAAATGATTGGTGGAAATTTGGAGAGAGAAAGTACATAATACAAGAGGTGAGATCAATATAGAACTTATATTTGCCATAGAATCAATGAACCAATCATAACCATCAATTTTTTATTTAAATTAATAAAAAACCATTTTCCACCTTTTTTTTAAAACAACATATCTTGCAAACGGTAAATCTTCAAGCTACAAAAAAAAAAAAAAAAAAAAAAAACACCATCACGACGAGAATTAAATTATCTTTCTATAGATATGCAATTCTATATACTTTCGACGATTTTTTTTTTAAAACTTTCCGCCCAGAAAAATCATATGTGATTCGTAAAAATCACATATGATTTGATTTTTACAAATCACATATGATTCTTACGACAAAATCACATGTGATTCGTAAAAATCACATATGATTTGATTTTAACGAATCACATGTGATTTTTACAAATCACCTGTGATTTTTTCTGGGCGAAAATTTTGAAAAAAAAAAGTTCGTCGAAAGTATATAACAATGCATATCTATAGAAAGATAATTTAATTCTCGTCGCGATGATATAATTTTTTTCGCGTAACGATTAACGGTTTGCGAGATATTTAATTTTAAAAAAATGGTGAAAGTTTATTTTTATTATTATTATTTTTTTTTATTTTGATAAAAAAAAATGAATGGCTAGGATTGGTTGATTGGTTCTATGTCAAATATGAGTTTTATATTGATCTTTTGTCCATAATACAATTGTACAAGTGATTTATGCATTAGGCATGTTTTTAGGCTTGTATTGTATGTCTAAATAGCATTACTCTAAACTAAATTCATTTCATTTAATTAAAAATACAATACAACAATTTTAAACACATACGAAACATAAAATAAATACACGAAAAAAAAAACGCTATCTAATCTATAAAAAAAAGAGGACAAATGCACCAACTAAACTAAAGGACAAACCATGTATATATATTAGTTAAAAGTTCCTGTATATCTTGTTCAACCTATATATATCTTCATGTTTTATCTTTTTCTTCAAAAATCCAAACTCAAAAACTACACAACTTTTTTCCTCTTATTCTTGTTCTTGTTTTTGCAGATCTATACAAAACTTCAAAAAAAAAAAAAAAAAAAAAAAAAAAAAAAAAAAAAAAAAAAAAAAAACATTCGGATTGTCAGGAACTTACCTCCTCGTGCAGACGAGGAGGCCTTGCACGACGAGCCACAAGCAGGGGGTCGGTATGACGGCGAGCCACGAGCAAGTACTACGTTGGACCACGGCGAGGCACGGTTAAGCCACACCGGATGGTCTAAGCTTTGTCATTTGTGACCTTCTTTTGTTGCTATTATTATGTTCACATTCACCAAATCATCTCTCATTGGTTCATTCATTCATAATTATTTACACGTGTTTATTTTCACTTCTACAAAATAAAATAAAGAGTAAACTCCAAAATACATCTCTGTGGTTTACCTCGATTCGCACTATACATCCCTCTCGCAAAAGTTTCAACAGATACATCACTCCATTAGTAAAAGTTAACCTAAGTACATCCCTCCGTTAAAATAAGGACAAACGGCGCAAATTATTTTTCCGTTATCTCCTAACAAGATAGAAAATATTTACACCATTAGTCATATGGGTTAACTGTATTTGCACCGTTAGTCATTTTTTTTTACGTTTTCGTTCATTTTTTACGTTTTCATTCGTTTTTTTTACGTTTTCGTATGTTTTTTTTTTTTTTTACTTAAGGTGTGTTTTTTTTTTTTTTTTTTTTTTTTTTTTAAATCTTACTAGCCCTCTTACTCTTACCAGTAAGAGGTGATCAGACGTTTTGCTTGTTTGTTTTTTTCTTTTGAGTCAGAGCCAGTTAGACATATAACATCTTACTAAGTAAGAGGTGTGAGACTTTTCTTACTGTCTCTTACTCGATAATATAATAATTTGATGGTTTATTAACTATGTTATATTTATGATAAAAAATCTTGTTTCATATTTATATAAGTTACTTAAATAAATTGCAGAAACGAACACTTAAAATCATTCGGATAATTATAAAAAATAAACAACATTATTTCGTTCATATTATTTTCTTGCCACCTCTTACTGGTAAGGTAAGATGTGGTAGTCAAATTTAGAACTAAAACATACTAATGAAACAAACACACCCTTACATTTTATTTATCTACTCCTTATACATTACGGCATATATATAGGTGAAAATTTGTTCTTTTTTGCGATGTGGGATTGGAAACTTGATAGCAAGTTACGTGGAACATGACACCTTTTATTCATGTAACGTTTTGATAGCAAGTAAAGTAAAAAAAAAAAAAAAAAAAAAAAAAAAAAAAAAAAAAAAAGTGTAGATTGGCAGGGACACCTCAACCTTGTGTACCATAATGGTACCTATCAACCCTACCCAACAAAGGTTTGATGCCTTTAAATTACCTCCGCCTAGTTTGTCCCTAAGCTTCAAAGGAAGTTGGTGGCCAACTGCGCTAGGCAGTTGGTTAATAGCAAGTAAAGTAGAACAAAGTGGAATTGAGAAAATGTGTGAAGAGAGATTCCTAAGTTTGTGAAAAGCAATTGAGTTTAAAATTCAACGAGTTGTAAAAGTGTGTTTATTGCTTAGGACTAAACTCGTGATTTTCTATCAAGTTATAACAAGATTACATATTCATTTTGCACTCTTTTTTGTATGTGTAGTTCTGTGACAAGAAAATGGTATGTATTTGTAGTTTGTTTTGGTTATCTAGTAAATTAAAAAAGTTAATGTAACACCCCGACCCGACAAGGGTAGAGATGTCACAAATACGGATCCTTATCAGAACAGATACAAGCACATGACATTAATAATACAATAGAATTCAATGGTTACAAAGGAAATATGAAATTACAGGATTCCAATACAATGATTTCTAAGTCTAACACGAGTTCTTCTAACCATCATCAATAGCTAATCCCAAGCTGCTAGTAAATTCTTCTATGTCCAATATACTCTCTAATCAATAACCCAGCTTCCAACTAAACCTGCCGCACACGAAAAGAAAACGTGCGGCTGAGCTTAAAAAGCCCAGTGAACAGATATAACGATAACAAGCAGTAACGGTAAAAATAGCGAAGTAAAAGAATGAAAACCACAAGAGTCAGGAACAGGTATATATAAATTATACAGATATAACATGATTAACACTTGTTACAGAAAATAAGTATAAACACGTACTCCAAGATTCTACCACATACCAGGTCAGATCAAATCAAGTAAAGTGTTAAATCACGTACCAGGTTGCCGGGTGACAGTAATAGTAATGGAAAGCAAAGGTAATCAGGTTATAAGGTTACAAGGTGCAGGGTAACAGAAATCCTCTACGAGCCCAGAAACATGAACATGAAATCATAATCATACCGCCATGCAGAGAGATGTTCCTCTCACTAATCCCAGAAATCAGAAGTATGGAGTGATCAGCTCCCAGAGTTGTGAAAGACGTGTATCGCACACACCATCAGTCACCAGAAATAATATATCATGTAACAGGTCAGGTCAGGTCAAGTCTAGGATGCATCCATACGCCCCAGGTGGCCAGAGTCTGCCTCTACGTAAATCATAATCATAACAGGGACGGGATAGGTCATCACTCTCCTACCCTAGAGTCATGTCATCGGTGCATCGAATGACATGGACATGAAACCCTCATGCCTAGTGATGGCTCGTAGTATCAAACTGTGGGTTAAGGTCAGGTATCATGTATCATGTGTCAGGTGTCATGCCTCAGAAATCAGTATCATGTATCAGGTATCATGCATCAGGAATCAGTATCATGTATCAGAAATCAGTATCATGCATCAGGAATCAGTATCATGTATCAGAAATCAGTATCATGTATCAGGTGTCGGGTTCAAGTATCAGGTGTCAGGTGTCAGGTATTCAGGTGTCAGGTTCAAGTGTTCAGGTTTATGGCAAGGTATTAAGTATTTAATTTAGTTGCATAAGTCAATTCCCATTTCAGAATATCAGAAGTTCATATCAGAGGCTCATATCAGGAGGGTCATAACAGTAGGTCAATATCATAATGGTTCAATATCAGAAGGGTTTAATATCAGAAAGATCATATATCAGAAAGATCATCAATCAGAAAGATCATATATCAGAAAGGTCATGTCAAAAGTTCATAATATCATGAAAGAGACAAGCAAGGTTCACAGAACAAGGAAACATAGCAATAAATCAGGAATCAGAAAATAGGTTCAATATTGAAAGGTCCAATGTCAGAAGGGTCAAGTATCAGGGAGTTCAAAATCAGAAGGTTCATAACAAGGTTCAATTTAAAGGTTTATATTAAAAGTTCCTATCATAGTTCAAAAAGTAGTCTTTTAAAACGGCTTTCATGAAAGTGATCCTCAAAACAGTCTTCATAAAGTAGGTCCTTTAAAGAACGTTTTCAAAACATTTTCACATGTAATTAAGAAGAGTTTTTTTTTTTTTTTTTCATTTAGTTATAAAATCTTATGAACCTTCAATGTATCCCAGAGTCTGTATATTCATATTACAGGTAGTGAACAGGTCATATCATGTATCAAAAGAAATAAAGCACGGTTCATGTATTAAGGAAGACATAGCAAAGGCATAGATTCAAGTAGGAAAGCCCCATATAAAAGGCTCAGATCATAACCAACTGGTATACATAATGGAGAACAAATCAGGGTATGAGAAAAACATAACAACTGCTCAGAGAAATACTAAGATGAATCATGGATACTGAATGAAATGAGGAAGAGGACACCCTTACTGAAAAAGGGCAGAATATCTGTACCTTAGCACCCGAATCAAAGGATGATCAATGACAGACAATGGATCACTCCCTCTTCACACCTAGAGGAGTCAAGACAGAATTACTAAAGATCCCATTTCCATATTAAGTAACTTTCTATTTTAGGCAGGTTTCCTTATTTGGCAAGTTTCCATACTTTAGGGTTTCAAATGTAATTCTTCCAAAGTTAAAGGTCAAATATGTAATTATCACATTCATTCTTTTTAATCCTTCATTTATTCAGAATGTACGTCTTCAATACTTCAAGTTTGCCAAATTACATTTTATACCCCTTAGTTTACAAAATTTCCATTTAAACCCCTTAATTCATAATTTTACACTTTAAATTCTTATCTTATCCATAATTACCAAACAAGCCTCATATTTTATCAAAATACAGAATATAACTTCATAATTACTTATTGTACGAATCCAGCCCCTCAAGTTTCAGAAATTACACATTTAGTCCCTATAGTTATAAAACTTATATATTAAATCATAAATTCATAACAATTACATATTAGCCCCCATAATTATCCAAAATTACACCGAACCCTCTTAATATTATTATTTACTCAAAATGACTTCAAGTTTCCAGTATTTACATTTTTAGTCCCTCTAGTTAATTTAATTGTAAATCGAATAGTATTTTATTTAATTAGCCAAAATAAATCTCTAAAATACCAAATTTACACATGACACCCTTATGTTATAATTTTTACACTTTAGTACTGATCTAAATAATATTCTAAAAATACCCCACAAGTTTTATAAATTACAAAACACACCTTTGCCCTTTATTTTGAAATCGGTAAATAAGTAGAATAACACAAACCCTAAAATAATTATACCACTCATTGATCCATCATTAAATCTTCCTTAAAATCATTAAATAACCAGATTCTTGTGCCAAACCCCAACCCTAGGTCGATTTAGGGTTTTTGTTTAATTTTCTTATTTCTTTTCTTTTATAAAACCCGGTTTTGAATAAAATCCCCAAAACACGATTTCCACTCCAACAAATCAAACCACTACTTTTCACATGTTATATGAATCATATAGGACCTAGGAAAAATAAGAACACACCCTGGAAAAATCGCATGACATATATACCGAATTATTGTTTTATTAAGCTTATAAATTCATTAATTCGTAAACGGCTTAAAGATCATGCATGGATTGTTTCTATCATTTTATACACGACTTATATGATGTATGGAGTGTGAGAAAAATACCAGACCAGGTATGAATCGAGTGAAACAAGTCGAACCAAAAATTGGCTTCTCGGCTAGAATAAAATGACAACAAATTCCCCACGAGCTCAAACGCGATCAATAAACCTTGGATTCAATTTTCGCAGATCATATATGATGTAAGGAACTTAGGAAAAATAGAGAATGAATTTTAAAAGGGCCGAAAGAATTAAAATGGAATATTACCTCACTTGTGAACAAAATTCGACAATAAAAGATTCAAGGCCCTATAAATTGAATGGCCAATTTTCTTGGCTTTCTAGCACGACCAAGAACTCAGGAAAATTATGCTTGGACCTCAGAAAATTCGGATGGGATGAATGGTGATTTATTTTGGATTTAGGGTTTCTCGGTTTAAAGATTTTGGAAGAAATAATAAGTAAATTTATATAAATGAGGAGTAACCGAGTCTTAGGGGGGTAATGGGCCAATGATTTCGGAAATTTCAGTTAGGAATTTGATTTGGTTTGATTGCTCTTTTAATTGCCTTTTAATTACATTTAAAAGTCATAATTATTGATAGTAAAATTGTATTTGACGCCCAAAGGGCATTTTGGGAATTTTGTAACTTGTAAAAATGTTAATCGTGATTGTCAAAATTATTTGTTATTATATCTAGACCATTTCCAGAAGTTCGGGATCGATTCGGTACTTTATAAGTTAAATATTAAATTTTTAAGATCATAGGGGCAATTTGGTCTTTTTACCATGTTTTAGAATTTCAGGTATTACAGTTAATGTATAAGTTTTTCTTTGCATGTATAAGAAAATAGTTGAATATAAAACCAAAATGAAATTAGAAGAATTATGTGAAAGGTACGGTTTGTTTGTGTTTTATGTTGAATAAGTAATTTATTCGAAAAGACGTCACCCTCTTCATTTTTTGCATTGAGTGATGCTTCTAAAACAAGTCATCACTAATCGACAAACCTATACACAGACTTTAAGACAATTAAGTCAAAATCCAAAAATACTTGAATAATTATTTGTTTAAACAAAAGGAATTGAGAAATTGTATGAATCGATAGCTATTTGCTTACAAACAATATTATTGACATCACGTCAACAATATTGAGTAAGAACTAGCCACCAATATAATACTCATCTCACGATACCAACTTTGTATAAAGGATGGTATATAACCAAGTAAAAATTTGATAATGCACCGATGTGGGATTGCAAAACAAACTGTAACTACTAATGTTTAGGGCTGAGCAAACGGACCGTTCTGACCGAGACCGGTTCGAACCGAAGGACTAGCGGTCCGGTCTCGGTCTCGAGTTTTTCCTTATTTCAGTCTCGGTCCGGTTTAAAAACCGACCATTTTGCCTTCTTGGACTGGACCGGACCGGACCGAGACCGACCAGACCGGACCGGACCGAGACCGACCAGACCGGACCGGACCGAACACATTCGATCTCGGTCTCGGTCTCGGTCTTGGTTTTCCCTGCATCAAGTATATAAAGAGTGATAACAACACAATTGCAGATACTCTTACCCGAGAATGGAAAGCCTAGTCAAACAAGCACAACATCAATATCAAAAAAATAGGGAACAACGTGTCTCTTTATCAATATCACTATGCCGGCATTTATCAAATGTATCCGGGTGCCTTGTGCTGATTTATCAAATGTATCCCGTATAAAGCAGGAGAAATAGTTCTTCCTACATTATTGACACTAATAATTTACACCTACTACACTACTAGGTGGCTAGGTCGGACCGAGACCGACCGGACCGGACCGGACCGAACACATTCGATCTCGGTCTCGGTCTTGGTTTTTGAGCAATTTCGGTTTCGGTCTTGGTCGGTCGGGTCAGGCGATCAGCCCTACTAAATATATAAAGACAAAATGAGACTAATCAAATCAAATGAGCAAATAAACACTATTCTTTCTTTCATATCTCATTCATTCATTCCATCTTTTATTAATCATTTCAAATTTTAGGGTGCGTTTGGTTGTCATTCCCGGGAATGAAACAATGACTTTGATAGTATTGCAAGTGTTTGTTTTACACCTATCACAATCAAATTATCATTTCATAGTCATAGATCCATTGCAGTGGCTAGAGGTGGGTTTCGTAGGGATTCCCATGGATCCCTCTACTTTATTTATTAATCGTCACATAAACTTGACACCTTTTCGAAAAAATTTCAAAAAAAAAATTTTCGAAAATAATTTTTTTTAAACTAATTTATTAAAAAAAAAATCTTTTTTCAAAAATAATTTTTTTTGAAAAAAAAAATTTCAAAAAAAAATTTTCTAAATAATATTTTTCAAAAAAATTTAAAAAATTTTAGAAAATAAATTTTAAAAAATTTTTAAAAAATTAATTTTTTTTTTTTAATTTTAAAAAAAAAATTCAAAAAAATTTTAGCAAAAAAATTAAAAAAAAAATTTTGAAAAAAAAAATTTCGAAAATATATATATATTTTTTTGAAACTAATTTATTAAAAAAAAAAAAAAAAAAAAAAACTTTTTTGAAAATAATTTTTTTTGAAAAAAAAAAAATTTCAAAAATTTTTTTTTCTAAATAATTTTTTTCAAAAAAATTTAAGAAGTTTTCGAAAAAAAATTTTAAAAAATTTTAAAAAGAAATTTCAAAAAAAATTTCGAAAAAAAAAATTCAAAAAAATTTTTTGAAAAAAAAAATTTCGAAAATAATTTTTTTCAAAAAAAAAAAAAACTTTTTTTTTTGAAAATAATTTTCGAAAATAATTTATAAAAAAAACTTTTTTGAAAAAAAATTTTCTAAAAAAAATTTCTAGAAAAAAATAATTTCGAAATAATTTTTTTTTTTTTCGAAAAAATTTCTAAATTTTTATTTTTTGTGATTCCCGTGTCCCCACAAAACATACCAAACAACATTAATGATACTTTTCTATCAATCTCATACCATCCATTTATCAAATGCATAGTGAGTGTGATTCCCGCTTACAAACCAAACGCACCCTTATAAAAATTAAATGACTCGTAAACACATTCACTACTTCATAATTATAATAATCACACTAATCACAAACCCTAATTTTGTCGTATCTGCCAATTTGATCGACTTCACCGGAGACTACTCGCCGCCGTCGCCTCCACCGCCGTCACCGCCGCCTCATCCACCTTCGTTGTCCTGCGAAAGCGATTTACGAGGTATCGGCAGCTTAGACACTACTTGTGAAGTCAATTCTAGTTTAGTTTTTGATAATCATGTTTATATTGAAGGTTTAGGGAGTTTAGTCATATTGCCTAATGGTAGGTTAGCTTGCGGTTTTGCTAGTTGTGAGATTATAGTTAACGTTAGTTGCGAATTTAGGCTAGGGGAGGATTCGTTGATATTAGGGGGTACGGTTAGTGTTACGGCGGGGAATGTTACGTTTGCGGAAGGTTCGGTTGTGAATGTGACTAGTTTAGGAGGTGATCCGCCCGAGTATACGAGTGGGAGTCCGAAAGGTGTGTTCGGAGGTGGAGAGGGGTACGGTGGAAGAGGTGTGTGTTGTGTTGCGGATAATACCAAGCTTCCGGAGGATGTGTGGGGTGGTGATGCGTACGGGTGGTCGGATTTGAGTGTGCCGTTTAGTTACGGGAGTAGAGGCGGGACGACGAGTAAAGATGAGGAGTATGGTGGGAATGGAGGTGGGAGAGTTTGGGTTGAGGTGGTGGATACGGTTGATGTTAGTGGAGGTATTTATGCGAATGGGGGTGATGGCGGTGTTAAAGGCGGAGGAGGGTCCGGTGGGAGTATTTACGTCAAGGCGCGGAAAATGTAATGGTCTCTTTCTTTATCTATTTTTTATGTTTGTTTTATACCGTGTTAGGCATACAATCATTGAGGTTTTCTTTATATAAAAACGTACGTTTTACTTGACCGTTTAAGGGTAGTGAGTGTAATCCATGGCTGACGTTAGATAGAAAAAAATATGAATATATGATCGAACGGTTGTAAATCATTTTACGTTTGTTATCATGGCTAGGGTTGAATATTGCTTATATCTAATGGTTGTAAATCATTCTTTGGTCTTTTGAGTCACGTATCTAGGATTGAACGGTTGTAAATCATTTTATGTTCATTTATAACTAATCTCTCTACTGGATCAACATTCACCCCGGGTGTTCATAGAACCGATATTTATAGCTTTTATATGGTAGGCATCTTATTTTATGAACTGCGTTATATCTTGGAGAAGTTTGTGCTTCTCATTAGCTATTCTAGACGTCCCATCACTTTTTACGTCATTAGTGAAAAGATGGTTAAGTTATTACAAGTATCTGAATACGCATTTGGCTAGAATGTGTATATCTTATATGCCAAACATAGAAGTTATGTTCATTATCAACCAATAAGGAAGTTCGTAATTCCCTTGGCTCTTTAAAACAGTTGGCTGGATTGATAAATGTTTAGATCCTTCGCAGTTCGTTTTATCTAGGAATTGGAATCTGCTTTTCACACAAGTTTTAGTAACACATTGTTGGTTTGATAGGAGCAGTATTGGAAATGCCGGTTACCTAAACAAAAAAAGATTGAGAAAAAGCACAAGTGTGCTTGTATTGGAAACCTAACTTTTAATCATCAATACTATTGGGAATACAAATGATGGGATGATAAAACTTAAGCTCCCACATATCCTGTTAATAATTAAGCTAAGGTAAGGTACTTTGGTAGTGGCATTTAAATTTATGTCTACACCAATGGTACACTAATGGGTGATTTGGGTTATAATGATTCACACACACAGTTTTCAGAAAACTCCTATAATAAAGCTTAACATCTTAGACAAGATGAAGGCTTTACAAAAAATGGCGAATTTTCGGCGAATTTAATGCAACCTCATAGATATTAACAAGGACATAAATTAACTACTAGTTAAAACTGAAAACAAGAAATCTAAAAAGATAATTAGGTTGCATTTAGTTGGAGAAAAAAGTTCTTAACTTTCTATTTTCACTTTTGCAAAAAAAGTAGGGGATTTAGTTTTCCACTGAACGTATAAAATGCGTTCATATGACATTGTTTTCTCTTTTCCAGAAAAGAAGGGGGGTTACAAGTAGTTTCCTATGTTAAATTAGGAAATGCATATTTCTGTTTTGTAGAGAATTTGGAATTTTTTTTTATTTGAACACAATCTTTATTTTTCTTGTTTTGTACAAATCAATTTGTGGAAAATAAGGGTGTTTTCTTTCAACTAAACGAACTTTTAGATTTCCTAAGATAAAAAATAAGATTATCTACCCTGATCAAGATTTATGTGATCCAAATGTGCTATCAACCTACTCCCTATCTTTCAGGTTACTTTTTGTGTGTGCTTTAATTTAAAATGTGATATGGAAGTGGACTTGATAGTGATTTATTTGGTTTTGGTACTGATTAAACATAATTATGCAATATCTTATTTCTTTGTTCTATGAAGGGCAGGACAGGCGGTGGTATCCTAAGTGCATCCGGAGGTAATGGGTTTGCCGGAGGTGCTGGTGGACGAATATCTGTGAATGTATTCAGCAGGCGTGATGACCAAACATTCTTTGCTCACGGTACATTCATTTAAGCCTTTCATTTAATCATCTTTATTAATACTTATAGAATCATTTATATGATCATATTCATGTTACCGTTGATGTATCTAAATGATCTATATTTGTGAAACAGTAGTGATGACTGATGAGAAGAACGGTGCCATCATTTAGGGCACTTGTAAACTTATGTTTGTGGTCTGATTTGAGGATTCTTATGAACTATGATTTCGTTGCTAAATTACTTTCTTTATGCTTGCAGGAGGACAAAGTTATGGCTGTCCTGCAAACTCAGGTGCTGCAGGGACTTTCTATGATACTATTCCCCGAAAGCTCATAGTCAACAACCACAACATGTCATCAGATACAGATACACCTTTCTTTGTGTTCCCAAATCAACCCGTTGGACCAGTGTTGATATCCAAGAGTATGCTCGAGCTACTGTTCCTCTGCGATGGAGTCGTGTGCAGGTTGTCAAGATGTTTACTTAAAGGTGGAAATTTTGACCCATTTATTATGAATGGGTCTATTCGGATTATGTTTAATCTCTGGCGGGTGAAATGGGTAAACTTAAAAAGTGGCATAAAAGGAAATGGGGTCAAGTAGTCATTTTATTCAAAATATTTGGTTATCATGAAACTAATTTGATTTTGTAATCATATCTGATAAACTTGTTATTTAAAAAATAAAAGAATTAAAAAAAAAAAAAAAAAAAAAAAAAAAATGAAAAAAAAGTGTTTTAGGTCAACCCATTTTGACCTGCTACCCAAATCCGCAGACTCTTATTTGCCACCTCTATGTTTACTAACTGCCATTCTAGATTTACCTTTTCCGATAATTTCTCTGGCAAATTGCTGATTTTTTTTGACTTGCTGCTTCATGGCAAATATATATAGGTTCAAGGAACACTTAGCTTGTCAAACGCAGCTGTTTTAAGCTTTGGTCTTCCTCATGATGCTGTGTCCGAGTTTGAATTAATTGCAGAAGAACTTTTAATGAGTGATTCAGTAATCAAGGTAAGTGTGAGGTATTATATACGAATACAGTTGTATGTTATAAACTCAGTGTAATATCTTCTTTATACAGTTGGGTTAATGTGATAGATTTAAGAAGTACTGCTTGTCGTAAAACTTTGATTGCCTTTATGTGAACTATGTTCCGGGCAAAATTGAATATATACCATATCCAGCAGCCTGACGTGTCTCTGGATCGTTTCTGTTGTTACTTGTCTTGGTTGTGTGTCATATATTTTCTGAACTTATATATGAAAATAGTACCGGATGCTTGTAAGTACGTGACTTATCCACCAGCGTATACAGAACTAATCCTTCTAGGTGTGTAGATTATTCTTTCTATTGCAATTACAGATTTTCTGTATTGTAAATGCTTTGGCAAGTCCTTTTTTTTTTTGTTTGTAGCATAACATTGAATTATAAAAAATTTCAGTGGTATTCTTATCACTTACTCTAATATATATATTTTTTAGATATACGGGGCTTTGCGAATGTCTGTTAAATTGCACTTGATGTTGAATTCCAAGATGCTTATAGATGGTGACGGTGAGGGGGATCCAATCATTGCCACTTCATTGCTTGAAGCTAGCAATTTATTGGTTCTCAAGGTAACTTTTTCTTTTTTCCCTTAGTGGAAATCTGTTCAGAGTATTGGTTAAGTTCATCTGAAAAACTGGTTAACAACAATCTAATGTGTCAGGGAGGATCCGTGATACAATCAAATGCAAATCTTGGTGTTCATGGACAAGGTTCTTTGAATTTGACTGGGGCAGACAATGTTATAGAAGCTCAGCATCTGGTTTTATCAATATTTTGCTGTATCAATGTAAGGCCAGTTGTGCTATTTATAAGTTTAAGAGGCCATAATAGATTTTGAATCATTTGCTTTTTTTAGGCATTAGAACTCAGTAAGATTTCTTGATATAAAGCTACATTAAGACGGTGCCAACCTGTAACCCGTGTATGCAATGTATGCAATGTAGTTAGCATGACTTCTTTAGTTTCGAGTAGAGGACTTTCATGTTCGTTATGCAAAATGGGTCAATTGGGTTTGTATCTTATTGATATGGGGTCAATTATATTGATGTCATCTTGACATAAAGATACGTTTGGTATTTCACATTTCTTCTTGTTAATATATTTGTCTACATGTGAAGGTTGAACCTGGATCGGTGCTCCGAGGTCCATTAGAGAACACAACTGATAAAAACTTGTAAGTACCTCAACCCATGATGTGGTACTAGTCTATGATTTTTTTTTCAGGTTTCAGTAGATGATATGTTGGTGTATGACAGGTCCAATTGTGAACTTGAAGTTTGCCCCGTGGAACTAATTCATCCGCCTGAAGATTGCAACGTCAACTCCACATTGTCCTTCACTCTTCAGGTGACAAATTGTCTAATTGAATCAGATTATAGGTTCATGTCCAGAAAGTATCAGGCATTTACTGCTTAGTCATGATACCAATCGCAACTTCCTGCGCAGATATGTCGGGTTGAAGAGATAATTGTGGAGGGTTCCATTGAAGGATCCATTGTGCATTTTCAATGGGTCGGAACTGTTATTGTCCGACCTTCTGGAGCAATAAGCGCTTCTGGATTAGGTATCAAGTCTATTTTCTTCATTTTATATCTTTTGTTGTTAGTTAGGTGAGTCGCGAGAGATGTGACTCAGACACTATGTTTGTGGTTTGTTCGGGAGAGTATTTTTTTCACTGGACGCAGTTTTTATGGTTTTTTTTCATCCATGTTACTCAAATGTAAACATAAATACTAATAAATTTACTACGGATTGAAACTGAGGGGATGACTTGGAATACATTTTGTCAAAATATTAACAACAACGATACCCAATCCCGCATGGAGCAGGGTATAAAACTATACCATGTTAATGATAGTCTTTTTTTTGAATATAATGATTTAGGAGGTTTTATCACTTTATGCGAACTATACATTTTGGGCGCATTTGGACTGGTTCGAGCCCTTTGATATTCTATTACCCGTTTCACCTGTTACAGGAAAGAGATAACCCGACCGAATCGACCCATTTAAAAGTAACTAGGCTGGAATTGCCACCTTCTTTACAAACAAAATAGAGCTTTGCTACTATTTTTTCTGCCACTATAAATGATGTTAACTCAGATGAGATCTGGAATTAATGTAGGCTGCATCGGTGGGGCGGGCAAAGGAAAATACTTGAGTGCTGGTCCTAGTGGTGGTGGAGGACATGGTGGCAGAGGTGGGAATGGATACTATAATGACACTATGATTGTGGAGGGTGGTCGTACTTATGGGGATGCTGATTTTCCGTGTGAGCTTGGTAGTGGCAGTGGGAATGCTAGTTTGGGTGGTGCAACTGCTGGTGGTGGCATTATAGGTAAGCTTATAGATCGATAATATTAAATCATGCTATTTCTGGTACCCTTTTTATCTCCTAAATATAGGTGGTGATGGGTTATTTTGGGTTAAATTTGTATTTAGAAAATCAAATGGGTCAAGATGAAAAGCCTAACAAAAAATGAAAAAGGTCAAATGGGTTGAAAGTCACCCAAAGTGTTTACCCAGTTTGTTTCGACCTGTATTAAAAGTTACCTTGTTGGCCTAAACCCAGTTTGACCCATTATCCACCCGGTCATATACTTCTTCCTACTCCTAAGACAAAGCTGGAGCATACATTGGAAGCTTTGACTGCTCAAAGTATTAGAAACATCCAACTTTTTAGCTCATACTTACCATCACCATAAATGTGTTTTGATTTCATTCACATGATCATCTACTTTTGGTCACTCCTTGGAGATAGATTGTGAATGAACACTCTTTTAATGTGTAACTCTGCATTTTTATAAATTTTAATTTGCATTTATTTGTAAGATCTCGTTAACATTGTTCTTAATGCTTTATAATCCTAAACAGTGATGGGTTCGCTGGATCATTCTTTGTCAAGTTTGTACATCTATGGCTCTCTCACAGCCGATGGTGAAAGTTTTGGAGAAAATCTAAGAAAACAAGATGTCAACCCTAATCTTGAGACTAGTTCTGGAGGTGGATCTGGTGGAAGTGTTCTTCTCTTTGTTGACAGACTGACACTTGGCAGTTCATCATCCATCTCAGCTATTGGAGGCCATGGTAGTCAGAATGCTGGTGGCGGTGGTGGTGGTAGGATTCATTTTCATTGGTCAGATATCACTGTTGGGGATGAATATATGCCTATGGCAAGTGTAAATGGAAGCATTAACATGGGGTTTGTATTCCGACAAACTAGTACATTTTCTGCACTGTGAATACTAGTTGATCCTTAAGGAAATTTTTGCATGTGAAACACATAATTATAGATGGTAAATTGGAGTGTCTGGTGACGGGTCAAAAGGGGTAATCTTATAATACAGATCGATACTGTCGTCCTGACCCAAATGTTGCAATGTTTTCATTTTTATCTTTATATAGAATTAGTTTTTCAAATGTGTTTACAAATATTAGTTTTATTATATTTTTTCAGATTATGTTTTTTTGTAACAAATAGGAGGTTTTCTATGCTTAATAGTTATATACAACTTAGGTGACTTTTGACCCACTTTCGTTTAAGCTAATCTTTTAATGCGTTTAGCCGTTAAAATATAACATGACCCACATCAACATATTATTAAGTAAATTGGTCTAATTTGCCATGTCGTCACCTAATAAAATTTGTGGTAACCATTTCCTAGAGGTGGCAATTTGTGACCAAAATCATAAAAATGGGCTTATATGGGCTAATTTGTAAAAGTTTTGGGCGCATTTAGCCCCATCCTTTTTTCGAAATGGGCATGTATGACCCTTTCAAAAGTTAAATGGGCATTAACGGGCACATGTTTTCTCTCAATTAGAGAACATTGCAATTGTTTAAAAAAAAACTTATAAATATAATATATTTAGTTGTTTAAATATAAATGAGGTGTTAGGTTTTGGGGATTTTTTTTCGTCATTTTTGGTCCTTTTTAAAGCAATTCGTATAACATGAGCCCGTTTGACCCGTGGTCCGAGCCCGCCCGACCCGCCCGTTTTGCCACCTCTACCATTTCTTTTTAGTTGAATCTCTGTTTGGTGGCCTTATCAAATACCATAAAAACAAGCAGATGTGTGAAAGAAAAAAGTAGTTTCTTTGTTGTTAGAAACAATATAGCATGTATTTGCCTATTTAAACACAAAATGCTATTTTAACTTGTGCATAAACTTTTTTGACATAAATGTACTAGATATGGTAGTTGCTCACAGGATGCTGTTTAAGTTCAGGCACTCAGTTATTATATGTCCTATATTGGAACATGATTCTTCTTTAATACTTTTACAAGTGTTCACACTTTTAAGATTAATGTTTACAATATAAAGTAGATCATTTAAACTACTTATATGTGTACATTTGATGACATCAGCTTCTCTCTTTAAGCACCCTAATTATAATTTTTCTTCATTAAATGTGGCAGAGGAGGAGTTGGTAAAGGTCTGGGCCAAGCAGGGGATGATGGAACTATCACCGGTATAGCCTGTCCAGAAGGGCTCTATGGTATCTTTTGTGAGGTATATTTGTTTCTCTCCAGTGCCTCGTGTAAATGGTTTGAATGAGAATAGTCCTTGACTTGTTCGAAGAAGTTAATAAGTTGCTAGAAAAATCTTTATGCAATTTATTATTTATTATTTATTTATTTATTTTTATTTTATTTTTATTATTATTATTATTTTTAGTCAAAACTATCAAAAAGGAACTTGAATGTTATACATACCAAGTCATAGTCATGATCACAAGGGTCAATGATAAGTACAAGTGAGCTTATGTCTGTAACGTCTTACCAGCGATAGAGTTTAGATGCTGTTGGTGCCGTTTTTCACTCTCGTAATAAGTGTAATAAATTGCGATAACTTTCATGCAGGAATGCCCACTTGGAACCTACAAGAATGTCAGTGGGTCTGAAAGAGCTCTTTGCTATGATTGCCTGACTCTAGAGTTTCCACATCGTGCCGTCTTTACCCCTGTTCGAGGTAATTTCACTTTGTATTGGACATAAGGCCAATTAAGTCGTTTTATGTTGCAAGAAGCCTTAGTATATATTGTTTCAAGAAATATAATATCGTATGAAATTTATTACCCAACACAAATCCTAAAATCTAGAATCGGTTTGACTTGTACAACAGATGACCCGCTTTGACATGTTACTTAACCCGCCTGTATTTTCAACCCCTTTGTTTTCTCCTATTTATTTCATCTCTTTTGGGTCAAGGGTGGATGTTGGGGGAAGGATTATCGCTTTAACAATGCATTTGATATTACAGGTGGCGTTGCTGATACTCCATGCCCTTACAAGTGTGTTTCCGAGATATACCATATGCCACACTGTTATACAACCTTTGAGGAGTTGATTTACACATTTGGAGGACCGTGGCTCTTTGGTTTCACGATATTAAGTTTGCTCATTCTTTTTGCTCTTGTACTTAGTGTTGCTCGTGTGAAATTTATTAGTGGGGATGAAGTGCCTGGCGTAGTTCCCGCCCGACGTGGCTTGCAATTGGATCGCTCAGTTCCTTTTTTAGAGTCATTAAATGAGGTCTGTTCTCATTTTTAATTTCTATATCCATTACCAATTTCAAATTAAGGTTGGCAAAATACGCGGGTTGGGTAACAAGTCAAAACTGGTAATTTTAGTATGGGTCAAACGGGACGGGTTGATCCGAAACAATATGTGCCTGAAGTTTTTGGTAAATATTTAGCGTGTCAATTATGAACGGTAAAAGAATCAAATATTTGTAAGCTGTTTTTGTTCACCCAATTGACCCGTTAGCGAAAAAACTTAATCGAAACCTACCCATTTAAAATGGGTAAAAATGTCACTTCTATTTCATCTACTTTTGCTTAAAGAAGTCTCACATAATTGGTTCCGTGTTTCATGAGTAATTGTAAAAAAAAAATGTTGCTTATTATTTTCAGGTTCTTGAGACAAATAGAAACGAGGAATCTCATAATCATGTGCACAGGATGTACTTCTTGGGATCAAATACTTTCAGTGAACCTTGGCATCTTCCTCATTCCCCTTCAGAGCAAGTAGCTGAAATAGTGTATGCTTATTGTCTCTGGTTGTAGTGTAAATTGGTAGAGGAGGGTTGGGTAATGGGTCAAAACATTCTCGAATCAAAATGGGTAAACTTTGGTACAGGTTGAAACAGGCCTCGTTGACCTGAATCAGCTTTTATTATTTTTTATAAGCTTCTATAAAATAATTAGAGCGTCAAACACGATTACAAATTTTATCTGTTCAATAATAGCAGAATCTTGTAATTAAAATGATTTTAGGAGGTTTAATGCGTTTAGAAAAAAATTACTCTTTGGGAAACTTAAAAACCTTTTGACGTGTTTTAATACTATTTTTCCTTGATGAAACATAAAAGCATTGACCCATTCATAATAAGTAGGGTTAAATTGCAGATATGAAGGTTATTTTTACATCTTAACCTTACTACCAGTTAAAAGAATTGAAATGGTTTGCAAATTGCAGATATGAAGATGCCTTCAATAGATTTGCCGAGGAGATCAATAGTTTAGCAGCTTATCAGTGGTGGGAAGGATCATTTTATAGCATCCTTTCTATCATCGCCTATCCATTTTCCTGGACATGGCTGCAGTGGTGTCGCAAAAAGAAAATACAGCGACTACGTGAGTTTGTTAGATCAGAGTATGATCATGCGTGCATGCGTTCATGTCGTTCCCGTGCTCTGTATGAGGGGCTTAAGGTTCTATTTTATCCTTTTAACTCACAGACTGTTCATATTAAGTTCCTTGTTTGACTCATTGCCAGATTGTTTAGTCGTACCACTGGCATATGTGTTTTCCCTCTCTCTATGCGTCTAACAGATTGTTTTTTGTTATAATAATTAAACGTAATCAAGGAACAGAAAGTTACATGCTCTCCTCGATGTAGTTCATGAGAGATGCGGTTTTGACTCATTTACTCTCAAAAGGGCAACTGGGTAACCTGAAATTATCTGAAAAGGAGACTGGTCAAATGACGTGATGGGTCATTGTGTATTTTTAATGCGTAAAACCCTTTAAATCATTTTTTTCAAAAGCTAGGTATTATTGAAATAAGAAAGTTTTTTTTAATTTATAGTTGACACAATAATTTTTTATATGAAATTTAAACTATGGGACAAAACGTGTTTTGGATAATTTCACTTACTGTCACTCTCACTCAAGCATTTGCCAACCCAAAATGCTTACTCTTTTTTTGTCGAATGCAGGTCTCTGCAACTTCAGATATGATGCTTGCATATGTGGATTTTTACCTTGGTGGAGATGAGAAGCGAGATGACCTTCCTCCTCCACTTCATCAAAGATTTCCCCTTTCTTTAGTTTTTGGTGGAGATGGAAGTTACATGGCTCCTTTCGTACTTCATAGTGACAACATTTTAACTAGCCTCATGAGTCAGGTTTGGTTTCATAACTTCATTCAATGTTTGACCAAGAAAAACAATTTTTTAGCCCTCTCTGGAGGTAGGAAAATGAGCTGGGTAACGGTCCAAGCGCGTATATTTTTATTTATCTATAGAGATTTAGATAATGATTATAGAAATCAGATAATATAAAATGTTATATGCACTAAAAGTACTTTGAGCGACTTTTAACGTGTTTCACCCAAGTGAACAGTCTCCTTTCAAGACATATTTTATTTTACCCATTTGACCTGTTAAAGATGAAAAATATTTTGAATTGATTAATTTTATAGCAAGTGGGTCGAAATTGCCACCGGCTCGTCCTTTCATTTCTAGGCCAATCACATTTTCTTAATTTATTTTTATGCAGTCCGTCCCGTCAACCATCTGGTACCGATTAGTTGCGGGTCTAAATGTCCAGCTACGCCTTGTGCGGTGTGATCAACTAAAGTCAACTTTAAGTGTTTACAATATACGCCTGGATTTAGCTCGCTTTCAGCCTACTGCCTCTGGTTATTATCAATTTGGATTAGTAGTATGTGCTGTTGAAAATGAGCGTTCACCACCTTCAATTGACAGACTACATGGTTTACCTGAGGTGCAGATGAGGTATACTTCTTTTATATCCCTTTACCTTTATGTACTCAATTCTACTAATTTAATCGATACAACTTGAAGGGACAATATAAGGCCATTTACTTATTGATGGATCAGTTTGAGGTCAAATGGGTAAGATAGAAATTTGCTAAAAGGAAACAGAAAGAAAGTAATAAGTCGAAATATAGAGCATAATACCTCATAAATTTTGTCAAGGAAATTATTTTATTGTTAAATAATATAGTTTTTGTAACCATATCTGACAAACTAATTATTTAAAAAAAAAAAAAAAAAAACCTTAATGGACAAAGTGTGCGGGTCACCCAATACGTCCTAATTAAAAAAAAAAAAAAAAAAAAAAAAAGTACTCGTTTCGACCCGTAACTCAATATGTTCGACCCTCCCATTTCTCATCTTCTATTTTATGTGTACATTATTCGACTAGTTTCATCCTTAAAATAATTTTATATTTTTTTCCATAATGTGCAGCTACTTTGCAAGGCATCGCGTTAATGTTGAAGAGCCTAGACGAGAATCTGAACCCTTGATGACACATAGAAGAGCATCCGGATGGATTTTAAATCAAGATAGCTTACGAACACTTAGAGAGAATATGTTGTGGTACCCTTTATCTTTTATTATCTGCAACACCAAACCAATTGGTCATCAGGTACTTAAAATGCTTGAAAGTGCACGTAAGCTACTTAGTAATTCTATTGACGCTAGCTGAGACTGAAATTGTTTCTGTCTGTGGCAGGATCTTGTTGGGTTGGTGATATCTATTCTTCTTTTGGGAGATTTTACCCTTGTGTTGCTCATGTTGCTTCAGCTTTACTCTAATTCCACATTGGATTTCTTTTTGGTGTTACTTATACCCCCTATTGGTATTCTGCTTCCATTCCCAGCCGGAATTAGTGCTTTATTTAGTCATACACCTAAGCGTTCATCAGGCCTTGCGCGTATTTATGCTTTATGGAACATCACGTCCTTGGTGAACGTTGTAAGTTCTCTGCTACCAACACTTGAACGTTCATTTGGTTGAAATTAGCCTGACTTGGCAAAATGGGTGGGTTGTGCAACGGGTCAAACGGGTTAGATCAGGTGTGGGCTGAAAAGGGTTCAGGTTGGATTTACTCGAAACATTTTTATGTCCAAATTTTTGTATAAATAACCAAACTCAAATATAATTACAAAGTTACAAAGTATTTTATTTTAATCATAATATTTTTAAAATGCAAATGATTGTGCATTATAAACCATTAGGGCTGTAAACGAACTGAACGTTCAGTGAACATTTCATGAACCGTTCAGTAAAAAGTTCGTTTATGTTCGTTTATTTATTAAATGAACGAACATGAACAATATTTTATGTTCGTTTAGTTAAACGAACGAACATGAACAAAAGTCGCGTCCGTTCATTTATCTTCGTGAACTTCCGATTATGCGTTCATTTATGTTCATTTATTTATTTATATTCGTATATCATATCTTTTAATTGTATAATTTGAAAATTGTTTTGTTTAAACAAAATAATACTTATAAAACAATATATTTTGCATAATTTAATAAAGTTTATATTTGTTTGTCATGTTCATTCATGTTCGTTTAGTATCTTAATGAACGAACATGAACAAACTTATTTTCTTAATAAACGAACATAAACAAGAAAATCCGTCGTTTAAGCGTTCGTGTCCGTTTATTTGTCAGGTTAAAATTAAACGAACGAACATGAACAAGGCTCCGTTCGTGTTCGTCCGGTTCGTTTATAGCCCTATAAACCATTCTTTTACACCGTATCAAATATGAGCACAAAGTTATATTATCTTAAATGAAGTACACACTTTGGGCAACTTCAGTCTGACATGTGTTCTTGTAAGTCATTGTTTAACCTGTTTCACATACCTAAATAATTAACGTGTAAATACTATGGTTAATTTTCATATTCTCTATGATGGTAAACATCTGATTATAATCATAAGCAGCATCTAATGTAAATTCCCTTGTTAAGTGTAACCTCACGACAAGATTTCGTATCTTTTAGGTCTCTAAACACATTTCATGTTTTTGCTTCTTTGTGCAACAGGTGGTCGCATTTATATGTGGATATTTTCATTACAAGAATCAACTCCCACCAAGTGACGATAGTTTAAATCTTTTATCATGGAGCATAAGCATGTAAGTTACCACGTAACTTAATATCTGGTTAAATTCGTCTTATTCACGTGGTGGGTTTTGTTTGCAGGGATGATGGCGGATGGTGGATGCTTCCATTCGGGCTGATGCTGTGTAAAATAGTGCAGGCACAACTAATTGATTATCATGTGGCTAATCAAGAAATTCAGGATCGAACATTGTACTGTAATGACCCAAATGTTTTTTGGCAGTCCTGAAACCATCCATGAGTCCAAGTAGGGTTACAAAGTCTTTTCTTATATACCTTGTGCGTGTTCTTTGTCTATATCAAAATTAAAAAAAAAAAAAAAAAAAAAAAAAAAAAAATACACAAATTTTAAACTTAGAATACCCCCTAACCCTCGATACACACACATGCACAGAATGCTGGCCCTAGTATTAGAGCAGGGTATGACGGTTTGTTGCGTCTTGTATTTTCTTTGGACTGATATCTGATTATTAGATGAGTAGCAGTTTTGTTATAGTTCCATCCACCTTGTATGTACATTTGAATTTTGATGACAAACTGATCCTATTGTAATATTGTATGATTATCATTTATGAAAGATGTTGGGGTATTACTAAATGAGGCTTAAATACATACAGTAGTGTAATTCTTTCATTTTCTTTTCTAAGGTTAATAGACAAATATGTTATCAAAGATTGCCAAAATGTTCGTCTAAGTTACTAAAGTTTAAAAAGTTACAAATAGGTTATTAAAGTTTGATCTCCGGTTATATAGGGTAGGGATTAGAATGAGAAGATCTTATAATGAGAAACGTAGGAAGGATTGTGGGAGTGACATGTGTCATCCTCATGCCCATCATATTGACATGTGTCAGGTCAGGTTGGTTTCGGGATTTCTCGGTTCGGGTCGGGTCAGGTCAGGTCATGCACATGTATCTTTAAGAAACATTACGTAAATATAAATACAAACAACAAAACTTTAACAATAGATTTATGATATTCAGCTTTATCACAAACGTCATTATGTTTACACTTGTATTCAATTGTATTACAAATATATGAAGCGTGCACATGTGCATAATCCAATTTCTTTAACAGTTGGTTCATCTTTTAGGCGTGCACATGTATTCCTCGGCTGGTTCAAGAACGCATGAAATATGCACATGTGTTTTTAATCCTTGTGCAGATGTGTTTGTATCGTCTCGCTTATCTTAACTCATATAAGTCTGTCATCCACAATGTCAAGTAACCTGCCACCATCAATTATCATTCACCACATCAATACATGTTTTTTGAACCATTGTATCTTGTTATTTTATCTCTATAAAAGGATTTGCCTTCACAACCGAATTGTTATCGAAATCGCAAATGAAAAAATCATGCGCATTTAAGTGTCATTTGTGGCAAATGAATGTTAATTCAAAACCCTTTTCACAAAATTCAAAACCATATTTAAAATCTCCACAAACCCTCAAAACCCAAATCTTGGACCACAAACATATATGTCACAAATCTCCACAAATCTTGATTTGGGTATTGGGTAATTGTGGGTTTTGGGTTTTG
The DNA here is from genome assembly GCA_021014915.2 of Artemisia tridentata subsp. tridentata. NCBI lineage: Eukaryota > Viridiplantae > Streptophyta > Magnoliopsida > Asterales > Asteraceae > Artemisia > Artemisia tridentata. The sequence goes on from CP139508.1 coordinate 43,367,438, forward strand.
TGAAGCGAAATTGGGTGTTTTACGGAACCCACAAAGTGTTTGTGAAAATGTCTAGCTAAATTCAAGAAAACTGTTTTGGTGTAAAAAGATCTGTAAAGGGTTTCAAGAATTATGCAAGATTATTCTTTTTGGTCGATTTATGTTGAATTTGTTTATCGATTAGTAGAGATTTTGGGGTATGATAAGAAGCCCGCTATCTGTTTTTGAATTTGTTATTTTATCTCTATAAAAGGAACTGCCTTCACAACCGAATTGTTATCGAAATCGCAAATGAAAAAATCATGCGCATTTAAGTGACATTTTGTGGCAAACGAATGTTAATTTTATATTAATTTTTTTTATTCTTTGGGCAAATGTCTTTTGCTTCTTTTGTAATGTACCTCAATGTTGCTTTAACCACCATTTCCATCAATTTTAGTGGAAAGAAACAAAAAAGTCTCCAAAATCTCTTCAGGTTTATTTCCATCTCACAACCCATCATCATCATAAGAACATATAAACGTAATCCAAAGATTCAACACAACACAATATTAAATTCACAACTGATTTCCTCATTTTTTTAGATCCACCTTTTGCACAAATATTATCTATTTAATATGATCATTAAGTTGATGGTTGAAATTAATTTCGAGAACAAAAATATATAATCAAAACAATTCTGAAACTCAAAATCAAAACAGAAAAACAATAAAAGACACAGTAAAAGTAGCGATTTTAAAACCTAGTACAAACGAACCTTAAACCTCAAAGTTGATGCTCAGTTTTCTCTTATCTTAAAGTTAAGGGACTGGAAGTGAAATTAAAGTTGACTTGAAGTCAACCAATCAATTTGCCTTTACTCTTTTCTAACACCAGGAACTTTTATTTTGATCGCATTCATTTCAAAGACTTCCATCCATCCATTCATCATCGCCATCTTGTAAGTCATTTCTAATTACTTTTTATTCTTTCATTTTTCTATTTGCATACTAAACAACTTATTAATATTATTATTTGTTCATTAGTGGTTGGGTAATCTTAAAACAAAGCAAAAAGTATTATATATAGCCAAAGAAAACTTATGTCAAATGTTACACGTAAGTTGGATTGTTGGGCTGTCATATTTGTAATTTTTAAGATCGTTAAAGGTAGGATCGTTGTAGTTTTAAGGGTCGCGATAGTTTTAGGATCATCATGTCAAAGTTATCAAGTCCAATATTTCAACAAGTTTTTGTAGACCACAGATTTTACATTAGTACGAACAATAGAAAATAGTATTATCAAGATTGAATTGCAAAAGTTATCAAGTTCAATATTTCAACTAGCATGTATATCCTGTCTACATGTATAACACAAAAGCACCCGCATGTTTGTTGCTACTTGGTATTAATTTAATAAGTGTTTCATCTGTATTTGTATTTTTTCTCTTTCTGATTGATCTTTTCTCGTGAACACATGCAGCTCGATCTCATTATTGATAATGGCTACTACGTCCATTCCTCATCGGTGGAAATATGACGTCTTTGTAAGTTTCAGAGGTGAAGATATCCGCAAAAACTTCATGGATCATATGTTCAATGATTTCAAGCAAAAAGGAATTCATGCTTTTAGAGATGATAGAGAATTGCCTAAAGGAGAAGAGATATCTCCTCAACTCTACAAAGCCATTGAAGAATCAAGGTTTTTGATAGTTATCTTCTCCAAAAATTACGCTTCTTCATCATGGTGTCTGAGGGAACTTGTCAAAATACTTGAGTGCAAGCAAATGGGAAAGCCTAAACACGAGGTCCAAATAATCTTTTATGATGTTAAACCTGACCTCGTTAGGAAACAAACTGGGAGCTATGCTGAAGCATTTGCCAAACTGGAAGGAAGCTTTATCCATGGCGGCTAACTTATCTGGATGGGATCTCCAGGACATGACAAATGGGTAAATTTCTTGTTTTTGTGTAATTATCTTGTAGCTCTACTAAAGCTTAACACTATGTAGTTTCTCTTACTTATTGTGTCTTTGTGGTAAACAGGTTTGAGTCCAAGTTCATCGATTCCATTTCCAGAGAAATCCTCAAAAAATTATGTGACGGACCCTTGCATGTTGGTGAGAACCTTGTTGGCATAGATATCCATTTCGACAAATTAGACTTGTCACGCTTCGTTGGGTCTGATAAGGTTAACATGATTGGAATATGTGGTATAAGCGGGATAGGAAAGACGACCCTTACCAAAGCTATTTATAACTTGATGTATGTCCACTTTGAAGGAAGTTGCTTTTGTGAAGATGTCAAAGAAGTCACAAAACGACAAGGCCTGATTCAAGTCCAACTGCATATGATTGGAAAGATCTCGAAAATAGAAGATTTGAAGATATCAAGTGTTGGTGAAGGAATTATGGTAATAAAGAAGATAATGTCATCAAAGCCGATCCTGCTTGTTTTGGATGATGTGGATCATCGGGATCAGTTAATGGCACTAGCGGGTTCAGCTAGTTGGTTTTGCCCAGGAAGTTTGATTATTTGCTAAGATCTCATAGAGTGGATGAAATCCATGACATGGACTTCCTAGATGAGGATGAATCTCTTAAGCTCTTCAGTTTCCATGCCTTTGAGGAAAAACATCCTTCTACAGGCTTCCAAGAACTTGCTGAGAAAGCTGTGAACTATGTGCAAGGTCACCCTCTGGCTCTCATAGTTTTGGGTTGTTTTTTGTACGGTAAAACTGTGGGTCAGTGGGTTAGTGAACTGGAAAGGCTTAAAAAACATCCTTATGAAGAAATACATCGAGTTCTCCGCTTAAGTTATGATGGGCTAAACCTCCAGCAGCAAAATATCTTACTTGATATTGCATGTTTATTCGTTGGAGAAAACAGGGATTTTGTAGCAAGCGTACTAGATGGCTGTAACTTTTTTGCAGTTACAAACATGCAAGTTCTAGTTGATAAGTCATTAATTACGATATCTTGCAATAATTCACTTCAAATGCATGACTTGATTCAAGCAATGGCAAGGGAAATTGTTCGTGAAGAGTCTAGCGTGACTGAGAAACCGAGGAGATTGTGGAATTCATCTGAAGTTTACAATGCATTGAGTGAAAAGAAGGTAAGTAGTGGTATATGATTATTTTTTCTCTACATTAAAGTATTAGCAAAATATCCTAATGAAGCTACATGTTCTTGCTTTTCCAGGTGCCAATAACTGAAGAAGTTGAAGTTCTAGTCCTTTCATTAGAGAAATTTAGCCAAAAGGTTCACATAGATGCTATTGCTTTTGCACATATGAAAAAGTTGCGGATCCTGAAAATCTATCAAGAGGAAAAAGTATATGAGCAGAAACTTGAACTGAAGGGCCACAATGTGATCTTCTCAGGAAATCTGTATTATTTGTCTAATGAGCTAAGCTTGTTTTATTGGCATGGATGCCCTTTCACGTACTTACCTTCAGATTTCTATCCAGAAAACATTGTGGCCATTGACCTGTCTTACAGCAACATAAAACATTTTTGGACCACACCTAAGGTATTTCCTTGTACACACGTGTTTTCCTATTTGATACCTAATGATCCGAGAACTTATCTTCTTTTTTGTTCTATCGATGTCAGTGCTTTAGAAGGTTGAAAGTAATGAAGTTAAGGTACTGTTGTAACCTAACAAACCACCCCTGACTTCTCGGAGATTACAAATCTCGAAGAGCTAGATCTTGAAGGTTGTGTGAATTTGGTTAGCGTTCACCCCTCAATTGGAATGCTCAAGAGGCTTGCTGTGTTAAATCTAAGAGACTGCAAAAGGCTTCAGAATTTTGCAGGTAGAGCGGAAACGGATGCCATTATACAACTTCCTTCTTTTGTATCCTCTCTAATAAACCTTGTATCATTGTCATTCGGTGGACAAGGGAGGATTCAACCTAGATGGTCAATCACTGCTCCTTTTGGTTTACTAAGTAAACAACTACATCCCCAAAGATCAGTTTCATTAGAAGGTTTACATATGTTAAAGAGACTGAATTTAAGCTACTGCAATTTAGAACAAGTGCCTGAGAGCATTGGAGGCTTATCATGTCTAACGGGTCTAAACTTAGCAGGGAACAATTTATTAGAAGTGCCTGAGAGCATTGGAGGCTTATCATGTCTATTTAGTCTAGACTTAGAAGGGAACAATTTTACTAGCTTGCCTGGAAGTTTGAGTCAACTTTCTCATCTTTTCTTTCTTCATGTTGATGGTTGCAAGAAGCTGGAAGTGTTGCCCGAACTTCCACATAGCAATCTTTATGCATCTGATTGCACCTCCTTAAGAGAAGTGTCGGGATCATATAAAGGCCCAATGAGTTACAAACTTTTCAGAAATTGTCCAAAGCTGTTTAAGAATGTTACCATTGATAGCGAGGGGTCAATATCGAAGACTCAGTGTCTTGACTCATCTATAACTTCCCAAGGCTTTATTCACCAGCTTTCTGCTATCCTTGGGCTTTTGGGTTTCCAGACTAACAGATGTCAATTCTTCTTGCAAGACACTGGCGATTGTTCTTTAGATATAGGATATCATGGGAATAGCATTCCAGAGTGGTTTACAAATAGAAGTAAGGGAAAACATGTAAAGGTTGAATTACCATCAGATTGGTGTTATGATAAGTTTAGGGGATATGGAGCTTGTGTTGTTTTTAAGAGAAAAAAGCCTCACAAATTGAAAAGATACTCTCTAAAGAACTTTGATGGAGCTTCTGTGCATCCATACGGTACTCCATATGTAATTAGGGATTATTTTGAGAAAGAAGTGATAGGAATCCAAGATTCATATATGATATGGTTGCATTATATGAGGGATACACAGAAATGGGAGGAAGCAAAGAATTTTGTAACATTTTGTTTTGAAGAGAATAATGAAGATATTGAGGTGAAGGAGTTTGGTGTAAGACTAATTTGTGATGAAGATTTACATCAAGAAGAAGTCACAAACTTGAGTAGTATGTTACCAACTCAATCACAACATGGTGGGGCAATCTGCTATAGTTGGCCTTTTGGAGTTATTGACTGGTCCTGTTAGTCGAATAACAAAGGCGTTTGTTTATATGTCAACTATTATATTTTCCTAATAGATTGTAATTTTTATTTGTTAGTTATTGGTAGTCCAATTACAAGTTTGATTTATTAATCGTAAATATTAAGTTGACACCCACCACATGTTTGATGAAATGTATATGATTAGAAATAATTTATTATTATACCGGCAAACTATTATTCTTCGGCTTGTTTGTAGATTTTTTTCGATATCTGACGGATTAAGAATAGATTGTGGTCTTTTGAAGTTGCGATGTGTAGAGTAAGATAATAACCTTGCTGCAGTTTGCCTTTTGAAAAATCTATTTCTTCCCCTCTGATGAGACTAGATGATTGTCGCTTTAGAAACCTTCCTACATGTAAGTTTTATCCTAGACAATCATCTCTTTTTTCCAGATATGTCTTGTTACTTTAATGTTAGCGGTACTTGAATAATTTGTTAGCAGTTCCTATATATAACTACTATGTTCAATTGATCTTCTTGCTTCTAATAATTTGAATAATTCTACTCTCAAATCACAATTTAAGTAATACATGTGGTTTGACACTAAATCAAACTTTAAATCCCACTTTTAAACCCTGTAAGTGCATATTCAGCTATGATATAAATACCTTTTCAAGTCATGCAATACATATTGCTTGATGAATATCTCATTATTACAACTAGAAAGGTACCAGCGTTGCGGCGGCGGTTATCATGTAATCAAAAATATTAGCGAACAATCTTTACCGCTTATACATTTCCCGTGACAAAAACTTTACGAGTGGCAATAATTTTTTGGATGACTGATTTACCAAATGTAACTTCGACGATACCAATTGCACTCCAAAACCAGAGAACTGCATTGCCACTTTCATCATAAATAGGCATTAATCTATATTACATGTCAGTGGCATCAAACACCATCATCCCTGTTCATAACATGTGTAACGACGCGCAAAACACTTTCTCATGATAATTTTCTAAGACAAACCAATCCATAGTTAGAAGGTACTAACACAATGAGTATCAAATTTGACTACGCCTAATGTTTAAACTTTAGCATACATTATTTTTACAATAAGCATCTAACAATCAAAACCATGTATTTAAGTAATCGCAATCCAATATTAGAATTTCTAGTCAAGATTATACCAAAGAAATATCGTACAGTTCCCATGCAATGGAATCAAAGACAAGCAAGTGATAAAAACACAAACTATCAAGCAGGTAGAAGAAAAGAAAATACATGGTAATCCCCATAAACTGTTATATTTAGCTAAGCATGTACATGTAATCTACCTATAATATATAGTTGCAACTGAAAATCATGTGTATGAGAAGAATAACTAATATCTTTATATCAATCCATACAGCACATCTTGTTGCTTGACATCATTTTTTTTTTTCAGGATTTCTGGCGAATTATATATAATTTTTGAAACTTAAACAAGTTTGCAATGTGTATGGGACTCCCACCGATCCTTCATGAATACAAAAACCCTCTTCACAGTATAATAATACCACCAAACTCCAAACTAAAGTGCCCATTTATCAGCTTCATTTTTCCCCGTTTGACCTT